>OX439050.1:28790409-29106952 GCA_949317995.1 Acholoe squamosa
CATATATAGAGCGGGTGTTCGTGCAAAATATCTTTAGACCCTTTTGTGATTTGATTTTATCTAATACCACCATTTTGATAGTGACCTACAAAGGTATATAAGTAATATGAATGGAATGAATGATAAATGTGAGAGATGACCACAGTAAAGGTATATTCAGACTGTTTGACTGTCATTAGAAGGGGGTCTGGAGCGTGGACAGGATTTAGAGATATATATACATTATTATTAAGTGCATTGCTTTATTAGTTATGATAACGTAAAATACTAAAAAGATATTAGTAAGAATCTAATCATATGTCAATATACCTATTGACTAGTGGGGGTAGGTAGGTGCTACTATAACCTAGAGTAGAGTTCAGTCGGTCAGCTCAGCCCAGGCGCGCCCAGAGATTAGCTCGAGGTGGTATGTTTCAGTGTTTAATCAAGCGCGTCCACTGACCTAGAGACGCTGTAGGTTTAATATAGAAAATAACCGTTTTTGGACGCGGCTTTCCAAAATAGAGGTGTACTTGATAATAGACATTGAAACATACAGTTATAATAGACCAAGGTATTTGTACATTTAGCAGGGTATTAACAAAGCATAATATCAGTTTTCTACATTCTAAGAGAGACAGTCCCCTCTTCAGATACTTCTGGTAAGAAAAACATACAGTCAGAGATACATACACATTAGTCCTGTATTGGCATAAATGCTTTTGGGAACAATTGGTATGTCATGTCTAACCGATAAGAATAGTACTATCTCTTATTATGCACACAGAACTAGATAAGACCTGTCCCATAAGGATCATGAGAATTAGACAATACAGACACCTTCCTGGTTCATACACCTTCTGATCCTGGGATGTGGGATCCTTGTTCAGTCACCACCCTGCAGTGTGGGGTCCTGCCATTTTGGTTACACTATATATAAAAATGGGTTGCTGGATGGCTGGTTAGAAATGTTCAATTTGTGACTGCTTCAGAGTGGGGTACCCTTCTCCCGGTACCCTATCACCAACTCCCGGCCTCCTACCACCTCCCTGTGCCTAAGTCTATTCAAATACTACATCTACCATTATACAACACTTTATGAATTATATGGTCAGCCTAAATAGGCTAGGATTTTATACTATAGAAAGTGGAATTTTGCACTGATTTTTCACACACAGCACAATTCTCTTAAGGTCAATTGGGGACATTTTGTTGACACACTTAAACAGTCATAACCCTTCTTTGAAAAGCCTCAGCATGTTAATCATTCTGAATTTAGTATGTGTGGCCACTAAAGTGATAGGGCTAATTGTGTCTTTTTCTTCCCTTTTCTGAGTAAAGGCTAGATAATCATTACATAAATGTTGAGATACTGATAGTGAAAACTGAATAGCCAGGTCAATATAGAGGTGCAGTAAACATAGTCACATCATGTACTTAACTACAACCTAGTACAGAATGTAACAGATAATAACTCGCTCTGATTAACACAGAGTATAATATTTCTGTAGATCAAGCTATATAGTTTCCCCTTCTGTTATACACACTGCACGAGATATGGGCTTTACAAAATGTAAAGGTCGCATTTCTGTGTAAAGATTGTGCTCAGGATTTACATACTATTTACCTGGCCTTTACATTGAACGATAATTACATACATTTAATTTGTTTGTAAATCTCAAGTAAAAGTGATGTAAATATGTGCAATTGTCACCAAAGTTTGCATTGCATTTTCCATTGGTTTACACCCTTAGTAATGATGATGTGATGGTAGTGTAAATATGTGTAATTGTCACCAAAATATGTATTACATTACTATGGAATTACACTCTTTGTAAAGCTGATTTAAAGGTGATGTAAATACATGCACTGACATTTGCGTTCCTTTACCTTGCTAATGCTGGTGTAAAGGTAATGAGAATATGTGTAATTCTCCCCAGAGTTTGCAATGAATTTACTGTTTGCTCACACTCTTCAAAATTCTGCTGTAAAAGTGATATAAATATGTGTAATTTTCAATAGAATTTGCATTGCTTTCACCAATGGGGTACACCCTACCAAATGCTAGTGTAAAAATATTGTAAGTATGTGTAATTCTTAACAGAATGCACAATGTATTTACAGTGTATTTAATCTGTTCATGATCTTCATGCAAAAATACAGTGTAATTACCAAATTTTGAGCAATTGATTTATTCCTATTACATCAAGCTCTTGCAGATGGAGGGGGGGGGGTTTGCTGCTGCTTAAGTTTCATTATTTTCCCAAGTGTTTCCCCTATCTTCTCCCAGTCACTCCCTCATTTCTCTTGGCTGCCCATCACTTTCTCCTGGTCTCTGCTCACCTCCCCCAGCCTCCCTCACCTTCTCCTGGCACCCTATCACCACCTCCCGGCCTCCTATCACCTCCCTGTGCCTAAGTCTATTCAAATACTACATCTACCATTATACAACACTTAATGAATTATATGGTCAGCCCAAATAGGCTAGGATTTTATACTATAGAAAGTGGAATTTTGCGCTGATTTTTCACACACAGCACAAGTCTCTTAAGGTCAAATTGGGGACATTTTGTTGACACACTAGAAATCATGTTTATAACCATTTTTCAAGGTCATCGCTGATGCCCAAGCCCATAGCCTCCCTTTTTTTACTGCTGAAATATTGTTTAGCAGTGATATGTCAAATGATAAAACAAAGTTGACTGTATAAATTCTGCTGCATGGGAGGAGGAGGTGTGGCCATGTCCTCAGTTTGCCTCCATACACTGTGTGGAGGATATCTAAGACAAAGTCTTCTATTTTAACACACATTGTATGGCTTTGTCCTCAGTTTGCCTACACATACTGCATGGAGTATATTTTAGACTAAGTCCCCAGTTTGCATGTACACATGCTGTGTCTCAGACCAAGTCCTCTTTTTGCATAGACACACTGTGGGGCCATGTCCCCAATTTGTCTACACACAGTGTGCGGACCTTAGCTAATACCACATCCTCTATTGGCATACACTATGTGGCCATGTCCTCAGTTTGCATACACACACTGTGTGGAGTGCAGTCTATAAGAAATGTTTTTCCCCTTGCAGGCCATAAGGTCCTGCAGATCTCATTATTCCCCACTTCAAAGCTTCAGCACTGCAGGGATTAGTATACAATTTGCCTGTTTCTGTGACCCAATTAACCTAAGGTTCTGGTCACATTAATTAAGGTATTGGCTCTATATGACAGGAATAAAAACATAAATACATCACTTTTCATGTTACTCATAGACCCAAAGTCTGCTCTCAATCAACATTCTCATTTTTTTTTTAGTTTTCATTAACTGACATATTATTGGATGGTAATACTCAAGTGTACATTAATTCAGATTAGAAAAGGGCCAGAAATTGAATTCACTATTGTTGTATGAATGTGGACCACAAGACTTGATTTGTTATTAGACATTGGTGCATGCAGGTAAATATCTATAACGTTCCCTTGATACAGACACATTTTTGGTTCATATACCTTCTGCTGCTGGGATGTGGGATCCTTGTTCAATCACCACCCTGGAGTGTGGGGTCCTGTCATTTTAGTGCGCATGTTGGTGATATCACTGATATCATGGAATTGGTACATCAATATAGATCAATATAAATTTGTGTAAAAAGGGGTAGGCAGGTGCATGGATAAGGATATGTATTTTTTAAATATGACTAGTATCTAATTTGTTGGGAGATCATACAGGTACTATGTCAAAAATGATTTTCATCAAGCACTTAAGTCTTTTGACTTGCACAGGACCCTAATACATGCTGGGATATCATGTGTGCAATTATGCACACAGAACTAGATAAGACCTGTCCCATAAGGATCATGAGAATTAGACAATACAGACACCTTCCTGGTTCATACACCTTCTGATCCTGGGATGTGGGATCCTTGTTCAGTCACCACCCTGGAGTGTGGGGTCCTGCCATTTTGGTTACACTATATATAAAAATGGGTTGCTGGATGGCTGGTTAGAAATGTTCAATTTGTGACTGCTTCAGAGTGGGGTACCCTTCTCCCGGTACCCTATCACCACCTCCCGGCCTCCTACCACCTCCCTGTGCCTAAGTCTATTCAAATACTACATCTACCATTATACAACACTTTATGAATTATATGGTCAGCCTAAATAGGCTAGGATTTTATACTATAGAAAGTGGAATTTTGCACTGATTTTTCACACACAGCACAATTCTCTTAAGGTCAATTGGGGACATTTTGTTGACACACTTAAACAGTCATAACCCTTCTTTGAAAAGCCTCAGCATGTTAATCATTCTGAATTTAGTATGTGTGGCCACTAAAGTGATAGGGCTAATTGTGTCTTTTTCTTCCCTTTTCTGAGTAAAGGCTAGATAATCATTACATAAATGTTGAGATACTAATAGTGAAAACTGAATAGCCAGGTCAATATAGAGGTGCAGTAAACATAGTCACATCATGTACTTAACTACAACCTAGTACAGAATGTAACAGATAATAACTCGCTCTGATTAACACAGAGTATAATATTTCTGTAGATGAAGCTATATAGTTTCCCCTTCTGTTATACACACTGCACGAGATATGGGCTTTACAAAATGTAAAGGTCGCATTTCTGTGTAAAGATTGTGCTCAGGATTTACATACTATTTACCTGGCCTTTACATTGAACGATATTTACATACATTTAATTTGTTTGTAAATCTCAAGTAAAAGTGATGTAAATATGTGCAATTGTCACCAAAGTTTGCATTGCATTTTCCATTGGTTTACACCCTTAGTAATGATGATGTGATGGTAGTGTAAATATGTGTAATTGTCACCAAAATATGTATTACATTACTATGGAATTACACTCTTTGTAAAGCTGATTTAAAGGTGATGTAAATACATGCACTGACATTTGCGTTCCTTTACCTTGTTAATGCTGGTGTAAAGGTAATGAGAATATGTGTAATTCTCGCAAGAGTTTGCAATGAATTTACTGTTTGCTCACACTCTTCAAAATTCTGCTGTAAAAGTGATATAAATATGTGTAATTTTCAATAGAATTTGCATTGCTTTCACCAATGGGGTACACCCTACCAAATGCTAGTGTAAAAATATTGTAAGTATGTGTAATTCTCAACAGAATGCACAATGTATTTATAGTGTATTTAATCTGTTCATGATCTTCATGCAAAAACACAGTGTAATTACCAAATTTTGAGCAATTGATTTATTCCTATTACATCAAGCTCTTGCAGATGGAGGGGGTGGTTTGCTGCTGCTTAAGTTTCATTAATTTCCCAAGTGTTTCCCCTATCTTCTCCCAGTCACTCCCTCATTTCTCTTGGCTGCCCATCACTTTCTCCTGGTCTCTGCTCACCTCCCCCAGCCTCCCTCACCTTCTCCTGGCACCCTATCACCACCTCCCGGCCTCCTATCACCTCCCTGTGCCTAAGTCTATTCAAATACTACATCTACCATTATACAACACTTAATGAATTATATGGTCAGCCTAAATAGGCTAGGATTTTATACTATAGAAAGTGGAATTTTGCGCTGATTTTTCACACACAGCACAAGTCTCTTAAGGTCAAATTGGGGACATTTTGTTGACACACTAGAAATCATGTTTATAACCATTTTTCAAGGTCATCGCTGATGCCCAAGCCCATAGCCTCCCTTTTTTTACTGCTGAAATATTGTTTAGCAGTGATATGTCAAATGATAAAACAAAGTTGACTGTATAAATTCTGCTGCATGGGAGGAGGAGGTGTGGCCATGTCCTCAGTTTGCCTCCACACACTGTGTGGAGGATATCTAAGACAAAGTCTTCTATTTTAACACACATTGTATGGCTTTGTCCTCAGTTTGCCTACACATACTGCATGGAGTATATTTTAGACTAAGTCCCCAGTTTGCCTGTACACATGCTGTGTCTCAGACCAAGTCCTCTTTTTGCATAGACACACTGTGGGGCCATGTCCCCAATTTGTCTACACACAGTGTGTGGACCTTAGCTAATACCACATCCTCTATTGGCATACACTATGTGGCCATGTCCTCAGTTTGCATACACACACTGTGTGGAGTGCAGTCTATAAGAAATGTTTTTCCCCTTGCAGGCCATAAGGTCCTGCAGATCTCATTATTCCCCACTTCAAAGCTTCAGCACTGCAGGGATTAGTATACAATTTGCCTGTTTCTGTGACCCAATTAACCTAAGGTTCTGGTCACATTAATTAAGGTATTGGCTCTATATGACAGGAATAAAAACATAAATACATCACTTTTCATGTTACTCATAGACCTAAAGTCTGCTCTCAATCAACATTCTCATTTTTTTTTGGTTTTCATTAACTGACATATTATTGGATGGTAATACTCAAGTGTACATTAATTCAGATGAGAAAAGGGCCAGAAATTGAATTCACTATTGTTGTATGAATGTGGACCACAAGAATTGAATTGTTATTAGACATTGGTGCATGCAGGTAAATATCTATAATGTTCCCTTGATACAGACACATTTTTGGTTCATATACCTTCTGCTGCTGGGATGTGTGATCCTTCTTCAGTCACCACCCTGGAGTGTGGGGTCCTGTCATTTTAGTGCGCATGTTGGTGAAATCACTGATATCATGGAATTAGTACATCAATATAGATCAATATAAATTTGTGTAAAAAGGGGTAGGCAGGTGCATGGATAAGGATATGTGTTTTTTAAACATGACTAGTATCTAATTTGTTGGGAGATCATACAGGTACTATGTCAAAAATGATTTTCATCAAGCACTTAAGTCTTTTGACTTGCACAACTTCTATTATAGCAGGGACCCTAATACATGCTGGGATATCATGTGTGCAATTATGCACACAGAACTAGATAAGACCTGTCCCATAAGGATCATGAGAATTAGACAATACAGACACCTTCCTGGTTCATACACCTTCTGCTCCTGGGATGTGGGATCCTTGTTCAGTCACCACCCTGGAGTGTGGGGTCCTGCCATTTTGGTTACACTTTATATAAAAATGGGTTAATTGTGTCTTTTTCTTCCCTTTTCTGAGTAAAGGCTAGATAATCATTACATAAATGTTGAGATACTGATAGTGAAAAATGAATAGCCAGGTCAATATAGAGGTGCAGTAAACATAGTCATGTCATGTTCTTAACTACAACCTAGTACAGAATGTAACAGATAATAACTCGCTCTGATTAACACAGAGTATAATATTTCTGTAGATGAAGCTATATAGTTTCCCCTTCTGTTATACACACCACCCTGGAGTGTGGGGTCCTGCCATTTTGGTTACACTATATATAAAAATGGGTTGCTAGATCGCTGGTTAGAAATGTTTAATTTGTGACTGCTTCAGAGTGGGGTACCCTCGGGGTACCAGATGAAGCAAAATTTTCAGGCTATGAAGAAGTGAGGGATGTGCCAGCTAACTTGACATGATATGTTAACATTTAAACAAAAATATTCTAATACTTTAGGGGTGTTTCACTTTGTTTTACTTTCACCTTGATTAGTTCCTGAAACTTTGCTTTTGAGGTGTTCTTTGTTTACTTGTGTAATGGTTCGAATCAATGTCTTGACCAGTTCGAAGTTAAGACCAGACAAGGGATCTCGGGTTAGTGCAACTGGCACGTATTTATTACAGTATATGGTTTACATCTACCTCGAAGTGTACTGCTTAACTGTAATGTAAGCTCAGGTAAAAGTGGTCCGACTCTGTCGACAGCTAGAGCCATACTAATGCCTTCCCCGGCCCCAGGTAGGAGCTGGGACGAGGCGAACAGTGCTGCCACCACCCCGCAGAGACCAGGGGTCGAGGAGACCTCTAGTGACTACCGGTGATGGGCACACCACTCGAGACGCCCTCTCGAGGGAGACGCTCACACTATATCACGATCTACGAGCCCCTACACTACCCCCACCAGAATAAGGAAAGGGGTGTGTAAAAAAATGTATTTAACATTGTGAGAACTTCGTTATTCTAAAAAATAAGGGCTCGAAGTAATAAACGAGAGTTCGAAGTAGAACGTGATATGTTATTTGTGTGACGTCTTAGTATTAGGAGTCGACCACATATAATTATATTAGGTGAAGTAAACATATTTATACACTATGAAACAATGTAGAAGAAAAATATGGGTCGAGACAAGTTCGGAAGAACATGTTCGTACCCGTACATAGAGTATTTAAATGCATGTTATTAATGACATACTATGTTTGTAATTATATATGGTAAAGTGTTACATAACCCGAAAAGAAAAATTTTACAGTTCAGATATGAACCCTATATAATAGTTTTTTTACCACAGTTTACAGTAACTGTGGGTTTTTTACATTTATAATTATACATATAAATATATACCACTATTAACCTTGAAGTGTGAACACAATTGGTATGTACCTGCGGAATAGTATTAATATTTAAGGTAACAGATCTCGTAGGTTTATAGCACCAATTAGTTTGTTTACCAGTGATAAATAGACATATTTTATGAGATCGAACCTAGTGGATGACGTTAGGGTCGACATTTTAAATAAAACTAATTTTATGCGTAAGGTTAGAGGAATAGTGGTTAATTACATAGTATACAACATGATTTTATAGCAGCCCACCAGTGTAGTGGGTCTGCCGCACAATAATAAATGACTTCGGGGTGTGTTCGGGGTTATCCACTGCTTGTCTGCAGATCCAGTCGGCAAACGATGGACTTGGCGGTGGCAAGCCGCCTCGCTGTGTGGTGTGCCCTGATCAAGATGGGAAGATGTAGATTCGTCCATTGGGTTTCGTGGGTCTGCATCCGTCCGGACATCCTTCGAGGTTGGGGCACAGTTTGGGTGTTTGAGGATCCCATATAGAGGATAGGGTCGGCACCTGTAGTTATCTACATCGAGGCTCACAAGTCTGTCTCCATCACCGTCTCACCGGAGTTGGTTTCCGGATCAGAGTCCAGACTTATCAGGTTATGGACCACTGGGGGTTGGTCAGGGGCTGTGGCCGCAGTGGTCGCCTCGGGGATAGAGGTTAGGGTCTTGGTTGGTCTAGCCGGGGTGGCAGTCGGGGCAGTGGTGGTGGCTTCGGGTTCCCTCCCGGGTCCAGTTGGTGGTGCACCTGCGCTGGCAGAAGGTCTCGGGGCGGACATACTTATGAATCCGAAAGACTCTATGTCTAGCCTCCTGCAGCTTGCCCTGGAGCTTTTCGAACGCACTCTCTGCAGTGCGGTCCCAATCTTTCATGAAGCAGCCGCATACTGCCATGAATCGAACGTCCTGGTGGTCGTATTGGCTTCTCAGTTCCTGAAGCTGCGACTCGTATTTCAGCTTCATGGCCTTAGCCTCGTTTTCACGCTGGAGCGAGGCCCGAAGCTGGTCTCTCGCCTGTCCTTGCATGTCCTGTGAGATCCAGGTTATTTCCCATCGCTGGATCTCATGCAGACATCCGAACACACCTTCGGTCATGCCTGGAAGGTATCCTGCGGCCTGGTTGATGTGCCTCTCTTGCCACGCCTGGAAGACGTCGGCCTGAATATCATAGGATTTCTGTGTCCGTTTTTTTATGTAATCATCGGGGTCCTCCAGTTCGAAGTTAGATTTCACCAAATGTAGCACATTGGTGGTCCTTATGTTTCTTACTGGAGGCGTCGGTACAGGGGTCGTGTGCGTGTCTGAACCACTCTTGTAATTGGAGCTCGAGGTGGCAGTAGCACTCGGGGATGGTTCGGGTTGGTTTTCTCCATAGGCCGTTGGTGAGACTACCACAGGGGTTTGGCAGAAAAACATGTAGCATCGTGCGTACACGTCAGACAAGCTGTCTGCCACCCACAGGAACCATGAATAGGTTAGTAATACCCGTCGTGGTCGTATTTCGAATCATGGCCGAGGTATCTGAACCTCCAAACATATAACAAGACACGTAAACAGGACTGTACACTCGTTGTGATTTCGGAACATTAAGTAACGGCAGTCCGCCCCTCACCTCTCTTTCTTTGTTTTTCAACCAAGAATCTTGAGAAGGTCCGGTGGAAGGTGCTAACGTTTTCCCCCTACCTCGGATTCTCCATTCCGCCGAGACAATTTTATCACGATTAGGTTTTAAATTCGTGTCAGCGTCGACCTTCTTGAGTCGTCCTCTCTTTGGCTTTTTCTCAACTGCTATTTTGCAAGGTCGGCCTCTTTTTCTCTTTGGGGCCATTCCCTTCAATTTCCTTGATAGCTCATTAGTTTTCTCGTCCCTCTGTTCATTCATCTGTTTGGAAATTTCCTCACACTCGGAGTTGGCGGCATCCCGTCCCCTCCATTTCCTTAATCTACACACGTTAGACTTATTCATTTGGCCTGTGGCCAGACTCATAAGCATAACCATGCTCTCAGATATAATTCAGGTGACCATGTGAGGTCCATCCCAGCTCGAGATTAATTTCTTGCACCTTAAAGGTTCATGTATCCTAAACACTCGGTCACCCACGCTAAACTGGCGTGGCTTCAGGTGGGTATCATACCCAATTTTCTGCCAATTCGCGTTCTTTAATAGCTCATTTCGAACTACTTCATAAGCTCTCTTAAATTGATCTCGTAGAGATTCTACAAACATCACCGTACATGGGGCTTTGGGGCTCACCCCTATAACACCATATACGAGATCTGCAGGCATTATAATATCTTCCCCGAATACTAATAGATTGGGGGAACAGTTCGTTGCAGCGTGTACAGTACTGTTATAAGCATGTACTACACATGGAGGGGACGGGATGCCGCCCAGTCGTCTTGGCAAGAATTTACCAAGGGTTTGAGGACTTGTATCAATGTTCGATTGAATCTTTCTACTTGACCATCAGACTGGGGTCTGTATGGATTAGTTTGAGTTTTACAAATGGCCAAATAGTGGCACATTTCTTGCCATAGGTTGGACTCGAATTGTCGTCCTTGGTCACTGTGCATCATTAATGGTGCACCTAGGTGTAGAACCCATCCTTTCATGAAAGCGCTAGCGCAGGTGGCTGCCTTGTGGTCAGGTAAAGGATATACTCGAGTGTACTTAGTATAGTAGTCAGTCACTACCATCATACAGGTGTTTCCCTGAGGTGTGGGTTCGATTCCACTGATGATGTCAATTGCTACTCGGGCAAAACGAACGCCGAATAGCTCTTGCACCAAAGGCATCTTTCCCATTCCAGGACCGGGCTTATTCTTACCGCATTCGGGGCAAGTCATTACCCATCTTATGATGTCGTTGTGCATCCCTGGCCAGTAGTATCTTCTGGCTAGGCGTTCTAAAGTTCTCTTCTTCCCGAAGTGTCCACTAGTTTTATGTCCGTGGCAATAAAACATAATGTCTCATCTTAGTGACATGGGTATCACTATCTGTAGGACCTTGTCCTTAGTAGGACAGGTTTTCCATCGACACAACCGTCTCGAACCTGTAGCTCGGTCCATTGGGCTAGAAATTTTCCGAGTTTCTCTGTCTTCGAGGGATAATGCCGGCCGTTCGGGCTTGGCATTCCTATTCAGGAAGGAAATCACTCTCTTGATAGCGGGATCGTTTTGTTGGAAATGTTGGATGGTTTTTTTCTGGCCATTCTATAACATTTTCCATGCTGGCGCTAGGTAGTGGTTTGGACTCTCTAGTTCGAACCGTTGCAACTACTGCATTGTGGGCCCCACAATCATCACAATCGATTTTCTGGCACTTTCTAAAAGGCCTCCGGGATAGGGCGTCCACATTAATATGCTTCGAACCCGGTCGATGTTGGATCTGGCTATGCTCCAACCCAAATTCTGACAGGTGTGCCAGCCAACGGCCAATCATTCCTTCGGCGTCCTTAAAATTATGTAGCCACCTCAGGGATGAGTGGTCAGTTCGAAGAGTAAAATCGGTACCCCATAGGAAGTGTTGAAACTTTTTGGTATACACCACCACAGCCAGCAACTCATGTTTAGTGGCGCAGTAGTTTCGTTGTGCCCTATTCAAAGTGTTACTAGCAAAGGCGATTGGTACTTCAACCCCGTCCTGGACCTGCGACAGGGCTGCACCAATACTATCGTTGCTAGTGTCAGTGTCCAGTATGAAATGGTCATCCGCAGTTGGATATTTCAATACTGGCGTGTTAGCGAACAAATGTTTTATTTGCTCGAAGGCTGCATCTTGTTCCTCTCCCCAGGGAAAACGTTCCTTTGCTCGACCTGGGGTCCAATGTGCTAGCATTTGCAAGGGGTAGCTCACTTTAGAATAGTTCGGGAGGAAGTCTCGATAATATCAACAGAACCCGAGGAAGGATCTTACTTCCTTCGCACTTATGGGCTTCTGCCATTCGGACACTGTTCGGAGTTTTTCAGGGTCGGCTTTTACGCCGTCAGGAGTTATTATGCGACCAAGATATGTAATAGATGATTTAGATAAATTACATTTCTTAGCTTTTAACTTCAGACCATTTGATAGTATTCTCTTCAAGACTAAATCGAGGTTGTTCATGCAATCCTCGAAAGTCTTTCCAAACACTATAACATCGTCGAGGTACACCAAACAACTCTTCCAAAGAAGGTCGCTTAGCATTTCCTCCATCATAGCTTCGAAAGTGGCTGGTGCATTACACAGCCCAAAAGGTAAAACATTGTATTGGAATAAACCCATATGGCTTGAGAAAGCTGTTTTCTCCATGTCCTTAGGGTCCATCCCGATCTGCCAATACCTGGACTGAAGGTCCAGGGTACAGAAGTATTTTTTCCTCCTAACGAGTCTAAGGTCTCATCTATCCTTGGTAAGGGATAGGAGTTCTTTTTTGTTAAGCCATTCAGCTTCCTGTAATCGATGCAAAATCGAATAGACCCATCCTTCTTCGTGGTCATGCACACAGGGCTGGACCAGGGACTCGTGCTAGGCACAATAACCCCTTTTTCCAGGTGTTCGAGGATTTGTTTCTGAGCCTCCACTTTCTTTTTAAGTGGTAATCTCCTATAAGGTATTTTAAATGGCTTCGAATCTCCGGTGTCGATCGTGTGCAACACCTTGCTAGTGCGGCCTACCGAGCCCCCAGGTTTCCCGAAGGCATCGTGGAAGGTAGCAAGCAAAGCTCGAAGTCTTTCTTTCTCTGAATTTTTCCTCAGGGAAGAATCATCAACTAATTTTCTTAAATCATCTGGTAATCCTCGAGCTGCGTCCTCAGGTAACTCAGTTCGAAATTGAGCTTCCGAGACATGTTTGGTCAGGAACATAGCACCAATCTTCTCATTTTTTCTCAAGTACACAGGTTTTAGTCCTCTGTTCATGATCGGGACTACCGTCCACGATCCGTTTCCCACCAGAGTGTCAACAGAATCTAGCTGTAAACTAGATAATACTTCAGAATTAGGTTCAAAGACAGCGTTCGAACCTCGAAAAGCATTGTTCGAGGAACACAAAACGTCACAATTCATTCCAGATGGAATTTTCACAGTCTGTACCATGGTGGCTACCGAGGATACATGTCTCAATATGCATGGGATCTCGCAATTGCACGGTTGCCGGATCTTCAGCATTCCGAACCGGGGATCCAACACAGCACCGTACAAGCTTGCAAAATCCAAACCGATTATTCCATCGTCACTTATGTTGGCTATGGTAGGGCTTATTACATACTCGTAGCCCCCCATTCCGATCCGTATGAACGTCTTACCAAAAGTCTGCATCTGGCTACCGTCGGCCGTGCAAGCATTAACACCAACAGGTAGTATTTCATGGTTGCCGGACACCAGATTGAAGAATTTTCTCGAGACACACGAATGGCTGGCACCTGTGTCAATCAAAAATTCTCCAGTCCGCCCCTTCACCGATACAGCGATCTACCATCGTTTCCCCCCCAAAGGTGAGGAGGTCTGTGCAAATCGGAGTTGTTCCTGAGAGTCACCAATCTCCATCTGAGACCCTTCAGGAAGGTTACACACAGATGGTTCGGGGGGAGGTGTGCCCCACTCACACGCGTCAACTCTTCAACCCAACCTCCCTCTTCTTCCACGTAGGATTGCTCCCTCGGGTTCCGACCTTCCTCTGTCCCTACCCCGTCGAAGTCCCTGGCTCTGACTGGGGTGAGAGAATCCTTCTCACATACCAGTCCCCCGGAGGGTATTGACTCATGTACTAGCTCGGATTCACCAGTGGTGGCATTTTGGCAGATTTTCGAATCACGGATCACATCCTTTGCCACAGATGCGACCCTCTTTAGTTTTCCTCCTCCTTCTTCTCTTCCACATAATTAACTCGGGATAGCACAGGCTTCGGGGCTGTACACTCATGAGCGTAATGCCCCATTTCTTGACAACGGTAACAGCGTAGTCTGCTCCGGTCCACTCTCCGTTGTTCAGGTCTGGCATACACAGTTTCAGCAAAAGTTTTCATAAAATTCTCCATCATTTTCTTCATATCCAGAGGTTCAGGTGGAGCAGGGGCTCTCGATAGAGGTGGTCTTGGGGGCCGACTAACAGCCATTTCAGTAGTTCGACTGTCTGGGGTGGGTCTTGTTTCCCCTCGAGCTTAATTAGCGCTTCGGTTATATATCTGTCGAGGAATATACTTGCACTTGACGTCTTTCTTTACCTGTACTGCAGAGATAGTACCGTCCTCCTCCTCGATCTCGATGATCTCGAAGTCATTGTCGGTTGTTTCAGTGTATGTCGGTTGGTGTATTCCCGACATGGAAGCCGTACTGGTATTAGTACTCGCACAAACCTTGGTATTCGAGGTTTTCATCTCTACTTTTCCCGCCATGAGGGTCTTCTTTACTGTCCAGCACTCAATCCCTTCAAAAAGGTCCATCAGGGTAGGATTTCTCCCTTTCCAAGCATCTAAAGCTGCTGATCTTCATCTCGAAGTCTACTTACGAATTGTGGCAACAAGTCGTTCAGGAAATATTTATCAGAAGGATTGGTTCCCAGCCGCGCCCTCTGTAACAGGGATTTCAACTCATACCCGAAGGCGCGAAATGATTCTTGTGGTTTCTGCGTTCGCTTCTTGAAGAGCATAAAAGGGTCTTCACTCACTAAATTGTACAGCAAAATGCTGGCAATCTCGACTAGCTGTTGGAAAGTACCCCTCTCGAAGTATACTTCGTTCCACTTTTCAACGGCTATCTGGCCTGGGCCATGTTTCAGACACCTGATCAGGTGAGGTAGTGCCTCCTTGGGAGTCCATGCATTGCACCTCGTATAATCAGTGAAGTTCGAGAACCATTCTTTCCAGGTTTTTACACCCTCGTAAATCTTAGGCAGGATGGCTTGCCGCCTAGCTGCGTTATTTGTGCGTACCAATTTTTGACATTGGTTGACGCTCCACTCTCGGATGGTCTCCTCACTGTGTGCAGTGTTTGAAGTATTGGCTGACTGATTCAGCATGTCTTCTAACACACTGCTTCGGGATGTGCGCCTCAAAGTTCCTCCCGTGGCACCTCCAGCCCCTGGAGGGGGTGCAGTTGGTCCTCGGGTAGAACTTGATGCACTACCCCCTACCGCATCTTGGTTCCCTGTGCCCAAAGGTTCGGAATCATCTACAGAATTGTCATCATATGATAACTCAAAGTGGCCCTCCTGTCCACATGCAGTATTGGGTTCGTTCTCTTTATGTGGTAAGTCAGTGGCGACACTGAATCTTATCTGAATCTTATTTTTCAGGTTCAGTTTGTCTGGGTTCATGTGTGGGGTCATAGACGCCATCGTTCCGAACATGGACGTCGGCATTATCATTTACGAATGGATCGTAACGATCTGGCTTCTTTTAAGCTTCGGCTGGTGTTGATGTCGCCAAAGGTTTAGTTCCTTTCATGAAAGTAGCTTCGGAAGGTATGTCATTATTAGTCATTTCCTGGTGGTAAAGTATATCTAGTTGTGTTACTGATACACTTGTGTCCGTTTCGAAAGATTTATCTTCTTCCTCGGGGCATGTTCTGGCAGTTTGATCACTGTTCTCTATTCCCGACACATATGTATCGAGAGCTGTCTTTCGTTTTGTCAGGTTGGCTATTTCGAGGCATAGTTCTTGTTGCTTCAAGAATAGATCTTGATTGCTATCTTTCATGGACTCCATTATGTCCTCGTTTTTCAAGATGCATTGATCTCGGATCTCTAGCAGCTTATTTGCCTCGTATTTATACTGTTCCATTTCGGCTCTTATTTGCTCAGCCTCTTTTTTTAGTTCGAAATTCTTGATGGTGGAAGTAGCTTCCTGTTCCGCTAGATCAACTTTTTGTCTAAGTTTTTCATTTTCCCACTCAGCTTTAGCAAGTTTGAGTTTCCTTTGGATGACATATGTCTGTCATTCGAGGTCACGATTGATTTGCTCTTTTAATCATTTATCAGTTTCATACTGGTGACATTGTTTCTCCAGATTCCTATGTCTCAGAACTTTTTGTTCGGAGTGTTCTAACTTTGGTAAACCTTGGTATAGGCGAACTTTATTCATGGCATTGACGCTCAACTTGGCCTGTTCGCGCAAGTATTCTGCTGCTGACTCAGTGATTTTCTTCAAACCTCCTATGTCGAATATCGAGACGTCTACGTCATCTAAGGATCGACGGGGGTTCGCTGTTCTCGTTTCTGCTCGATCCAGAGTCATCATCATAATTGGTGTCGATCTTTCTGTGGAATCGGTACTTAATCTGTATGTATAATTCATGACTGGAGTGGGCATCTCTTCGGATTTGAGGTCTCGAACTACCTTCTCTACCTTGGGTTCAATTATAGAGGTATACCCCTTCATTTGGATTCAGCTTAAATCGTCGGCATGAGTAGTGTCATTCGATGTGGATCCCGAGATACTCGATCTTTCATCTCGAGATCCATCGTGCTCGTGTGCGGCCTCCAGGGCCGCGCACTAACACCAAGAACTGGTCACGGCACCAGTGTAATGGTTCGAATCAATGTCTTGACCAGTTCGAAGTAAAGACCAGACAAGGGATCTCGGGTTAATGCAACTGGCACATATTTATTACGGTATATGGTTTACATCTACCTGGAAGTGTACTGCTTAACTGTAATGTAAGCTCCGTCGACAGCTAGAGCCAGACTAACGCCTTCCCCGGCCCCAGGTAGGAGCTGAGACGAGGCGAACAGTGCTGCCACCACCCCACAGAGACCAGGGGTCGAGGAGACCTCTAGCGACTACCGGTGATGGGCACACCGCTCGAGACGCCCTCTCGAGGGAGACGCTCACACTATATCACGATCTACGAGCCCCTACCCTTGCTTGGTAAATCGTTTTATAACCTCAAAAGTCGCCAGTAAATCTGCAATGGTCGCCATATTGGATCTTGGTTCAGAGATATCAGCACACTTCTAGTGGTTATTGATAAGGGAAATCTCCCTACGACTGCAGATCTAAATGGTACTCCCCATGGGCTTCAGGTCATATGTTAAGATCTGACTGGTAGTTTCAGAGAGACTTTAAAAATGTACCTCTGAAAGGATCTGCTTGGAGATTGCTAGATTTGTTTGACGTTGCTATTATCATGCGCCACTAAATTATGCAACTGTAATGTAAAACACCAGGGGGCAGCATCTTCAGTTGAGATGCTCTGAGGGATGCCCCCTCGTAGTCCCTTTCCTCCAAAATTTGCCCTTAACCAAACTATGTTCTAGAAGCTCACTCTATACTGCTCTGGCATTATAAGGGGGTGCCCAAAAGAGCTCCATGCACCATGGCAATTGGCTGGCTGTATGGTCCCAGTCTTTAACATATTGTTCACTTAAGCCCAGAAATGAGGGACAGGCAACTAGAAGGCTATCCCAAGGAAGATGTGTGTCAGATGTGTCCAACTATTAACCTGATGCCATTCACCCATCCTGCCTCCTGAGAATGTGCCCAGGCAACTGACTAGATAGTGTATACCTCCAACTGCCTAAGTTGGTAAGGCATGCCAGTAAACGGAGGGAGAGAATTTGAGGATAGACAAAGGCTCAAAGACATATAAGGTGGGGGCAGAAGAGCCAGCTTAGTTGATCTATCCTAGGAGGGAATAGTTATATAGCAACCAGTAGTGAGGGATAATTCAAAGAGTCACCTGAAAAGCACACTACCCCAGCAGGGAGCCACAGAACAGACAAATGAGGAGCATTCAGAGAAGTTTGCGAAAACTGCAGGAGGAATACTAAGGAGGCTGCTGATAACTTAGGGTTAGAGGTAAACCACTAGAAGCTGGGTGGTCAGTTGTTGCACAGCAGTCTTTGCTGAAAAAAGTCCTGGTGAAGGTCGAGATTCAATGGGCCTGGACCCCCTGGCTGGACCAGGATGGTGAAAGAGCTGGAACAGAACATGGCCTTCTCAATCATTCCAAATCAATTTTGTCAACCATCACCATTTCAACATCAGATCAACAGTTGACATATCGATGCTGAAATATTGTTTACAATTCAACATTGATTCAACATTGATCTGTCATGTCAAATCAATGATACCGATTTCAATGTTGATTCAACATTAACATGTCAACAAAGAATTGCCTAACTACTACATGTATCAGTGTTGTTTCAACTTTTGAAACAATATTGAATCAACATAGAAACACAAATGTTGAATCAGCACTTATGATTTGATGTTGAATCACAGTTGATTTGATTATGTTGTGTCAACTTTCAAATTCGATAATATCTAAACCAAGAATCAACTGTTCATCTGCAAAAATTGTTTCAATGCTGAATCAACATTAATGTGCCCACTGGGTCCTTCGATGCTGAGCTGCAGTATCATATGAGCAAGTGGCTAATCAGTGTGCTAGGTTGCAGTGCATGTGTTCACCTTTAGGAGAGGTCCTACTCTGACAAGGTGCGGGGAGAGACCACTCCTGACCAGTGGTGTAGAACATTAATCAAAACTGATCGATCAACCCTGATTAACCAGTATCCTACACTGATTTACAAAGGTAAATAGAATTACTCTGCAATAGAATTACTCTAAAACAAAGTTGACTATATAAATTCTGCTGCGTGGGAGGGGGAGGTGTGGCCATGTCCTCAGTTTGCTTCCACACACTGTGTGGAGTATATCTTAGACTACGTCCCAAGTTTGCCTATACATGCTGTGTCTCAGACTAAGTCTTCTATTTTTAACACACATTGTATGGCTTTGTCCTCAGTTTAACTACACATACTGCATGGAGTATATCTAAGACTAAGTCCCCAGTTTGCCTACACATGTTGTGTCTCAGACCAAGTCCTCTTTTTGCATAGACACACTGTGGGGCCATGTCCCCAATTTGTCTACACACACTGTATGGACCTTAACTAAGACCAAGTCCTCTATTGGCATACACTATATGGCCGTGTTCTCAGTTTGCATACACACACTGTGTGGAGTGCAGTCTATAAGAAAAGTTTTTCCACTTAACCATTTAACTCTTCAAAATTTAAATAAAAGTAAGTGCTTTTGTTTTAGGCGGTAAAAACCTTAATAATGGTCCGATTTGCATGCCGTAAAAAACAAAATGTAGCCCAAGGTCCCATAAATACAGCCAGACATTCCAAATGTCTGACAAGTTTTTGTATTGACTGGGAGTGTATCCAAGACCATGTCCTCTATTTGCATACACACACTGTGTGGACATGTCTTCAGTTTGCCTACACAAACTGTGTGCAGTGTATCTAACGCCATGTCCTCTATTTGCATACACACACTGTGTGGGAATGTCCTCAATTTGCCTACCCACACTGTGTGGAATGAATCTAAGACCAAGTCCTCTATTTGCCAACACACACAGTGTGATCATGTCCTCAGTCTGCCTACACACACTGTGTGGAGTGTATCTAAGGCCAAGTCCTCTATTTGCCTACACACACTGTGTGGCCATGTCCTCAGTTTGCCTACACACACTGTGTGGAGTGTATCTAAGGCCAAGTCCTCTATTTGCCTACACACACTGTGTGGCCATGTCCTCAGTTTGCCTACACACAGTGTGCAGGTGTGTGAAGTGTATCTAAGACCAAGTCCTCTATTTGCATACACACACTGTGTGGAGTGTATCTTAGACCAAGTCCTCTATTTGCCTACACACACTGTGTGGTCATGTCCTCAGTTTGCCTACACACACGGTGTGGAGTGTATCTAAGACCAAGTCCTCTAGTTGCATACACACACTGTGTGGAGTATATCTAAGGCCAAGTCCTCTATTTGCCTACACACACTGTGTGGTCATGTCCTCAGTTTGCCTACACACACTGTGTGGAGTGTATCTAAGACCAGGTCCTCTATTTGCATACACACACTCTGTGGAGTATATCTAAGGCCAAGTCCTCTATTTGCCTGAACACACTGTGTGGTCATGTCCTCAGCTTGCCTACACACAGTATGTGGAGTGTATCTAAGGCCAAGTCCTCTATTTGCCAACACACACAGTGTGGTCATGTCCTCAGTTTGCCTACACACAGTGTGTGGAGTGTATCTAAGACCAAGTCCTCTATTTGCATATACACACTGTTTGGCCATGTCCTCAGCTTGCCTACACACACTGTGTGGAGTGTATCTAAGACCAAGTCCTCTATTTGCATACACACACTGTGTCGAGTGTATCTTATACCAAGTCCTCTATTTGCCTACACACACTGTGTGGTCGTGTCCTCAGTTTGCCTACACACACTGTGTGGAGTGAATCTAAGACCAAGTCCTCTATTTGCATACACACACTGTGTGGAGTGTATCTTATACGAAGTCCTCTATTTGCCTACACACACTGTGTGGTCGTGTCCTCAGTTTGCCTACACACACTGTGTGGAGTGTATCTAAGATCAAGTCCTCTATTTGCATACACACACTGTGTGGAGTGTATCTTATACCAAGTCCTCTATTTGCCTACACACACTGTGTGGTCGTGTCCTCAGTTTGCCTACACACACTGTGTGGAGTGAATCTAAGACCAAGTCCTCTATTTGCATACACACACTGTGTGGAGTGTATCTTATACGAAGTCCTCTATTTGCCTACACACACTGTGTGGTCGTGTCCTCAGTTTGCCTACACACACTGTGTGGAGTGTATCTTATACGAAGTCCTCTATTTGCCTACACACACTGTGTGGTCGTGTCCTCAGTTTGCCTACACACACTGTGTGGAGTGTATCTAAGATCAAGTCCTCTATTTGCATACACACACTGTGTGGAGTGTATCTTATACCAAGTCCTCTATTTGCCTACACACACTGTGTGGTCATGTCCTCGGCTTGCCTACACACACTGTGTGAAGTGTATCTAAAACTATATCCTCTATTTGCATATACACACTGTGTGGAGTGTATCTTAGACCAAGTTCTCTATTTGCCTACACACACTGTGTGGTCATGTCCTCAGTTTGCCTACACACACTGTGTGGAGTGAATCTACGACCAAGTCCTCTATTTGCCAACACACACAGTGTGGTCATGTCCTCAGTTTGCCTACACACACTGTGTGGAGTGTATCTAAGACCAAGTCCTCTATTTGCATACTCATTCTGTGTACTAATGTCCTCAGTTTGCCTACACACACTGTGTGGAGTGTATCTAAGCCAAGTCCTCTATTTGCATACACACAATGTGTGGTCATGTCCTCGGTTTGCCTAAACACTGTGTGGAGTTTGAGTCCTCAATTCGTTTGAGCACACAGCTAGAAAATGATGTCTTGTCCTTTTTTAAATGTGTCTATTCTTCGTAAATAGACTGAATGCTCTTGTATAGGGGTAGAAAAGTATCAAGACCTCAGTTTGTTTACACTCTTTGCATTTGACCATACCCAAGAGAAAGTCCCTTAGGCCTCAGTTTGCAAGCACACACTGTCCTCACTTTGTAGACACACAGGGTCTATTAAGGAAATTCCTCAGTTTGCAGGCACACAGATTCAATGTCTGGCTCAAATTTGTGACAATTTTTATGCAAATACACTGGATTAATCCCTAAGAGGTCAAAAATGGCAATAAAGCTAATTAGGCAATACACCCAGATCACTGGGTGAACTGGGGACACACAGATCTCTCAGTGTGCAAAACAAATTGGGGACTTTTACACACAGGCAAAAATTCACAAAAAATAGCTCTTACTTTTTACACACAGCACAAGTTGCTCCGGGCCAAATTGGGGACATTTTGTTGACACACTAGAAATCATGTTCATAACCATTTTTCAAGGTCATTTGTGACACCCAAACCCATTGCCCCCCTTTTCTCAAGGTCATGCGAAGTGAGCCGTCCCCGGTTCGCAAGATGTCCCCAGTTTGTAGGTGTGTGTTCCCATGAATGTCCCCAATTTGCTGGTTACACCAACTCACACACACACACACACACACACACACAAAACACCCCTCTGCAGGGAAATTCATTATCAAAGTTCATCTGAAAATCTTTAAAATGAGACATCATTGGGTTAAATATTCCTAGTAGTTATGTCAGAACCCCTCCTTGAACATAGGTCTTTTTAGATATCTGAAATCGATGATTAAGCTCTAAATACATTATAAACCATAATAATGTCTAAAAACACAATAAATCAGCCTTTTTCATAAAAAAAAATCATAATAATATGGTGCTCTTTATCACAGATTTTGATCTAGAAGGAATTTTCCATTTCTGTTTTCAGTTTTGGGTGTTTGGTGAGTATCCCCAGAAACTGGCATAAAAATCTACAAATTTCGATTATTGGAATGGTTGCCATGGCAACCAGGAACAGCCATATAGGTTGACTTCTCATGAAAAATGTTCATTTTATCATCCAAATATGGGCCATTTCTACCGAAAATGGCATATTGACATATAGTAGATAGGTAAATACCAGTCGACCATCCAACTGCTAAATGTAACAAAAACACTAAGTTTAACAAATCAAGTGTAACAAAAGGCGGCTATCTGTAACAAATCACCTTAAACTCCATTCACATCTAAGTGTAACAAAACCTTTCACATTCAGCTTTATCATATTTGTTATATACCGGGTACTCCAATCAATGGCCTGAGGGGACAACCATAGCCACATTGGGATAATGTACAGTAAATAGACAGAAGTTGGGATAATGTACAGTAAATAGACAGAAGTGTACAAGGATCTCCATGAGTTAGCCAATGGCTGCATTTTCACAAGGCACAGACCAAGGTATGTGTTGAGTGCTCTTATAATGCAATGCAATATTAATGCAATATAGCATAAATATGACAGCCCAAGGTTTGTAGATTGACGAATATTGCACGAGCCGAAGGCGAGTGCAATATCGTCAATCTACAAACCGTGGGCTGTCATATTTATGCCATATTGTGTTTTTACCACCTTTCGCTCCATAATAAGATTAATTTCCTACCTGATATCCCCAGAATAAAAGCTGTAGAAGACATTTTGTAAGTGCCACCGATCCTCCCCGGTTCGCTATGCGAGAAGCCATTGTTATTTTTCCTTGCAGGGAGTGGTATCGCTGTGTTTACTCCCATTTTTTGTATTGAATCCAACCATGACATGTCGAGATATTAAAACATACACATTCTTAGGCATTCTAGATGATCCCTGCATGGTCATTATGTCCAATATATTCAAAATAAAGAAGAATCCAATGATTTTTCCATCATAAGCGAGTCGCGATTCAACATTTTCAGCATCTTCCTCGTACGACAAGGGCTACGACAAGAGCTTGACTTACATCCACATGCGGGCCACTGACACACTTTCATCGGACATGGAGGTGGGTGGGAATGGCTGCACTGCGACTCGCTTATGATAGAAAAATCATTGGATTCTTATTTATTTTGAACAAAATGGAGAAAATTAGCACGCATTCATTATCTATGGATCGAATACTTGTTGGGATTTTAATATCATAACATGACAAGCTAGGAATCAAGATGAAAAATGGGTGGAAACACAGCAGTACTGCTACCGGGTAGGTGTTAAAGGCTTCTGATATATCTTTACATTGGATTTCTTCACCGTTCAGTGTGGCGCTATGGCTAACCTCCTCGCCAACCAGCACTGCGGCCGGGGTTCAATACTCCTACGAGTTGGTACGATTTTTCAAATTGAAACAATGGCGAGACTGAATTTGTATGTCTCATCACTCTCCCAAAATATTCTAAGTCCAACTTGACTTCGAAAAAGTATATCCAAAAATCCACAAAAAGCACATGTGTGTATATGCTCTCATAAGGCACTGGTAGAAGAGGGCATAACAGTAAGGGATGTGCAGGAATAGTGGTATAATTTGTTACAGTTAGCAGTTGGATGGTTGTATGCTAAGTGTAATTGTTACAGTCACCAGTGTTGTTACACTTAGCTGTTCTAGTAATAGTAGTATTGAACTGCTACTTGTACACCAGACAGAATATCTTCTCAGGGATACATACACGTGTGTTACGAAAACCTCTCTGTTCTATAGATACTTGGTACACGTCGACAACTTGTTGGCTTGTCACAATACACGTACTCCGTAGACACTCTGGTATTTTTAGTTACTGGGCGCGACTCAGTTAAGAGTCAGCGCCCGCCGGACAAGGTATTTCGGCCTAACTACTCGTAGTGCTTTCCTGCAATGGGGACTTGCCAAGACCGCATTCATGCATCATCACCATGCCGACCAAGACCTTAAAACAAATGATCTACTCACCTTTATATGCTAAACTCGGGACAGCTAACTCCTGTCCGTGAATACAGTTTTTCATGGATATCCAGGTGACGGGGGAGAGACTCTTACTAGCCTTAGTTAGTAAGGCTTTCTGTGTGGGTCTCGCTATAGACAGTGATTATCCCACTAAAATTAGACTGCGCTATTTTGAGTTCTTTCACCCTCACATGGAGATGGGTGTTCTGCTATACTTTGCCCCTTTGGTTTGGGACTTGTGTGTGCTGAATCGTGACGCTTTACTCAGCAACACCAGGATTGCGTGATTTAAAAAATAAGCAGTGCCACAAGCTATTGCTATTTATGTGCATTTTATTTCTAAAAAAAAATCATATAAACAAGGTGGTCATCTGTAAATTTGATGGTTTGTTTCAAACTTAGGGGGTGATCATTTTTTAAACAAAGGGGGGAGGCAGTAGGTTTGCACTACTCCGTAGACGCTCTGAGCAGGCAGGTATTTCGGCCTAGTTTGCACAAGGAAGCCCAATAAATCCACCCGCCCCTGGCAGGCCCGAAAACCACGCTTGAACGCTCCCTTTTAACCTTAAGTAATGCCTAGACTTGTTTTGCTAAAAACAGGAGAAATTATTTCTCCCTAACCCCTCAAACCCACCACCCATTGTTGTTAATGAATGATCATTCCCTTACGCTTTTTGCAATAATTGGTTATAGTTATACATACATGTACACGTCATGTTCTGTAATGATGCTTTTTGCCAAATAAAATCAATCAATATCCAACAGATGCATGATCACAGATGGCACTGCTATTCATGTCGGGAAAATCCAGTCTGCATGTCGTTTCTGTTAGGCCCGTTCTCCACTACCCGATATTGGTCCCTGTAGGGGTCTAACTGATCACTACCGTGTTTGGAGGGGTTGAGCTGTGAGGACAGGGGGCAGTATACGTAGTCCCACAGCTCAATTCTGACACAGGGAGTGATAGGTTTTCTACCATAGTTTCCTAGGCCCTATCCAGTTATGTAATGAAAAAATGAACACTATTTCTATAAACAGTATTGAGTTGGGCACTCCGGTTTGAGAGTAATTTTCTTCCACTGGGCAGGTGATCTGGCAGATCATCTGCTAAGTGCCTTATTCTGGTTAATATGAGGTTCAATGGGATCACCCACTTGGCAAAAACGTTTTATCAACGTTTTCATTTGGTTTGGGTAAAAAACGTTTTTACATTGAAAAAAAAACAACGATTTAAACGTTCTTTTCAACCAAATAAAAGCATTTGCCTTTTCAACCAATTTTCAATCAAATAAAAACGTTTTTATTTATATCAACGTTTTTTAACCTAAAATCAAAACGTTTTTTATAAGAACATAAAAAAAAACTGTTTTTTAGTACATGTTTTGCCGTTATTTTGCTGTTTAAAAAAACAGCAAACTTATGAGCCAATAAAAACGTTATTTTACGTTAGAAAACGAGTTTTTTTTGGCCAAGTGGGCACCCTGCCCAGCTCCATATTGCTATGGAAGAACAACAGAAATGCTCCCAAGCGCTGCTCTCAAACTAAAATGGCCATCCACTGATTAAATACTTTTACTTGTAACTGTATTTATATACCCAATAAAATACTTTTAAAAAAAAGCCAAAACAATTTTTTTTCGATATATGGTTGTGAATATTGATGTGGGGAATTTGAATTTGGTGGTGCCTAGATTTAAGGCTATGAATTGCCTGTACACAAGAAAAGATCAATACATTTGTATGGATAATATATATCATCCACCTGTCAAGCACAAAGAGCTGGTCTGCTAGTTTAAATGGAGAATAACCCAGAACCTAGTCCGCACTTCCACTGGGGCTCTACATTTTTAATGCAAAAAGTCGATACATTTGCTGGGTTAGCACTAGGGCATGTTTTCTATTAGCCAACTTGGCGACTTTGTAAAGGGTTTGTACACCACCACCCCCCCATAAAGAAGAGAAAAGGACGCCCCCCCTCCAGACAGCAGAATATAGAGGTACCTATATCGATTCTTCATTTTCAGTAGCATTTTGCTGTTTATGAACTGTTTGTTGCAAGAGAACCATTTCGTCGTATGAGAACCATTTATTGCTAAAGAACCATATATTTTTGTTGTATAAGAACTGTTTGTTGTGAAAGAATCTTTTAATTCTAGTGTTATTGATAATGCCACTTTTGCTGCATAGAGGCCCCACATTTTACCTATTCCATTCTATTATTAGATTGCTCTATCCTTTGTTGACATAACATTCTATATCTATATAATATATCTAACTGCTCTTGTCCTCATTTTCCTCTCTTCTCTCTGGCCGCCACCTTTTACCCTATTGGGTGCAAGCGGGAGTGGAGCTGGTTCATGCGACTTGCACTGATAAGCTGATAAGGTAGGGATCAGCATGTCCCTGGAAGTAGATATTATCCAGGGACAAGGTACCCATTAAAACAATACCTTATGAGTGTGTTTTGCCACCTTCCGTATGACCAGCGAAATTCAAAATGGTGGACCCACTGGGGATGGGTCCAGGCTCCTATAGGTCACTTGTTATCTGTCCCTCATGTCATGGATATTCAGAATCCTAAATCATACAGTTCCAGTTTACCAACTCATCCTCAGAATTAGAGTGGGTGATCACAGGTAATGCACTATGACTGCTTTGTGTGCTCAGTGCTTACTATAGTTATTACATAGGATTTTGTAGGGCAGTTGTACCCTAGTGCTAGTTCAATCATTAGTTACCACTACATGCAGGTCTGTAATTACATTAGAGTGAGTGAGGGTCCCACTATGATTTGAAGAGTCTAGACATACCCGCTTGAGAAATGCCTTCCAGGACTAATTAGGCACTGCAGTGCTCAAACAGAAATCTTACCTTAGTCGTTGTACCAACATGATATCAACATAATGTAGTCTGAAATAGGAAATTGACAGTATCAATGAGAGGACATACATCTAAATGGGAAGGAAACGAAGCTCACAAACCTAACAGTAGTTATATCGACGCAGATATCCACACAAAGTTCCAATTTCTTAATAAAATAATTTTTTATTAAAAAGTTTCATTCAAGAATCCTAACATGTCAGTTTTTATCACAGATGCCGTAAAACCTTCCAAAAACCTGAGGCGTGAGTGAACGGAAACAGTTGTAACATGATTATAACTATTAAATATAGGTCTAGCTGGACCAAATTCAGTGTACAAACTGGTACACTATATATATAAGTTAATGTGTTGAAACGAGTGTACCGGTAATACTAAAATGATTTTATAATAAGATAATATGATATGTGGAATGAATGAGAAGACATTGGGTTTGGTGAGAATTGACTTTGTCAATATCAATCCTATACATGCCTTTATTGAATAAGACAATAATTCACAATACAATATAATAAATATATATATACCTATAATAATAAAATATAATAACAATATATACATAAAATCACAATAAATACAATAATTAAAGTTTAAAATTTCCAGCACCACCTAGCGTGGTGTGTGCTGTCCGAGTATATGAAGCCAATTGACCGTTAGTTCAACTGCTGGAGCTTATATACTGGACGAAATGTTATGTGTGACGTCATAGGAAAACATGCGCCCTGGTGAAAAGTAGTACCAATGTATCACTCATTAATTATATATATATATACCTGGGAGTATATAGTCCCATCTTTATGTATACCAAAAAGCTAAAGTAATGGTCAAAAACTCCTGAAATGCCACGTTGGCAAAAATTTTGGAAATGCTGAATAATTAGGAACTATTTATCCAATTTCCTAACTTAAGCCTAGCTCATTAAAAAACACTTATACAATGATTATATTAACTGTCAATTGTCTCTAGTGTGTGTACCTCATATAACAATGGCAGTTTTCCTCCTATACAATATCAGTTCTGTGTCTTTAGCAACTACATTGAGACTAATATATGATTCACTCACGCTTTATGAAATTCACTCATGCCTCATGTTTCAACAATATTTACGAGAAATGCCACAGCTCAGCTATACATCATCATATACCAATGGGATTGCATAAACAATGAGAAAGGAGGTTGTACTACCTATCTAGCATCATTTATACACACATAAGACCCATGATACAAACACCATACAAGATGAAAAGTTGATCTCATGGAACTTAAACCATCGAAAAACCCTTAAAAACCTAGGCAATTCACTCACGCTTCATGTTTCATCAACCTTTACGAGAAGGGCCATAGCTCAGCTATACATGATCATATACCAATGGGGTTGCATAAACAATGAATTAAGAGGTTATACTACCTGTCTAGAGTCATTTATATACACATAAGGTCCCTCGATCTTGACTGACTGCTAATATTTTGAAAAGAAAAGTTCAAGATTTCTACACTTCTTGAAATGTGTGCAAAAAAATTCTTTTTCAATAATTCAAACATGTCTATAGTGAAATAGAAATGATAGAAACACCATACGAGACGATAGGTTGACCTCATAACACTTTACCTTTAACCACCTAAAAACCCTACATGCTTCCCTCACGCTTCATGTTTTATCAACCTTTACGAGAATTGCCACAGCTCATTATACAACATTATATACCAATAATAACACTCAGACAACAAATAAAGAGGTTGTACTACCTATCTAGAGTCATTTATACACACGTAAGGCCTATCATTTACTGACCAGTTAAAGACCATGAAGCGTGAGTGAATTCGGTGAAGCGTGAGTGAATTGGTGTGCATTGAAAATCACTATTATCTACCTGGCTTGGGTAATTCTCAAAGTACATCAAAAAAATTTCTATGGAGGTAACCCCCCTAGGCTACCTCTTGATTGTATATAATAAGAACATTTGTGGTCTTTTGTAAGGGCCTGGTTGACCACTTTGAAAAAAATTCACTCACGCCTCATTGTGTAAAATTCATGTTTGAATGCATATAGGAGATAAATTATGCCCCAAGACCCACCCAAACCATATTGAAATTGTGAACCAATTTTATTTATCACAAATAATTTTGCTGTGGGTGAGATGAAGCATGTCTCATTGCTTCACAATGTATAGGTATATCGTTGATACAGACGATGTGTCACGACGCCTTCTTCTTCCACATTTGTGGATCAACACAGTAAAAGGTACGCCCGTGCACCCCCTCACGGGCGTACCTTTTACCGTGTTGATCCACATTTGCTTTTGCCATTTACTGGGACCATGATATCAATTTTCTAAAACTTAAAAATGTGAGGCTAATTGAGAAAGACTATCCAAATGATATTTTCAAAAGGAAAGAAGCATTTTTAGGTGAAAACTCCTCATCTTATGTCATTTTTTTTATGTAATATGAATGAGTTGTGCCGGCGGGGCTGGCTCATGACATATCTAAATGTGAACACATTTCATGATTTTCACCCATTAGTGCTGGGTGTGCTGAAGAGCAGTGCACATGACATAGACACTGGTGATGCAACATTTGATTTGGTCAATGAATTATATGAATATAGAAACGATGGCTTAATAACAGTGGCCCTTTTTATAGATTTTACTAAAACGTTTGATAGTGTAATTCACTCAAAAATATTAGAAAAAATAAGCAAGTTTTCTTTGGTCCAAAAGCTATTTAGATAATTGGAAACAAAGAACAAGTTATGCCAATAATATTTCTGAGCTGCAAGACATAAAGTATGGTGTTCCACAAGGGTCAGTTTTAGGTCCCCTGTTATTTGTTCTGTATATCAATGATGTTGTCAAATCTATACAGCATTGTAAAATTAAGTTATATGCTGATGATATTGTTATTTATTATTCAGCAAAGACTGTTACTGAGGTAAATAGGGCATTAGGAGATGATGTTGAATTGTTAAAGACATGGGCTCTGAATAATAGGCTAACTGTTAATCCAAACAAAACTAAATTTATGTGGTTTTGTAGTGCTCACAAGTTGAAAAGATGCCCAGACACCTCCTTAAAGTTTTATAATACCACAGTCAAGACTGTCAATGTTTTTCCGTATTTAGGTGTGAATTTGGACAGCAAACTAAGCTTTGATAAACAAATCAAAATTATTAAAAGAAAAATCTGCAATAAATTGTTTAGGTGTGCAAAGATTAGAAAATTCTTAACACAGGAACAAAGCATTAAAATATACATGTGTACTATCAGGCCAATTATTGAGTACTGCTCTTTTATCAGCACAAGTTGTAATGAAGATGGCCTCAAATCACTACAGAGATTACAAAATCGTGCACTGAGAATCTGTCTGAAATGTAATATCAGGAAATATAGTGTTAATGATTTGCATGAAATATGCCAAGTTGAGAAATTACAAAGCAGGTTTGATATGTCATTATTATGTTTGATGTATAAGAAATCAAAAACTGTTATTAATCAAGAACAAGTATAATGCCCGTTCACAGAATAAAATATGTCTCAGCTTACCAAGAGTGATCACAAGGCATTATAAAAGGTCACCATGGTACAGGGGGGTGGTACTATGGAATCTCCTATCTGAGGATATCCAAAGGGCCACCACCAAGGTGAAGTTTAAGGAATCATTGAGCAAAATAAAGGATCTATGGCCAGGTCTGAAACTAGGATATAATTAGCATTATGCAAAGGTGTAGGTGTAGCTACTGCGCCAGTCTTAGTCAATACTACATCTATATACTGAATATACTAATTGTGGTCACTCGAAGTTGACCTGATTGTCTCTTATGGTAACATATTATTAGAATGCTGTTATATTATTTAACTCTATCTCTGTTATGGGATGACATTACCAACCCCTCTCGATTCAATTACTGTATATGTGACAAGATCTGCGAAAATGGGGCTTAGTGCAGGGGGTCCTAAGACCCCTTTTTCCAGTTCATGTCACATATATTGACATTTGTCATGCTATGAGACGTATAGTCTACTCACTATTCCTAGTTTGTTTGCTATCAAAAAATGAAAAACTGGTCTGTTTTATAGCATTATTTAAATGAACCTAACAGTTCATTAATGTTATAAACACGTCCAAAAAAAAAACAGTCTACTGGTAAGTGGTGTCAGAGGCACAATGTGGGTCATCGGCGACAGAAAATGTTCTCTTAACCCTCTAACGGCCGCTGCTGCCTTGCAGAGGCGTAGGAAGCAAATCTTCATTGGGGGGGGGGGGGCCTGGCGAGGGCACCATCGCGACCACCTTGAATTGTCGGCTGATGCGTGATGGCGTCTATATATATGCGTATTTAGAATTCATATAGAAAAGTGATTTTTGGTAAATTTTGGATCTGACTTTCCCATTCTCCCTATGACATCACCATAATAATCTAATTTGAGATGTAAAGTTTTAGCTTCTTTTCCATTGTGTTTATGAGTTCTTGGAAAATATTGGGGGGGCCCAGACATATTCAGGCCCCACCTCCTTCATGATTGGGGGGCCCAGGCCCACCTGGACCCCCCTTTTACTACGCCCCTGGCCTTGAGGCAGCATGTGAAATACCCTGGAAAAACCAGCAACATCACACGGTTGGTATCCTTGGTTAAAAATAAGATTTAAAAAAGTAATAATCAAAATATCGGGATACCATGTTTTGGAACAATTAGAAGGTGTTCTTATATGAATACAGTTGTGCCCCTGTCAGTAAAGTAAAATAAGTTGTTGTAATTGTAAATTGTGTACTTCAAAACCACTATTTTAGAGCAGCATTTAATATGCCCAGTCTGCTGCTGCATAGGGACAGCTGTTACGGGTCAAATGACCTTTTTGAGGGCCGGCAGTTAAAGGGTTAATTAGCGTTTAATCAACGTTATGATAGAGCACGCGTGGGTATATGGTTCAATATTCCACAACCGCGAAGCGGGAGTGGAATATTGAACCATATACCCACAAGTGCTCTATCATAACTTGATTAAGGCGTTTATCTAACATATTTCTCCATTTTGTATTAATTTCTTACCTTATAACCCAAGAATTAATCCAGGAGAAGACATTTTGTAAGTGCATCCAATCCGCATGGTTTGACAAGCCAGCGTAGCCATTGTTTTTAGTCCACCCGTCAAACCCTCGTATTTCCAACGAATTTTCGGGTATAATCCAAGGATGTCAAGCCCTGTTATTCTACCACCGCCAAATATACGATCTCTAGTTGGTGTTCGCCTACATTTTGTCTCCATGTTCTTCGAAATAAATAAGAATCCATTGATTTTCCACATCGATACGAGTCGTGACCCGCCCCGTCCGGCCATTCCTTGCTCGACGCGTGGCTGACCTAGTTCTAACATCCGGGCACCTCCCCGCTTTGTCAACAAGACGAAATGGCCATGTACCGGGCCGTGTGCATTGGATCGGTATGGAAAATCAATGGATTCTTATTTATTTATAAGAAAATGGAGGAATTTGGCATGGCATGTTCATCTAGGATATCTAAGGATGGTTCTCTGTTAATAACTCCACCAGGCTCCATGGATTCTAGGCTAACGAGGTGTGTAAACATCAGGTATGTCGGACAACTTTTTCAAATTCTTGATGTAGATTCATTTCTACCACCGGTCGGCTTGGTATAGTGGACAGCGAGCTCGCCTCCTGCCCCAGCAGCCGGGGATCGATTCCCCGTTGAACCTAAACGGTTTTAACTGGAAACGTATGGAGGAGTTGACTTTGTATACTTCTCCAATTTAATAACATGTCCGGATTGAAACTAGCAGCCTCTTGAAGACGAAGAAAAGCTCTCAGAGTGCGTTATGGCTGGATAACGCACTGGGGTTATGAGCAAAAAAGCACTGCTGAGGTTCAGATAGTTAGATAACAACCGTTATATGTACCACGATATACAAAAAGGAAATAATGTTTCTACGCATGATGTGCCGAATGAAGCATACGCTGTTAGTGGTGGATGTTCTCAGGCGTTTCTCGTGGATACTTATGGAGGTCCATAAGAAAGTCATACGATTTCTCAGTTAGCCATTTTCTCCTAAACCAAGCCACATACAACACTGCTTTTGCATAGGTTGTGCCTAGCTTTAATCTACCATGAATTATCAAAAGTCAAAACATTTGATCTTCTCAAGTTATTTGGAATTCTATAAATTCATAACTTTCCCTATGGGGGCCGTAACTTGGCAATAACACCTCAGTCAGTCACCTCAATAGTAGAGAAATGCAAAGCTGAATGCCAAAGATTATTTTTATTAGACTCACATATTAAGACCCACTACAGGTTCTTTAAAGCATACATGCTTCGGGTATAGTGAACACAATATCTTCTTTTTGTCATGGTTTGTATTCAAGGGCCCGAGATGGATCTCTAGAAATGGGGTAGGGGTTGAGGCTATATATATATATATATATATATATATATATATATATATATATAGTACAGGGCCTGTCACTCTTGGAGCCGCCATACTGGTACAGACTGCTTGGCAGTAGGCTCAAAGCAGACATGGAACATTGCAGTCACAGTACAAACCCTATATGCTCAAAGAAGACATGGACGTTCAGTGACTGACACTGTCCTACCCTTCTCTCCACAACCTCTGCATGGAGAATGACTCAAGTTGGTGCGCATGTTTGTATTAGTATACAGACCACATACCCACCACACCTACTGGTCATTTAGAATTAACCATCAGCTTAGAAGTGACTATGTCTATGACTATAACTGACCCTTCTCGTGGGATGCCTAAAAGCACCTTCAACTTAAGGTGCACCTTATAAGACAACTACATCGTTCCCCTGGCAAGAGGGTAAAAATGACCCATTTCACTGTTAATCCTGACAATACATTCCAGTGAGGAGCACCTTGAAGTGCCCGAAGCCAACCGAACTGTAATGAAGGAGACAGGAAAGTGGTACTCACTCATAGTTACACTTTCCTGCTTTTATCAAAATTAGGCTATCATACCTTGTGGTCATTATACTATCTACTACTAAAACAATATTTTAAAAAGTTATTTGCAAGTCCATGCTGGTCACAACAGATCCTATACATAATATCCATGGAAGATGCAGCCAATGACACACTTACTGATAACAACTGATATCCCATATCAATACTGATAACAGGTAAATCAAGTATATCAACAAACACATGGGCCTATTATAGGTAGTGGTCCAATATACTAGAGAGGAGGTAGAGGCTAACTAGAGGCTCACATATGAGACAGGCAACCTTTAGATCCCTTGATACTAGGAAAGCCACACAGGTGGGTACAACAGATACATCAGTTCAGTTTTCATCAGGCATTATGAATTGATGTCATTTCATCTCATTCATAATCACTTGTGTACTTATATACTGCTGCATATGACAATACAGAACAAGAAATTACAGATTCATGGATGCCACATCAATGACACCCATGGATCATATATATGCAGGGGTCTTAGATGATATCAGTCAACTTGTAAATTTATTTAATGGTCTTAACGTAAGAGGATATTTGTGTGTGTGGTATTACTTGTCCACCCACCCGGGTTAAAAAAGACATCAAGGAGTCCGATTAACAGGATACTTAGTTTGCTTACAGGTGTAACGCCGTTTACATGTTAGCTTCTGAGGATACCTGTCACCTAAGCAATGTTTTAACTTCCATAGACTGTACATTTTTTGTATGGGTAGCTTATCCATATGTAGACCTAGAAATGGGCTAACATTAAAGTCCTTACACTGCTGAGGTTCATGTGAACGCAGTTTGTTTAAAATCTGAGGGTACCCATAAGAGATGAAGGTGCCGGGTATATTACAGACACAGTGTCCAGTGAGAAGAAGACTCAGTCCGACATCTACATCATCAAATGGAAATACATGTGACATATCAGAAAGCTCTTTGAGTATTTCTTTTGTTGTTTCCAAAGATAAGAATAGCCCTCCCCCAGCACAATAACCTGGATAATTGTTAAATGGATAATCCTCCACAGATACACCCCATTTATGTTTTGGAGTTCTAATTGGTTGGTCTGTTCCATAGTTACAGGTGCCAAAATGAACATCAAACAACTGTGTTGATCCAAATTTCTCAAAGGTCTTTAGCCAACCAGGTATGTTCAGAAAGACATCGTCAGTGATTTTCACTAGAAACTTTGTATTCTTACACTTCTGTGTGGCCCAGTTGAAGGTGTTAAAGTTCAGGGTCTGCATGCCATGATAGGTTGCTTTGACATCAAAAATAATAACATCCCCATGAGCTTCACGTTCTTTGAGTAGCAGGTCATCTTCTGTCTTGTTCCCACTTTCCTCCAAACCGAATGCAAACACCAGTCTTATGCGATCACCATAATCTGGGTCATGGCTGTAGATTTTGCGGAGTATGTTACGATGCTCTCGGTTCTGATGACGACTCACAGCTATTATCAATAGTTCTACTGAGGATCCATTACGTTCTGCGCATAACCCATCTTTGGGTTCTTTCAATATTGGAACCTGCCACTTGTAACATTTATTACACCAAAAATTCCATTCACCTTTGCTTTTGGATATATTGGCTTTGGATGTCATTGTCTTCTCACTGAAAGCACTGTTATTTGGTTTCAAGGTTTTTACTTTCAGTGGTGCTGATAAAGTAAACTTTAAACCAGTGCCTTGTTCATTGGGAGTTTGCCATGCTGTATACCATGTCACCATCATAAAAGGTATAAACAGCATGATCAATACCTTCTGGTAAAATCTTTGTATCCTTAACATTGTGTTGATCTTCTGATAAGTGTGTTCTTGAATGCACCCCTTGAGTGTATCTGGAAATACAAGCATAAGTAATAGCTAGTAATAGTAATATTTGAACATGAAAAGCATTGCAATGATAAATAATTACATCTGTTGAGTTGTGTTTCATTAAAGGTATTTTTATTTGCTTTCCCTTCTCATTGGTGCACATGGATGTATCTGCTTGGATTTCATGCGCAACTATAGGGTACTATAGAAAGTTAGTGGGTGTGAACAAGTTTGGGTTGAGACACCCCTTTAATATAGCAGTTCTTTTTTTCTTTCGTTTAACACTTTTTCTCAATAAATACTTGCCGAAATTGCTTTGAAAAATTTGATTTTGGTGTTACCTAGACCTAATAAAATAATTTGTATGGATAATGAATCATCCATCCACCAAGTACACAGAGAGGCCCAGTCTGCTAGTTGTAAGTGTTGAATAATCCAGACCCTAGCTTAGACTTCCACTGAGCTTCTGCATTTTTAATGCAAGAGTCAATAATTTGGTACCAATGGATCAGGAAAGTAGTTCAGACTATGAAAATGGTGTTCGATGTCCATTGTGAGGAGCTAAATCCACAAATATCTGGGGGAATTGAAGGGGGTTGTTCATAGATTCATGTTAAAACAATGATAAAGTATCCCACATTTGGCAAAAAAACACACACGTTTTTTTAACGTTTCAAAACGTTTTTATTCAGTTTGCCTAAGAAAAACGTTTTTAAACGTTTTTTTTCAAACAATTTCAACCAAATAGAAACTTTTGTTTTTCAACCAAATAAAAACGTTTTTTATTTCGTTAATTTTACATTGAAAAACGTTTTTTTTTAACCTGAAATGAAAACATTTTTACAAGAACGTAAAAAAAAATCGTTTTTTTGAGTACACGTTTCGACATTTTTTTTACATTGAAAAAACGAGTTGGCAAACTAAGGAACATAAACGTTTTTTAACGTTAAAAAACGTTTTTCTGCCAAATGGGATGCTACATCCCTGGGGGAATCTTTACTGTTGTGCTGTTGCTACCCTTTGTTAGACTATATGGGGGGTATGTATACATCCCAAATTTGAAGTACTACAATCCCCTCTCCAGTACTCTAAATCTAGATCAGATGGGGATATTTTGGTCTGCAAGGGTGGACATGGTGTGATTTTTTTTATGATATACCTATCCATTTTAGTGTTGATAGTCATTGCTAGCAAAAATTACCCTTAATGGGAGAGACATACCCTTTGAAGTCCTCAGTCCTTACGTAATAGAAACAGATGAAATACATGTGGAGACATACACTCTCTATCTGTGACTACCGTTCCCCTTCCTCTCTTCTCTCTCTCTGACCATTCCCCCTCCCCTCTTTAGCTAGCTGTTTTGTATGTGTTCAAAGTCATGAATATTCCTAAAGCTAAATCACACACATCCATTTTACCAACTTATGATAAAATAGCCCTAACAGGATAGAACATTATAAGCCATAATGCTCAAACAAAAGAAAGCCTTACCTTAGTTACAGTGCCTCAGCTTCACCATGTAGTGATGCACACTCAATGTGAACTGGTACTTTGTGACAAGGGACAGCCCATGTCAATGTATTATGCATATCTGTACAGGTAGTACAGAGAATAATGCAGCATCCAACCTTAAGCAGCATTTCCACCAAAACACATAGATGATACACGTGATTTCAGGATTTGCCATTAGCTGACATAACCTGACCTATCAATACAAAAGTTTGGTCTGAAAGAGGCAATGTAAAATATAAGGAGAAAATATAAATATTCATGGGAAGGACAAGAACCTTGCAAATCTAAGAGCATAACTTTGCATCCACACAGATGTTGACACAAAGTGCCAATTGTGTTCATATACATCTAGTCCTAGTCTAGTCCCCACCATACAGAGGATGCCTATATTGTATACTGACTGTAATTGTATTTTATTTCGCGCTGTACATATTTTGTGGGGAATACTTCCATATTTCCTGCCAGTTACTACATATTCTGTTTTAGTGTCTTGGATTAAACTTATTGCACGTTTACATACATGCAAAATAGTCTTTTTTTCATGTTTTCCGCGAAAATTTATACCCGCGAAAACACATGTATCTACGGTTACAGTATACATAAGGGAAAGCTATATATATATACTTCTGACTAAGGGGTAGAGGATGTACATTAGGTCAAAAACCACAAACCAGACATATTTGTGCCTATCCATGGGTACTCAAAAGTTAAGTCTAGCCAGTAATCGGGGATGATATATCAGATAGACTACCTTTAGCAGTGCTTGACAAATCAGTTTGGAGACACTGTGCCCACTGGGCACAAGGGCAAAAAAATGTTGTGCCCAGAAGACAAGCTCTGTGCCCAGCATCTTTGCTTTCTATACGCAAAACTAGATGGTGGCAAATTGCGTGATTGCCAGTGCAGAACCAATTAGAAAGTTTTATCTAATAAATAAGGATGATGATGAGCACAAATGCACCCCAGAATTGTGTTGCAGTGTAGTGGAATAAGCATAAACCAAGTCAATAAACAAAGGACAATACCATTTAGACAGCTGTGCCCATTGGGCACGACTTGAAATTTTTTCTGTGCCTAGTGAATTTTTTTTTGAGTCTTGGGCATTGCAATTGGGCACAGTGATTTGTCGAGCCCTGCTTTAGGATACCATTTGTTCCTTTGCCATCATTAGGAAAGCCTCACAGGTGGGTATGTACAATAGATTAATGCTGGACAAGTGGAAATAAACTTCGCAAGCTACTAATACTGGTATATTAGTTCTGAGTATATGGCTATAGTTTGGGGTGGATATACTAGAATTATTGGCCACGTCATATCCACAGGCTTGCCTATTTAAGTCAGCATTTTTTCTTCATTTCTGAACGTTTATCCTCCATCTTATGCAAGTTCTATTTGAATATTATCTTCCTCATGTCTGCATGTCTTATACTTATTATACTATGTCATACTACTTATCGATATCATTTCTACAGATTTCCTTATCTACATAATACCAGTTATCTTTTTTTTCTTTTATCTCTGCAGGTTTACATATTTACACAATACCAGCTACATTCTGCCCTTGTTTATACTCTAAGGCAGACAGGATGGTTACCCTGTCTACAGCTCGTTACAAGTTCCCAGGGATGTATGTGTATGAGGGGGCGATGATGACGGCCATCTTCCCAAAGCACAAAGTGGAAGAAGCTAAGGTCTACAATTTCAGTCCTGAGGATGTCATTGTATCTACCTACCCAAAATCAGGTCAGAAATATACCTTTTACCCTCCTATACTATGAAACTTTTTTGTCCTTTGCTAGTTGATATTACTGCATTTTATCACTGTAGAGCAACAATGGTACCGTGATCTCCTGCGTATAAGGCGCATCCCACGTATAAGACGCACCTAGAGTTTTAGAAAAAATTTCTACTGAATGGATTTCAAAAATTCAAAAACCTATATGTAGCTAAGGCACTCCAGGACCCCTTGACCCACCTATGTCCTACTATAGAGGGAGTGTAACATGCTAACATATCGAAATAAAGGTCATCTTCCCCTTGCAGATCCAGGGAAAACTAAAACCATGCGTATAAGACGTGCCTAATGCGCGGGAGATTACGGTAACTATTACTGTACTTTATCACTGTAGAACAACACTGCTTTTTATCAATGTATCAGTGTAGATGCTAGACATGGTCTCTAATTTTCTATTATATAGGGACAACCTGGATGCAGGAAGTTGCTTGGTTGCTGCTGAATAACTGTGATTTTGAGAAAGCCAAGACTACACTGCTTGATGACCGATGTCTGTTCTTGGAGCAAGAAAAGCCAGGTCAACCGAAGAAAACTACAAATCTTACATCTCCTAAAGTGATCAAGACTCATCTGCTGCAGAACATCCTCAATGATACCATAGATAAGCATAGGCCAAGGGCACTTGTCGTTTTACGTAACCCGAAGGATGTACTCGTCTCCCAGTTTCACTTCTATCAGATGAATCAGGGTTTGGGTTCCTACGATAGAACATGGGACGAATTCTTCGAAATGTTCAAGAACAAAGAGTTGCAGTTTGGGTATTGGTATGACCATGTGAAAGGTTGGTGGCAACAACGCATAAAGTCAAATTATCATTTTGTCACTTATGAGGATATGAAAAAACAGCCGCTCAAAACGCTAGCTGGAGTAGCAAACTTTTTAAAAGTTTCCATTTCTGAGGAGCAGCTGCAGCAGGTTGTACAGCATACAAACTTTGACAAAATGAAAGCCAATGACATGGTAAATAAGCAGAACTGGAAACTGTTTGATTTAAATGTATCAAAGTTCATGCGTAAAGGAGTTGTTGGGAGACTGGAAGAACTATTTTTCACAGGAACAAAATGAATTTGTGGACAAATTGTGTGATGACCTCAAAGAACAGGGTCTTACCTTTGATTTTGAATGAATTTAATATTGCCTATCCTGTGATTGCAGTGTAGGTATAAATGTATGACCCATTACCAATTCAGAAATAGATGCTTTGACACCAAGATGTCTTATCTTCTGCTAGAAGTAAGTAAATCAGGTCTTTTTACCCAGAACTGACCTCCATCATGTATTGAATTTGGAACTATACACTTGTCCACAGGGTGTTTATGCCAAGGGTATTTAATTGGTTTCAATGGGCATATTAAATCCAAATTATTAGTCCTATCTACTTGATTATAAATACCATCATAAATACATAGCTTGGAGAAATTCACCAAACAATCTGCCATCCAACCTCTAAGGGCATTGGCATAAAATAATAAGACACAAATAGAATTCTGGAAGTTCACCTCTTCTATTTATATAGAGTTCCTGCAATACAGTGATCTACTAGAAATAGGTTGTGTAGCTGGAAGGAAGAAGGAACCATTAACAAATTGTTCTACATAAATACCATTACATTCATTCTCTAATTCATATCCGTTGTCTCATAACGTTTTCTGAAAATGTCGGTTGCACCTGCATTTTATAGTATGACGCATATGCTTCACATTATCTTTCCATACGTCACTAAGAATTAAGAGCAACTTGTAAAAAATAAAATACAAACTATTCCATTCCACATCAAACAGACAAATAAAATACAAGAATAAGCTTGACAAGTTTTTGTAGTTGACTTGAGTGCACAGTGTTGGTGCGTATAGTACATATATGTATCACAGTTCAATGTAGGGGGTTACGACACAACACGATAGCACTAGGAGTAAAACACATGCGCTGTGTTCTCATATAGATTAACTTGTAAGTTCTCAAGGAAAAGCAGCTACATTATATGCAATAATACTAAACTTGCGGAAATATCTCTTTGGTCATGGCATTATAATAAATTAATTACCTGAATCATCTTAACCATAGCAGGTTATTATATTATCCTCATCATTGTTCTTGGTGCTTTAATGATCAGACTAGGACTTGTTCTTTTGGGCAAATCCTTAACAATCAATTCACAATCAAGGAATGATTTTCATATATCCCATCAAATCAACATAATAAATGATATTTGCATTCAATCACATATCTATATATGTGAAAGGAGTAAATGAGCCTTTGTAAGGGTAGGCAGTTCCATCATAACTTATTTACTGAAAGCCGAATACTTGTAATGCCTTATCATATTCTGAGGTTTTGCTCAGCAATAATTTCACTTAACAAGTTAGCATACACACAGATATATGACTAGTGCTTGAGTCTTACACAAAAAGCAGTATCAAAAACAAGGTTTAACCATCTAATGAAGAGTGCAATCGAAAAGGCTCCCTGGAAACCTAGCGGACTAATCCAAGTTCCATCAGCAGTAGTACAGCGGTGTGGAATTATTGATCAATAATGAAAAAAAAGTCTCCAGAACTAAGTATCGGAACATTAAATGTTAATCCTAGTGAAAGGTATGACCTACACTGCCAGTTTACATTTAGCCTACCTGCATGGCAGGAAGGCTGGGGCGCACTGCGGGGCCTACTGAGGAGGTATAGCTAGAGTGGGTGCATGTCGTGAGCAGGTTCTTGGTGGTTACACAGTAGGCACTTAGGCTCACTCAGACATTCTCTGTGGATAGCATCAAGTGGTAATTCAGCATTCTATCCTCCACACACAATCAGCAGGCATGCCATATAATTATCATTATATGCAATACGATACGATCACCTTTTTTGCACTCCTCTTCTCATTTGCCATTTTCCTGGGCACCAAAGTTTTCATGTCAATAGACTGGTCCCTGATAAAAAAATGAGCATTGGCTTTGGACGGTTTGTCGAAAAAATATCTGCCAACATTCATGAAAAAATAACAAAAACATATCACAAAACGCAAACGGACGGAATTTGACTTGACTAAACATGAATTTTTCTACACATCAACCACACGGTGTCAATGCTAATTTCAAGAATGGATTGCTTGTTTGCCAATCGATGTATAAAATGCGGATTCATTCAATGTTGATGATTTATCTTCTTCTGCAGCAGCCAAAAACACATATGTTCCCTCTACCCAATATGCCATTCATTTGGTACAAATATAGAATATTGATATAGCGTTGCCCCACCCCAGAACATAGGGCTTGAATAATGACCCTAGGAGTTGTTAGCACGAGTAACCAATTGGTCGCCCTTGGTATATCATGGTGCGACAAATCAGCTGGTTAGCAATGTAGCCTGCCACCCTTGACATTGGGTGTACCTCAAGGCTCCATGTTGGTGGGGAGTAGGCGGTGGTGGAAGTATTGGTAGTATTCATGCTTCACTTGCGGATCTTATGCCTGAGGATAGACTGGTGGGGACTTGAGCCAGACCGGCGCATGGATGTGGGTGGTGAGTGGCCAACAGGGGTGGAGGTCACACGTCCAAGCCGGACAGGGGAGATGCTGCGTCCAGGGGATTGCTGGCGGCGGCGAATGGGTGCAGGTGCCTTGTGGTAGTCCATGGATTCATCCAACTTCTTGGACTCCTGCTCCAGGACAATGGGGTCCAGGCTGGGGTTGCGGATAACATTGTTCAGGGATGAGTCGAGGATGCTGCGGATATCTTTGATCTCGTCCCCGGTGCGCACACTACGTGAGATGTACTGTTGACGCTTCCTCATCTCCTGACCGAGCTGGTCCTTAAGGGTGGCAATCTGTGGGGACAAATATACCATTAAAGTATGTCATATCTTGCATTTACCATGCTTACATAAGATACATACAAATGTAGTATAAAAATAATGAGCTGCAGATCTTACATTCATGTACTACTCCAAGCAGTACCTGATGTGCCTACTTCATCATCTCACATTGAGAGAAGATTTTGTAAATTTTATCAAACAGAGGAATCTAAGCTGGCCCTGTAATTTATACATGACCACTTCAAAAGGGTAGATTTAACTTACCTGTTCTTCCAGTCCCTTAACACGCTGCCTGTGGGCACGCTCCCGGGCCTCCAGTGTGCGCTCAGCCTGCAGCTGGGCGGTACGCAAGCGCTCTGTCTCCATCTCTGTCTCCTGGCGGTGGCGTGTTGTCAGGTCAATCAACCTTGGGATTAGAAAGGATATGACTCATTATACTTCATACTTCAGAACACAAGAGATATGATTGTAGGGGCCGGCATCGTCGTGTACATATTAGTGTGGCTCATCCGAGAGATGTGCTCGTGTGGTGCCCGTTCCTTCTATGCCAACCAGGTGTCGCTTCGCGATAACCGTTTGGTACAAGAGGGGGCAGCACCACGCCTCGCATCCAGCTCCTACTAAGGAGCCGGACGATCCGCAGAAGGGGACTGGACCTGGTCCAGTACAGACGTACAGTTTACTTCTCAATAAAAGCCTACCTGAACAGGTGGGAAGTATAAAGGGCTTTGCCCAACCCGAACTACTCGTGTTGTGTAATACATCTAGTATTAAGTGAGCCTAAGAGCCACCCAACATAAAGACATAATACAAACCGTTACATGATAAATAAAGCTATGCCTGGGCCATCCTTAAAGGCGAAGTTAGCCTAGGTTGATTTGTACAGATTACATTATGCACTAAACATCCAAGGCTTCTCAAAGGCAGTGTGATTGGTTAGAACTGAAGCCAAAGACAAAATATAAAGTGAACTTGGTATTGTTTAAAATATGCATACCTCTGTGCATGGGACTGCTCGGCCTCAGCAAGCTGACCCTGGAGTGCCTGTATCTGGCCCTGCATGTCGCTGCTGTTCTCCTCCAGACGGATCAGAGACCGGTCCATCTCAGTCTTCTCTATGGTTGACCTGTTAGCTACCTCTTCTGAGCGCAGCTTTTCACGCTCGACCTGCAAGGGCAAATTCATATATGAGTTACAAGTAATCATTGTGAATTATTTTTAATGCAGTATTTAACATTAGGAGGCAACAAGCATCATTTTTATGTGTATCTTTCCTTGTTACAACTGGCCTATGGGTTCTCAGCCAGTCTAAGTGCTCAATATACCTCCAAATTCTTTCCTTTTCAACAATGAAAAAGGATCATTAGTCTCTCCTATAATTATCCATACTCCAATGACTCAAAATATTACTCAAGGTAAAAGGGCTACCCTGCATGTTAGGCACACCCTGACTTGTTGCAAAGGCAGTAAGGTACACCTGGGGCCTAGTTTTGAGCAGTTTCTTACAATTTCAATGTAATCTCACAATGCAAAATACACACCTTGAGTTTAGGCACAATTTATTTGGGCGAAATTGATTCTTGCTACACTTAAATGGTATTGATCGATGGTTTGCAGTCACTGATTTATTCTAAGACAAGAAACTATATTTTCTCTGGAACTGTATTTCGTTTCATTTCATCAACATGATCATGATCAATACTATGTTGTCAACTGACAGCGAACTAACGTTCCCACGTTCACCAGAGCACTGTATATCAATGAATCAATGAAATTACAGCACAAATGACATAACTGCCATGATAGTGCTATCTTGATTGTTTTGAACTTGATTACTTTCCAATATAGGCCTAAATAGGGGTATCCCCTATACCTCTTCTTCTGGACACACCTTATATGATTTTTGTTTTCTTTTAAAATCTTTAGAATTCCATAACTTAAAACCAGTCTTATTGCTTTTTAGCTTATAGTTTTACCAGTGTATCCAAAGTCTGGCCTTCATTACTTATTTCCTGAAAGACAAAGCCGAGGGACACTTTGATGATTTATCACTCGAGGCCACAGGCAAATCAGCAGCCCAACGACAACACAGCATGAGTCTTTTATGCCTTTAGTTTTCTGTTCACACAAGAAGGACATATGCAAACGGCCTTTTACAAATGGATAAATTTATCATAGAATCTGAAAAAAAGTGAATCATAATACATCCAAATTTATGTAAAGGTCTAATTTCAAACTCCTAACTTTGTTTCTTTGGTATACCCTCGATTAAACAAGCACTAACCTTGTCCAGACACTTTTTGAGTGCGTTCTTGTCCTTCTCCAGGCGGAGAGTGGAGCGCTCAATCTCTCTCTTGTCACCTTCTACGGCAGCAACAGTGCGCTGCAGGGAGGCGACACGCTCACTGAGTGCATTCTTCTCACCCTGCATCTTCTGGATTCGCTGGTTTAGGTCTTGTTCCAGTTCTTGCCTCTGCACCAACATCTATAAAAAAAAAAAAAATAGGAAATGATAAACTAAGTACATAGGTTTGTTGGTATTTGTTTTGTCAGAAATAGATCCAAATCTTTCTATTCATGTCTAGGTAGATTTTTTATATATATATATATATATATATATATATATATATATATATATATATATATATATATATATATATATATATATATATATATATATATATATAAAGCCCAGTCAGTTCTTTTGCAATCTACTCACAGTGTGGCTCTGGCGGATCTGTCCCTCCAACTCGGCACGGCGTACCTCGCTGTCGGCTAACTCATTGGTGTTGGCCTGGTTCCTCTCCATCAAACCATGGTTCTCCTTCTTAGCCTCATTCAGAGCTTGTCTGTCAGAAAAAGGTAATTATTAGTTTCAGTCTTTAGATATTCAAGACTCAAAATAGGTCTAACTTAAAATTTTTCTTTATGACCTACTGCTGCACTATACACCTTTAAGAAATAACAGATTTATCAATCAATGAAAATAAGAAAAGTTACATATGAATAAATAAGCTAACCTGGTGGTGTCCAGTCGCTCTTGTAGGACGCGGCGGTCATGCTCAGATGATGTGAGTGCCCGCTGTAGCTGAGCTATGCGTTCCTGCATCTCATTGATGGTGGCGGTAGAGTCGCTGAGCACCATGCTGAGGGAGCTCACCTTCTCCTTCTGCTGACTCTCCTCCTCCTCTGTCTTAGCAAGAGCCAAGCTCAGGCGGTCAATGGTGAGTTGCAAAGACTGACACTTGGACTCCATGTCGGTCATCTGACGGTGGATGCTGTCGGCACGGTCCTGCAGAACCTAGAAATGGGCAAAGTAAAATAGTGATTTATAAGGTTTTTATAAGGATGAAATTGACCCATCTCAATTAAAACTTGCAAAGTTCAGATTTGTGATTCAACTTGAATATTAGATGTGGGAAAATGATCGAACATTTGATTAAAAAAAAATAATTCTACGCCCTCTTTAGGGTAAGACAAAAATTACAACCCAATTTGATTCCAATATGGAGAAGTCTATGTATCCATACCTGGTTCTCAGTTTCCTTGTCAGTCATGGCCAGCTTCAGGCGCTGAAGTTCACCCTCGATGGAGCGACGGGCCAGCTCTCCCTTTGTCACACGGTTCTCTGCATCATCAAGGTTTAGACGCAAGTTCTTCTTGTCCTCTTCCAACTTAGCCTCATTAGCCTTCTGTTTAGCACTCTTGTCTGTGAGTTGACGCTTTTCACTCTCCAGTGCGACAATGTTCCTCTCTAGGTTGGAGATCTTGTCAGCCATTGTCTTGCGTTCCCTCTCATTGCGACGGATAGTTTCCTCTTGTAGCATAAGGGCAGTCTGAGCAGATGCCAGACGTCCATCGATACCCTTCTTGTCTGCAACCATAGAAACACTGAGTTAAAATTCAAAACCTTAAAGACAGAGAAATTATTAATACTTCCCTGATTTATATAATTTTATTCTAGATACTTAGAAAAATTGGATAGGTAATAGTTGGATCTTGAGAGGTGGTACATCTGATCAACAGAATTTTAAGCTTATACTAAAACTAATGCCCGTAAGTAAATGCCTGTGGTAGGTGGGGTGTGTGCTTGCTACAGCATGTATGGTAAGCTAGAATACCACAATATGCTCAACAAAACATACCTTCCTCAGCCTCTACAAGTGAGCGCTGCAGCTGGTGTAGGCGTCCCTCGGTCCTGTCACGGTCCTCTTCCATCTCCTTCAGTTGACTGGTCAGACTACGCATCTGGCAGACAGAGTCATCCTGGCAACGACATACAAGGTAGATATTATATTTTCTTATAATATCTCTTGATTCATGATCATGGGCTTGAGCTTTAGGTTTTAATACAGATATCACAGGCTAAAAGCAGTATATATGTTATTTCATGGTATTCTCGTGCACCTTTGTCTATAATCATATCTTTTTCTGTGCATTACTTGTTCCTAATAATTATATTATATTTTGACCAAATAACACTCTGCATCCAGACTGAATAACATTTTACATGTCTACTCACCCTCTCACGCTCGGCACCTGCCAGTCCCTGCACGAAGTCACGGAGGGCACCACGGACAGCCTCAGGATCGATATCAGCAACAGACATTGCTGGTTCGCGGCTTGGGGAGAGGGAACGTCCAGGGCTCATGGAGCGGTCACGGATTGGTGAACCAGTGCGTGGGATTGGGCTACCACGACCACCAGTTGTGGTTGTGTAAGTGTTCTCAAATCCTGAAGTAAAGATGGCCATGGCAAATTTAGACAATGGATGATTTAATTCAACATTGATGAGTAATAGACTGACAGGAATATCATTTCATTCAATATCTACACCAGATTGGTCCATTGCAAATGTAGGAAGAATATTTGTCATGTCTGTATCAAATTATTGGAAAAGATAAACTTTCAACCTTTCAACTTTACTTAAAATGTAAAGATAGGTACCTTTAGTGGGAGATGAGGGGCGGCCTCGGCGGGTTGGGCTGATGCTGCGGGCACGCACAGGGCTAGCAGCACGTGGCATGTCCTGTCGGAAGCCGATAGTACGGCGCAGAGATGAGTGAATGCTGGAGAGTTTGAACTCTACATCCCTCTTGGCTCCCTCTACGCGGGCGAGCTGTGCCTCTAGAGCATTCACGCGACCCTCAGCTCCACTCAGCTTCAGTTTCAAATCTCCGATCTCAGATGCGGCGTTATCCAGCTGAACCTGTGGTGGGGAAAGGACTTTGGTTAATCAAAATTGAACTGTCAAAATTGCATGCAGTCCATTAATTAGGAAAAATGTCTTACTCTTTTTATGCATATGATATCATTAAGTTGATAATACAATATTTTTATCATAAATACAAATATACTGTACCTCCAGGTTGCGCCTGTTGTCGTCCAGTTTCCTCTCGTTCCTGCGGCTGTCCTCCAGGGCATTAGCGTAGTCCTTCTCACGCACACGCACATCATCCTCAAACTCTGCGAACTTCCGTTGCAGGTTGGCCAGCTCCTTACGGAGCGCTTCTCGGCTTGCCTCGGTCTCAACCACCTGGAGGAATATAAGTTTTGATTCTTGACTTAAGCTGTTTTTCAAGTAGGAGCATTATCACATTTGCCCTGTCTCAACATGTATTCAATATGCAAGAATAGTCATTAGACTATTATCTTCAGTGCAGCAAATAAATGGAATAAATATTTCATAATAACATTAGCTGTAAAGTAATCAATATTTTTGTTTTATCATTATTTCTCTCCCATCAAAGTTTCATAAATTACTAGCATGATGATAAGAATTGAACACAGTGACTAGATTAAGTTCAGACACACACCTTCTGCTTGAGGCCAAAGTTCTCCTTGCGGGCGAGCTCCTCCTTCTCCTCATCATGAGCAACTCGGTCCTGCAGCTCATTAACTTCTGAGCCAAGCTTGCTGCGCTCTGAGTCGAGCATCTTTACCTGCCGGCGGAGTTCCTGCAACTCCCGGCGTGCTTCCAGGCGAGCCTTCTCTACTTCACGGAGTGACTGGCGCAGGTCATTAGACTCCTTGTTCATAGCTTCCTTCTGCTCACCCATTACTGGCAAATAGAGACACCACTAGCATTAACTAAAGTTTGAGACATCTGGTAATGTGAGAAGTAAGAGCTCATCCTGCACTTGGGGTAAATGTTAACCCCAGGTACCCCCCCCCCAACACACACACATAGAGTGTTAGGGTAAGAGCTGTTAAACTGAGACTAATTGGTAAACCCTAATCTAACATTAATGCACTATGGCACCTTGACATCAGTTTACAGGAATGCCAATCTGCATGAGACACCGCTGCCGTGCTGTGTGGCTGGATGTCATCGCTTTGGGGCATCACAGTAAAAATGAAGTTATACATCTTGGCATGCATAAAGGTTTAAATGTGAGTTCCGCCAAGAGTGATGACATGTGTAACATGTAAAGTATGAGCAATAGCTGGGGCCAGCGAGATTTGATCCCAAGTCACCACTTGTCAGTAGTCTTCATCAATCAATCCGACAATGCGGTAAATCCTCCCAAACAGCTGTAAATCACCTGTACCGGTTCTTTGCTTGAAAACCAGAATGCATTATTTCAAGGCTGAATTCAAAAGAGTACGACACTCACTGAATCCCATGAAACTTGAAAATTAGGAAGGTTGTGGCTCAATGTGTGTCGTTCGACACTGAGCAGAGCAGTCATCAGAGACTGAGTCTAACTAAGGTCCTTCCTTTACTCTTTCTTCACTTAAAGTGCCACTGTGGCCAATACCAATACAAACTCAGGCCTCCTTACACATACCAGGTATAGCTCTGAAGCTGCCACTGTTTGCTCTGCAGCATTCCAAGGTTAGTGAATACACATTGAGCATTTAGAATCCAGGGTCCATGGCCTCCTTATGTAGGGGCATTACCCAATACACCAGCTATGCATTTCTAAGCAGTTTCACACCTTGTTCCTTTGGCATTTCTTTAAATGCTTTTATATATATTCTTACTGGTCTTTGGGTTCCTATAGGCTTCAGTATAGAATAACAAATGTCCGAAAAGCCTTAAAGCTATATAGCCTTGGTGGCAATGTTTACTATTGAGCCTCATGGTTACTTATTATGATATGTATGCCTACATAAATATTGCCATTAATACTGGGCCATTCACTGCCACACAATACATAGAAGGTGCTTTTGATTAAGTGTCTTCATATGCCATTTATCAACTTGACAGCTTTGGCCCTTGAATATTGAATATCATATTAAGTGGACTACTCATCTGGCTCATACATTAATAGGATCAAAATTCATTATCTAAAGGATCAAATATACTCGTTAATGTGATCCATTCATCTGGCCTATGGTGGATCTTAATCACTGAGAGAGGAGATTCCAGTAAAAAATAAATAAATATACAAATGGCCTAAATTCTACCGGTAGTTCACTCTTTTATCCTATTTAGTTTGGGGTTAATGCAATGCAATGCAATAACAATGCTTTACCTCCAATCTTCTGCTTGTTGTCAGCAATGTTGCGGTTCAGATCCACCTTCTCGGCTTCACACTTCTTGACAGTGTTGCGGAGTTCTACTGCGGCAGCCTGGATAGCTTCTTTCTCCAGAATCTCTTCGTTGTTGAGACGCTTAAGATCTGAGATGTCCTTGCGCTGGGCCTCACGCTGCTCCTCCCCTGCAGGAAAGGACATCTTAATTATTTTCAAATTCCTTTTCATTCGGTTTATTAATTTTTTACATATATATATTTTTTCGCATCATATGCTCTATTTCCCTCCTTTTGTGAAACACTTGTAATTTTGCTCACCTTCACGGATCTTGCGGTTGGCCTCAATGAGGTCTCGTCTGATGGTGTCACGGGTCTCTTCAGCCATCTTGAGCTGTACCTTGAGTTCAGCGACCTCACGGAGGGCGGCTTCGCGCTGACGCTGGACCTCCTCACGGGCGTTGTGAAGGTCCTTCACCTCCTTCTCGTGAGCAATGCTGAATTTATATAATAAATATTCACACTTTGCTCTGTTGTCATGAATATGGAGGGGTTGTTTCCCCAAGTGCTTATACAAGACAACTCAGCATGTCTTATTTAGGGGCGAATGTGTATTTCATCTTCCCCTACCACAGGGACTTTTATTTAAGACTGGCACCTATTTAAAACCCAGAGCTTAAATATGAGATTGAACCCATTGTTTTTAGTGTAAAAGCTTATACCTGTCCCTGTAAAATACGGTTAGCAATCCTGTTTGATCAGTTAGAGTTTAGCCATGTGGGTTTCAGAGCACATTATGTGCTAGGTCAATACCTCTGTACATAATATATCTAACCAAGCGGTCTTTACCACCAGTGGTGTGCTTGGAGCTAATTAATATGCTTAGAACTCACTAGGGGTCTCTCCTGTGGGAGGATTTTACCCAGCATGCTTCTCTCTACCTTAGAACCGGATATAGAGCTAAGCTCTCTCCCTCTGCCAATTTGTGACCTCAGAGCATGCTTTTCATTTTGGTGTTCACAAATATATAAAAATCTTAATTCCATTGATCCCAATTGTAATCTGACTTGAATTGCTCAAAATAACTTAGGAATTTGATAAATGAAATTCAGTGGGTGACCAATTTGATGTTGCCTGATGACGGTAGTCATTCCAAACTGGCGCTGACCCACATCAAGCCTAGTGCAGCTACATGACAATACTGATATCGCGACATGATTGTACGGTGCTGATGATAGATAAGAATCATGTGATACAACCTAAGATAAGTAATCCACCCATGTACAAAGTAACATCAATCACAATAAGCACCACGGCCTGCAACAAGCACAAACATGACCTTCTGGTTGATAATTATCTTATATTTCATACACAAGTGCCCTACTTTTCCCCTGTATCCATCATATAGTGTAGTCTGTATTACATCTTTGGCCTATCCTCTCCAATGTACTACAGTACCATAAAATCCTAAAATGGCCTCTTAGCCTACAATGCCTCTAATAAACTTCTCCTGATACCTATCATATTTTGGTATGCTTGTTGCCTAATGTTGGACTATCATGTGTTATAAGTTTATCAAGTACCATATCAAGGGTTGCCATGGAAACCTAGCATGCTGCTCAGGCACACTTTGCCTCTCTTAGTACTGATTTGATTGCTGATCAGGACCCAGTACTAGGCTGTACATAGAAAATGTTTCAGAAACTCCTCAAAATGGATGTTAAATGGAAGGGACTATCTGCACACTTAGACTTGCTCAAGTCTTTTGATTCTGACGTAAGAGGATGGTGAAATTTTTAAAAGAAGAGAAATATAAGATTTTAAGTAAATCAATAAGCTCAGTGGAAGCCTGTGTGGTGTGGGTGGAAAGCTTGGGGACAGAGGCAAGTCTATTGCACACTGTTAAGTTGATCACTGGTACTCCACCCTATCGACAGGCTCGATTATATCAAATAAAACTACATTACGGTCAGTAGAAGAAGACATAAACTATGACTTACGTGGTCTCCTCGAACTGCGATCTGAAGTTCTTAAGCTCATTCTGGACCTGGTTGATGTTAGCACGGTCCTGTTCCTGTTTGGCGAGAGCGTCACGCTTAAGACGGTCATACTCCATGTTACCTGCAGCTAGGTCACGCATGGCGTTGGCAAGCTTCTCTCCCAAGGTGCTCTTCTCCTGTTCTACTAGAGACAGGGCCTGGATAGATGAATACCAAATATGGGTTAAAAAGGGGATGGTCTATGACATAACTAAATTGGACTGAAATTGGCTTAATACTATAATCAACATAATAGGTTCCCCGGATGCTTAAAAACACAATTTTGTAGCATTTTAATACAACAATAAGAAATGACACCCCCCCCCATAAATAAAAGAAAAAGAAGAAAAAAGACCAGCTAACTGTATCTCCCTAAAATGTACCCCTAGCTTTTAACTGGGGTTGGCTTATACTAGTAATACATGTACTTACGGTTTTTTTTATACAGAATAATGTAAATTCAAATAAGAGCCCTACCTGTTGCTTCTCGTTCTCAGCCAGCAGTAGGGAGTCATCGCGGTCACGCTGCAGCATAGCGAGCTCGTTGGTGAGTTCCTCCTTTAGGCGCTCGGTGGCGGCCGTCATGTCCTCCTTGTCCATGGTGTACTGGTGGACGAGGTCCTCCCGCTGGCGCTCCATGTCGAGACGCTGGGTCTCCTGTAAGAGGAAAAATAATAGAATAGATTATTTAGTAGTGTTTAACTATTGTATAAGCTGTTGCTTATAGACAATTTCAGAGTGTTAACGTTAGTTTGTATGTTCTCCAAGGACTTAGGGTCCTGCACATACAGTGTTTGGAGTATACAGACTATCTTTTCATACCCAATATGTGTTTCCTCTTAATACATTCAGACATTGAGTATAATGTTCAATCCAATATTGGGACTGCCTATTATCCCCCGCAATTTTTGAGAGATCATCTTATCGAAGATGTCATACTGTATTCATATCTTTTTTTCTAGCATGTATTACCGGTGGTATTTATTGAAATTTACATGGTAAAAGCGAGTTTATATTATTTGCTCACTAAACATCAAAGTCTTAGTTCTTTTTTGCTTAAATCATGTCACCCATTACACATGCAAAATAGCTGCTTTTTTATTTAGTATGCTTTTTGGGGTACCTTTCAACAAGAAAAAAATCTGCTGTTACTTGTAAAATCGTTAGTTTTTTTTTCGTTTTTTTTTTGTATTGGCATCATTATGAATCTAGGTCTGAATATCTAATCTTGTTTAACTTAGACAGATAGAGTGTGTGTCTAAAGTTATAAGAGAACGTTATTTAATAAAAATCATGGTTACAAGCGAGGAATCAAACTGCAATCCTAAATGCTAGCGTTGTCATTTCTGTAATGCCAATAGATTAATTCAGCATATAGCAAAGCCGTGCCCTTAGCATAGAGAGAGTGGTATCTGCATTACTTGTATGGTTATGGGGAATGCAGAGTGTGTCCTATCGGTGCTACTCACGACTTCAAGCTAATGAACAGAATACACAGACTGCATGTGAGTTAATGCATAAAAACCCATAAGGATTAAATCTAAATGGTTGATACATAACATAACTCCTTTTCTTTTCTTTATATTTCTTTAATGATTTAATATTCAATATTTTTTACCTTCTCTTTGGTGAGACGCTCCAGGTCCTCTTCGTGCGCCTGTTGTTCAGCGCGCAGGGCGAGCTGCAGGTCCTTCTCGGTCTGCATCAGTTTGGTGCTGATGTTCTCCTTCTGGCGCTCCAACTTCTCCACTTCCATCTCACTCTCCTTACGCAGGCGCGCAATCTCAGCTACAAGAGATATTCATGATCTTAATTATGATATGATATGATATTAACTGGCTGATCCATTAGTCTTTACCAAAATGAACATAATTATTCTTGACTATAAAGAGACAAACGGCATTCCATAAAGGTGACAATCATGTCCAGATTAATAACTGCTTAAGGTTTTTATTTCACCAGTGGTATTATTCATCAATGCCGCCATTGCGAGTAACAATAAAAAGCTACATTTATACATCATACTAATTAAAGGCTAAATCATTATGCAGCATGTAAAGGGTTAAATCTCCCGGTTTACTCACCATTAAGGTTCTCCTTCTTGAGGATGAGCTCCTGGTTCTCTCCCTCGAGCTGCTCCTTGCGGGTCTCCAGCTGCGCGTTGAGCTGCTGTGCCTCGTACAGAGCAGTCTCCAGCGCATCCTTATCTGACTTCAGGCTGGCTAGCACCTGCAATTAAACAACCATTCAAGCGTTAATTCTCACAGTTTAAGGAAGACATGATAACTCAATACTTCAGGTTCATTTGTGTATAGGATGCCGAGATGCGACATTTATGTCATGATAAGTCATAAGTGGCATTTTGATTATTTAAGGTTGGTAAATATTCCCAAAACTATTTCAATGTTGTCCACATATCTTCCATATGAATAACTAAAAGGTGAGAATTGTTTAACTACCTATGTGACGGCATGTTTCGATCTTCACAAATCTTCGTCAAGGCTAATTTATCATATGAATAGTAGGGACTCATTTGTCCTTCAGTGTCTTATTCAGGCTACCATAACTTCCAATATTCTAACAGTCATAACATTTTTAAATTCAGTTGTTAGGGATGTAAGAAAGACTCCCAAATTGAATGACATGACTATTTTGATTATCTACTAAATGTAGGTTTATAGAAGACTCGTAAGATTTCATACCTCGCTCTGTTGGCGGCACTCTCTCTCAGCAGCGGTGAGCTGTACGGATAGTTCAGCCTTATCGTGGGTGAGTTCCTCCTTCTCACGGGCAATGCGCACGATGGTGTCAGAGTGACGCTCTACCTCCTTACGGGCAGCGATCAGCTCCTCGGCCAGAGCCGTCTTCTGGCGGCTCACCTGAAGGGACAAGTTAAGAATTAGGTGAATAAACAGTCTTGACAACGTTTAGAGCCATGGCAGGACAGTGGAAGGTAAAAAAAGGGTAAGAGGAATCAAGAAATTGGTAAGATTATTTAAGAATCTCTTTCTTGGTCATACACATTGAGGTGGTTCATGAAAAAAGGTGAAGATATCATAAACGTGTCAGACACTGGGCAGGGATGGGATGACTACGGCTGACCTTTTGAATAAAGCTTAAACTGATTTACAGCTTTCATGACAATATTGATGGCCACAAAGTCAAAACTAAGTTTATGTTCAATTTTTTAATGCGTTTTCTAACCGAGCATTACTTACAGCATTGAGTTGCTCAGTGATTTCTCCGCGCTCCTTGTTAAGCATGGAGATCTCATCCTCGAGCTGCTCACGGGTCTGCTCCGTCAGCTCCAGTGTCTGGAAGATGCCCATCTTCTCGGTGTCAATGTCGAGTTTCTCTTGTTCGACACGGACAAGCTCCTCGCGGAGGCCGTATTTCTCCTGCTCCATGGCATGCTTCTCACCGAACAGAGCGTTCTTCTCTGTCTCCATCTGTGATGTCAAAGACATATAGTGTACAGTTTTGCTGATCCTGGGTGTTAAGTTGTTCTATGATTGATCAAATTGTAAAACCGGACTGAATATTGGACTTGTTTTTTAGTCAACTTTCCATGAGTAATATATATATACACAGTATTCTATAGTCTATGGAATGAATGAAAGTTTTGAGAAATTTTAATTGGAGAATGAAAAGGCTCTGAGAGAACTGACCTGCATGATAATCTTGTTGAGCTCGATCTTGTCCTGTCCGAGTCCCTCGTTGAGTGCCTGCATCTTAAGAAGCGCGTCTCGCAGGCTTGCCTCCTCTGTCTTGCACTTGTTGACCTCTAGCTCCAACTCGGCCTTGGTCAACTCAGCCTTAGACAGTGCCTCGGCTGTACGGAAAGTAAGCATGAAGAAGAGTTATGGTCATATGTTACTTAAAAGCTTTATAATGCCCATGAAATGATATTAAATGATGAAGTTATAGATTAAGTAGTAGCAAGAAAGTACCACTTGATGTAAACTAGGTATCTGAGTGCATCTCAGCATAGATAGGAAAGAACCACTTTTGTGTAAGCTCACCAGTTTCGTTCTTAGCGCCATCAAGCACATCCTTCTCGAGCAGCGTCTTACTGAGCTGCTCTTTAACGGCAACATGGTCCTCCCTCAGCTTGGACAGCTTGGCCTCGGTCTGTTCAATCACCTTACCACACCGGGCAATCTCCTTAGCCATCCGCTCCTTGTCCTTCTCCACATCCTCTTTCTCATCTTCCAGTGCGTCCCGTTGTCGCTGAAGCTCGGTGTTAGCTGCCTGGAGCCGCTGTGACTCCAGGGTCTGAGCCTCAACCTGCTCGTTGAGCTGAGATCGCATTTTTTCGAGTTGGCCTTTCTCGGTGGAGGTCAGGTCCAGGGAGGACTTGAGGCGGTCTTGGCCACGAAGAGCATCCTGCTGGGCACGGATACTGGCGAGGACAGGGGTAAAATGAGTGTAAAGTTTTTAAATGTTTGCTTTTGGCATATGTATTTTCAAAGGTGTAAACAACATCTTACATAAAGCAAACTATTTATGTTCTAGTGTGAATATCATTTTCTGTCATATTTTACCCTATCTGATGGAAAATGATCATATTAAGTGGTTACATATAGGCAGTTTTTGCAAGTAAATGTGAGAGCAAAAGTTGAAAAAAATGCACTTACGCATTGTCACGTTCCTCCTTGACACTGAGCAGGCCTTGTTCAATGCGGCCCCGTTCTCCATCGATATCCTGAATTTGACGGCGCAGGGAGGTGGTCTGATCCTTCTGAGCTGTAAGCTTAGCACGGAGCTCGCTCACCTGTGGAAACAGATTTTAGGAATAAGTTTCACTTGTCAGTCCTTATACTAGGCTTCATTTCCATCACTAAATTTCCACTTATTTTCTTCATATTAACCATACCAATAATGCGCATTCATGAACTACTGTTATCTGCTTCAATGCAGTGCTGGCGAGTAGACTCATCAGCACTGCATTGGTGCACTACGGCTGCCAAGGAATTTAATCCTAGAGGCTTAGTGTGGCCTTCAGAGAGTCAACCCTTTCACCCTCCTTCCTCACCTGGAGCTGCCTCTTGTTAAGTGCAGCCTGCACAGCTGAGTAGGTGGAGTCAGCGAAACCTGGAGACCGGGCACGGCTTGGTGACCGCGATGCGGCACGTTTGGGTGACCGTCCCCGGCTGGGCGAAATTGAATGACGTCCCCTTGATGGAGAGGCTGTGCGTAGTACGGCGGTGGAGAGTTCAGGATCTCCGTTATCGTCGATCATGGACTGGTCGGCATCAGCAATGACCTCCTGAGCAATACGGCGCAGGGCCTCGTGCATGGCGTGCACCTCTTCTTGGTCTGTCAGCTCATCAGGATCCTCACGCTGCTGGTTGAGTGGTGCAAAACGATCCTGGGTGATGGATATAAAGGTGATCTTTTCAGAATAATTGGGATTTAGATTAAATATATGTTACAAGTGTTTAACATGACTCTAACTAGCAAAATAATGAAAATTTTAAGTAATATTCAAGTAATACTATGAAAATTTTGGAAGAGAAAAAAGACATCAGTTTTGAGAGAGTGCTGATGGAATTAATTTAAAAAAAAACCCAACAATAATTGAGTTAATTACTCATTAAGCTTACATCAGTGCGGACAGCAGCGTTGAGTGGTGTGGCATCGACACGCTCGACTGCACTTCGCGCAACCTTGGTCTCCAAGGAAGCAACTGTGCGTTGGAGTGTGGAGAGTGCGGTGTCCTTCTCTGTAACCTGGATCTTCAGCTTCTCGTTAAGTACCGTCAACTCGTTAATCCTGGTAATGGACAAGTGGGATTATTAGAAATAGTATATACTTGTAAATGCATTTTTTAGCTTTATTATTTATATGGTCTTTTCTGGAGCTAAAATACGGAATATCTATGTAGAAAAGTCCATATGTTATGAAACTATGAAATGAGATTCCACACTATGTACGGTAGTTTGATTAGGTTTTGTGAAAATAATAAGAATTCCTGAGAAAAGCCATAAAGGAACGTTCATACTAATGAACTCCTTGTTTGGATAACTTAATGTACCCGGTACTATTTGGATCAGTTTCTTTCAGTATAAAAGTCAGAGGGAATTAGATAAATGGAAAATATGTTGTTTATCATGAAAAGAAAATGCATTGCTTGAAACCACAGTATCATAGCTAATGCAAAATTCTATAACCCAAAAGCGGATGAAATATGTAAACACATTTTTGATAAATAGACTATGGATAATCTAATACAAGGTTGTCGACTCACAAATGAAATAATCTCTAGCAATAACACAAAAACTAAGATTTCTCAAAGCTAAAGACACGCTAACTGAACACCAATGATGTACGTCAAGTTTCCTAATCTAGATACTTTTTACATGTTATAAGATACACTTTGCATAATGTTCCACTAGATAGTTGGTTCTTTTTGTACATTTTTCATAAATACCAAATGATATTATAGGTGAAAATATCACATTAAGTTGGTGCCGGTATTTCCAAATAATTATGATTGAGCGTGCCTAAATCTTAAATTAACAAAATTGTCAGTCCAGTGGAACATTATCTAATTTGAGTTGACAATTAGCATTCCCAGGAATCTATACTGTAATCGCTGAAATAAGCACAGTATGACCTATAAACTGTCCTCTTTTACCAGTTTACCAGGAAACTGGGGATCACACTAATTGGGATTAATTGTGCTTAATTCAACGAATACGGCAGGGGTATGGAAAGGCAAATATCATATTCGACCTACCCAGTACTAAGGGCAAATGAGCTGATAGAATGGAAACCTTTTATATTTTGGCCCATTTTCCGACAAGAAAGTATCTAATTTTGCTAGTCAGTTAAACTCTGTAGTGTTTGGTACTGAATATAGCTTGGATATAATATTTCTCAGCACACTGTGCACTTGGTACTGGGGTAGGTCGAATAAGGTAGGTGAAAATGAAAATACATCACACGGTCGAACTATCGGGTATAAAATGGCTAATGACAAACACAGAGCTGTGAGAATGGAAATAAATACGTGAGTAACTTGCTTGTGAGGTAGAATACAGAGATGACCAAAAGTCAATAATTTTTTTTTGTAAAGATTTAGAAATTAGAAAGGATACTCGCCCCCCCCCAAAAAAAAAAACGACTTTTCAATCATATCGTTGTAAACTCATTGATCATTTTCCTGCTCTTGCATCACAAGCAAGTAAGTTTAAACTGAAAACGTGCACTCAGGTTCAAGGCCACACACAGAGGTCTTTCCAGTGACCTTGGGGTCACAAGATGACCTTGACAAGGTCAAAGGTCACCAACCTGGTGGTCATCTCCATCGTGTCCGACTTATACTTAGACTCCAATGCCCTGAGCTCGTGAACGTTCTGCTCCAGTTTGACCTGAAATAACACCTCAAGGTCAGATAAGTAAGTAAAACCAAGGTCAAGGTCTTGTAATGACCTTGAACTAAACTAACCTGGCATTCAGTGCTGAGAACTGTGAGTCACCCTTGGACTTCAGATCATAGATCTCGTTTGCCTTCTCCCTTAACTGGCTCTCGAGCGAAACTTTTTCGGCGCGTTCTTTGTCCATGGCAACCTGGTAGATTTACCCATAACCAACATAATATATGTAAAAATAAATGTAAAAGGTTAATAGATGAATTTAGTTTCAATTATAGAACTAACAATCCAGAAGATAATGTAGAATAAAATCAAAGGGTATTTATTTGATTATAAGATGTATTCAACTGGGAACCAGGAAAAGGGCGGTTTATTTGGAATCAGAAGATGCAGTACCGGTAACTGATAATTAGATTGTCACCACAAAGCTTTTCGATTTCAATGTTATGTTATTCTTGCTTTGGGGTCTATATATAACCAATCGATATTAACTTTGATATTCAAGATCTAATGCTATATGAAGTATATGAAAAAAAAAAATAAATAAAAAAAAATATATGAAGTATTTAGTTCCAGTCCACTGCTTTTGGATAGAGCAATTTGTATGCCTAGTCCATATGACAAATCCCTATGTTAAATCAGAGACATAAAGATACGATGTACCTTTATATCTCTGGTTAAATATTTCATTACTTTCATGTTCAAAATTAGGAAAAGAATTAAAAATTCACACAACGACCATTTCTACATGTGCGCTGAACACACCTCTGGTGTACTTAGTATGAATAAATAATTTCATAATTGACGATGACAAATCGGCATTACTGCACTCAGAGATAGAAACTAATCAAATATAGAGGAAATTGATTCTACATTTTCACAGAGAATGGTTTATTTATTGAAATGGCCTACTCGCATCTCCTTGTCATGATCAATGGGATTTTATACAGTATAAATAGAATAAAGCAGACCTGTTACAGAGAGGTCACTCTGTAAGGTCATAGACCTGTGACAGATGTCATTCTGTAAGGTCATAGACCTGTGACAGAGGTCACTCTGTAAGGTCATAGACCTGTGACAGAGGTCACTCTGTAAGGTCATAGACCTGTGACAGAGGTCATTCTGTAAGGTCATAGACCTGTGACAGAGGTCACTCTGTAAGTTCATAGACCTGTGACAGAGGTCACTCTGTAAGGTCATGGTCCTGTGATAGAGGTCACTGGTAGGCCACAAAACTGTGACAGAGGTCTTTAAAACATGTCTAAGGGCACAAACCTGTGACTGTGTGTCATTGTTACGGGTGTTAGCAGACAGGTTGAGACAGGCAGAGTGCATGGAGCGGGCAGCACGAGTCACATCAGAGCGGACGTGGGACAGGTCACGCTCGGTGGCAGTCTTCATCTCAGAGAACTGACGGCGGAAAGCGACAACTGCACGCCACAGGGACAGCAGGCGACTGTGTTCCGCAGAGAAGTACTCATTGAAGGACTGTGGGGGAGAAACATAAGTAATTAATATATATAAGCATTTTTTGATAAATCCTGATATAGTTTGTTTCATCTTCCCACTTCTGGATTAGATAATAGACCATTACCAATTTCAAACTTAAATACTTTACTAAAAATTCTACTGACCTGTTCCTCCTCGCGCCACTCGCCTTCCTTGGCCTCGAGCTCCTCACGGGCCCGCTGCCAGTCCTGGGTCAGCTTGTGGATGTCGTTGGTCAGGGACTGGTTGGCGGCAGTGGCTTGGTCAAGCTGCTCACGGAGCATGGTGTTCACATGTGCAAGGCTGTCCGACCTGAAGGCAGAAAAAGATAAATTTATCATTAGAATAGGAAAATTCATTATGAATATTTAAAAATCATTTCCCTTGTCCCCTTAAATGTTTCACTGATAATACAGAGCCAGAAACAGAACTGAACTAATGCAAGAAGCACAAATAGGTCATAGAAGTCATTTTTGCTTTTTGAATTCTCCTTATTTTTTCTCTACCACCTTCAAAATATATGACATGTGCTGTATTATGCAGGACACTTACCTCTGCTGTTCCTCTTCTAGCTTGATAAGGGCGGTTTCCAGGTCGATGCTGTGAGCCTCCGACGTCTCGGCCCTCGCCTGCAGCTGCTGTTCAGCACTCTGCAACTGTAGGTCATAAAAACCTCAGGTTAATGTCATGGGAGGTCATGTAAATTTCATAAGAATAATGTGACCTCTCAAATTATTTTGATTTGTAATTGTATGGTAGAGTATAAAAGAAAATTTGTTGAGACGTGCCCTTGATCATGTGGTGCTATAGATTTATGTGACTTTAAGGGGAATATATGAAAACTATAACTAGAAAGTGACTTATGTTTTTACCGTATCAATGCTTAATATTTAGAAACTTAATATAAATCTTAGAACCTAAGTCTACATATCAAAGGAAATGAGAATCTTAAACATAAATGAAAGAAAATGTGCTTATGAGAAACTAAAGAAAAAATCTTATCAAAAATACATGGGATACACCTTGGAACCAGCTAAGGTTATTATCAATGTATTATCTGCGTTTTACCTTCAAATATATCACACCCATTCACATCGAAATAACGTCAAATCACGCCCAGTCACGAAGGACTACATAGACAAACATGCAATAAACTAATCAAACATTTTGAAAGCACCATGCACCATACTCAACCCTTATATTTGATTTGTATCAAAAGGATAGGCCATAAACCGGCATGCTGATTGGCGTTTATGTTGCTACCAAGTAGATTCTCAGAAAGATAGGCCGCATGAACAGCTAATGAAAATATCGATATAATGCGCACCACAGAGGAATAGCTAAATTGTTGAACTTGTTGGTGAGCAAAAAAATGTAAACCCCTTTTACACACCTCAAAGTGGATGGGAGATATTTTTTCTAGTATTTTGATTGGGAAAAAATGCCTAGTTCCACCCCCCCCCCCCTTTTCCCCCTTTCTTTCCTTTGCATTTATTGAGTGCTTGAGTTGGTGACCCTTTAATAGCGGAACAATCCCTTGAGGCTCTTCATTGATTTGCTATAATGATGCACACACACAGCACCGGCGATTAACTCGCAAACACAGTGTAAGCGCATCGTGACTTCCCTCCAAAGGTCAGTGAGTGAGTGAGTAATAGATGTTTTACGCCATTTCGACAGCTAAGGTCATATTCATCGCAAGAACTTCATTATACAATTTCACAGGGGAATGTGTCAGTGCCCGCGCATATGTGCACCACACACATCCCGAGGGGATAGGAAAGAGGAGATATAGACCCTTTTAAGTGGGCTAGGGAAGCCTGCCAAAGGTCAGTACTGGCTGGGCATGATGCATAAATTCAATACTAGCGAGTTACTCTCCCGGGCTGCATTTATGCATCTTGATATAGCGAAAAGGGAGCTGTGCATTACTATCCTTAAAGGGTTAATGGATTAAGCCTTTGTTTACACATGTTTGGCGCAGGTAACCAGGGTAGAGGCAGGAGTGAAGAGCACAAGTGCAGCTTAACTCAACCCGATTAGGACACGATAGTAGGCCTGGTGTGTGTATTTGGGTGGAGGGAGGGGTGATTATACTATCACCTGTATTCAGGGACAAGGGAGGAGGAGCCGAGGGATACAGAGTATTAGAACATAACATAGCTTTAATAACACTGAGATTGTAGGAAGTCTTAGATATTTTGCAATTTTTTTTGTCATATCTTTTTTCCCTTTGCTTCATAATTCCCAAAAGGATGTGGAATAGACCTAGACATCCCCCTTATTTTTTTTTACTGTTGTTGTTGTTGTAAAAGTATACAAAAATGGCATCTGTGAGCACCACTCATCAGCACTGTATTTGTGTTTCTTGAAGACAAATGAAACTTGGATCTGGAGGCATGACCCGGCCCTTAAGGGTTTAACCTTAAAGATGCATGAGTAGTTGAAACACCTGCTCCCATACCCTGGAGGAATTCCCGCCGTCTCCCTGACAACCAAAACCCAAACTCTTATCTCTTAGCCCATAATACAATTGTACCATCAAATATTCAATAGCATTTCCCAATTTCAGCCCTGTTTATCTCACACCTGTCTGTTATTATTTTAATCGCATGCATTTGGTTTGGTGCCACTCCCCCAGCTTGTCTTCAGGGAATGCTTATTATTTATTAATGGGAGGGAGATGGGGGATGCAATTTTGACCTCTGCAGTACACTGAGTGAAGAGGCGTCGAGTATTGACACCTTTCTGTGAATCCTAAAAAGACGTGGAAAGTTCTTATATACTTTATATATGTTGCAAATGGGAATCTTCAATATAAGTGGGACATTTTCATGCTTATGAAATTCTGATATTTTAAGGAATCATTTAATAAGACCTGCACCTACATGATAATTGGCCACAGAACATAACCGCATATTTCCTTTGAACTTCAGTTATGTTTGGGATCATGCAGTCTGAAAGGCAAGGTCACCACAACCAAGGTCAGGCTATCATAACATATCTCTTCTGGTAGCATGCCAGGGAAGATATTAAAGAAAGTGGTAAGAAGTATGGATACCTTGTCTACCACTCATAGGGATTCATCCAATTTATCATCATGCTTTTAGCAAAGGGCAACTTCCGGTTTAAATCTTATCTGCACATGCTTCTGAGCATGCGCACAGTCTTTGTCTTACCCAGAGGCGCATCTGCAGATCCTCATTACGAGCACTGAGTGTATGACATTGACGTTTGACTTGTACCACCTGGATCAAGGTCAAACCTGTTAGCTAGGTCAAGGTCACGGGGCTTATGAATCATGTGGTCTATAGCCAACCTATTTATTTCATGTAAATCATTGGACAATATAGAAGAGGACACCTGGTGAAATAAAATCAAACTTATATATGAAATAAACTAAAAAAAAAAAAAAAAATGTTAGTAGGTGCAGAAATGAGGGTAAGAGGAAGATGAAAATCAGAAATATATACACTGGAGGTTCACATGAAAGAGCATACCAAAGATACCGTCTTCACAGAGGTTTTATAAACCTTAAATGTCATTAATAGACCATGACAGTAGATATATTGGAAATTAAAATAGTGCTTTGCCAAACTGCTCGTCATTAGCAAACCTTGCATTTTAGCATGTCGGTATCGTCAGATATCATTTCCTAAAGATTTTATCAAAAGAAGGTATATTAGGCAACTCAAAAGCATACATATAGCTTGAGCCAACTCAAAAGTAACTGAAGTCTGAGGCGACTCAAAGCTTGAGGGGACTCAAAGTCCAAATACCAGGGATGAAAGTCACAGAGCACGAAAATCCCTGAAATGGTCCAATATTCGCCCCAAAAACCTGGGTTTCTATATGAAGGCATAGGGCCCTGGAAATTCAAAATCCCTGAAATCAGGGAATTCCCTGAAGACTTTCATCCCTGCAAATACAGCTCATGTCGTCTCCCACATAGCTTGAGGCAACTTAAAGCACATGTGCAGCTTGAGGCGATTCAAAGAGTGCCATAATAGCTTGAGAGGACTGAAGCACACACATAACTTAAATCAACTAAAAGTGCAAGGATAATGTAAGCAGGGTGCAAAAACACAGAGGAAAAAAAAACAGTGTCCAACCTTGGACCTCAAGACGCGGGCCTCCTCATCGGCCTCCCCAACCTTCTTCTTGTACTGGAGGACCTGCAATAGGGGTCAAAAGGTCATGCAAAGGTCATGCAGTCACAAGGTCATGCTCAAGGTCATATACAGGCAATTAGTAAGGTTAATTAGTGAAGAATATGAAACCAGAACCTAACATCTCAATACTTTGATTGAGCACACATTCATGTTTAGATACTAGAAACTACAGATGTCTACAAGTATCAGATACCACAATGCTTACATCATGTATAAAGAGTTATAATATCAAAGTAGGTGTCTTCAATATTTTCTGTGTAACATCCACCCCCCCCCCAACACAAGAATTAGAATAAATAAAACTTTTAGACAATTACAAATTTTCAGTACACTTTTCACTTTTGTGAAGAATATACTATATACAAACATCTCTCACATGGCACTGCATTTTAATCATAATACTTTAATTCAACCCTTTCAAATGTGCATAGTATTCACAAACTTATTTTTCACCAAGATGCATGAAAGCAGGCTTGGCGATTAACTCTATACATTAAACTGTGACCCTATGTCCATTTCAATAGCAGTATACATTTGTAGGGTCGTTAGGGCCTAAAAACCCTAATGATAAGCAGAAGTCAGTAGACCACTTTCCTAAGTTTTTAGACCTAAGACCCATACTTTGTTTTCCTCCCTGAACCTTTGCAGTTCAAATTTACAGCAAATGTAAATGGCACCTTTGGGTGGAACTATCAGTGACTACGCTCTACTTTGACCGTAGAATAAGATCAGGAATACTAGGAACACATATAGATAAAGATAGGCATCCTAGTGATATAGTAATGCTAGATACCAATCATTATCCTCTAGATATTGTACAGGATCAGATATGGCCACCAATGCACAACCCTACTGGAGGCCGCCATCTTGTCCTCTATATCTGCTATCTTGTACCCTAACAATCTGATAAGGGTGTGGGTGGTTGCTGATGACCAGCGAGGGCTGCTTCAAGTTTGCATAAACCAGTAAGACATCAGCGAAATTTTAGTCCCTTCCCATACCATGTTTTTTTTTCTGTTGCCATTTCTGCATTGCAATCAACATATTAAGGCCTTATCAAAAAGGAGATATGAATTGACAGATGGACATGTAATCAAGGGTTAACTCAATCTGACTATAATATGTACACTAGCACCTAAAGGAATTAAGCAAACATAACACAAATTGTCCAGACTACCGACTCTTTCCTTCTTCTCTGAGTCCTAGATATATGAGTTACTCTAGTTACTCTGCAATTTTCTCTTTTTCTAAAAAACACATCAGTTTCTCCAAAAAGTCTGAGGTAAATCTAGATCAGGGTCAAAAGATAAGCATGTCCCAATATGGGATCTTACTAATGGCAATGTTAAAGGGGGGCTAGCACGGCAAACTTCAACATGGGTAACGGATCGTAGATAGTTGGTAAATTCGCGGGACCCAGCAGAAAATTTATGACTACCTAATTGGTCAATGGCTGATCATGTGGCATTTTAATGCAGGCGTGCATAAGCGTGCTAGCCCCCCTTTAAACCTGCCTGAAATAGGGTTATTGGATGAAGAGCTAGGGATATTTTGAGGTTTATGAGTGAGTGTGTGTCCGTTGGGGGTGAGGTCCTGCTTATGCTAAGTCTGTAAGCCCCCCCCCCTTCCCACTTGCTACCTCTGCCTTTCCTTTACACCCATGTACTCGCTACGCCTTATTTAGCTAAATATTTATTTAGTATTACAGGTTTCAATATATTCAACTAGCACCCAATGTCGTTTTGCCATTCAGTATTAATCTAGCACTTAACATTTGAATGTGGTAACTGAATAACATGATACATATAATCAAAATGTCTATGCATGTATTCGTTGTAATCCCAGTAAATTGGATTGGGAATAACATGAGGGGGGTTCTGTTTGAATAGCTATAGATTTGAATGAGATATATACATAATTGAATTCAAGGAACACCCTGATAGACATCTAGTTTCAGCAGAATTAAATGCAACTACTATCACAAACTACATTACACATATGACATGGAATCAGTTTAATTCTAATTGGTTTCCCTCAATGCTATACTACCAATAAAGTCTATAATGCACATTGTATTGTTACTATCATATGAGCACTGCCAAGAATTGCTCAGATGAAGTATAAACCTATTCATCAAAGAGTGCTCAATCAGAGTTAAAGCCAGAGAAATAATGAATAAGTCCTCCGAGGGTCTGAATCAAAGCTATAGGTAAATGCCCCTAACTCTTGGCAAGTCTCCTAAGGGTATTATTATGTGAGATCTACAGTATGTAATTCCTGAAGGAGCCAGAGAGTTTTAAATCACTTCAGTGACTCAGGTGCCAGTACTAAGCCCCTAGACAATCCACCTGGTGGAGATATGGCTAATGTTATATGACTAACCATTCTGGTGGCAGAGGTGAGACTTATAAAATACAAACCATTTTAGAAAAACCTAACAAGGTGTTTTAAATCATCTCCTTTCTTTATCTTTATCATAATCTCCCTTTGAGGTCTGAATCAGAAGATAAACTTTCAAATTGAATATTTTCAATAATGTGAGTTAATTCTAGCGTGATATTGTGGTTTCGTTAAAATGAGAAAATTACACATGGAAATTGCACGAAAGAAAGCAGTTTCACTTGTTAACCTAAAGTAGTGCACTTTGTTAGCCCTTTTCTGGCTTCACTTTATGCACCAAGCACCAATGTCATGACTTCACATACCATAAGGAAATGGTGCACATTATTAACCCTTTAGTGCTTCACTCTATGCACCAATTCCATGACTTCACATATCACAAGGCTATGGTTTCCATTAGCCCCAGGTTGCTCCTGGCCCAGTACTTAATATGCCTTATTGAAACATCCAGTAGAGTGGTATAGCATTACCATAGGCTTAAATAAGGTAATGTGTTCTTTATACTTTCTGAATAACCTAGCTTGAGTGATTATTCTCTACCCAACGCCACAGTGTGCTGTTAATTACTTATTCTGTTGCTTTACATAAGAAGGTTTTTTTTTGTCATGCATATTGGCGATCAGATTTTAGAAAGCCAGAAATTAAAAGGTCTAGACGTGGATCTATATGGGTCCTACTCTTCAAACAGATTTTAGATCGCTTAGTGCTATTGAAAGCAAATATAACTCAACAATGATCAAGAAATCTGAGGGGCTTACTACCTGATAAAAGATTCGAGGGAAAATACTTTGTAGTACGCATGCAAGTATGGGAATTATTTACTTCTAGAAGCCAATTCAGTGCCATGTGAAAAAAACCTACCGATACCAGAGAAGTCTTTATGTAAAATTGTATTAAGTTATTTATACAGTTAAAACAAACGGAAAACTTCCATGGGTTTTCTCAATGAATAGCAATTGTATTTTGGTCCCGCATAAGAAATTAAATCAGCCCCAGAATCTATCGATGAGCGATAAGCCGCATGACACAGTCATTTTGAGACAAAAGTCTAACTCGCGACCATGATTCATGAAAAAAGAAATAACCCATTCAATCCTGAAACACACAATACCGTTAAACCTCTGAATATATACACCACCTCTTTCAAATATCTTTGTGCTTTATACATGAGGTTTTACAGTATAAATTTTATAGAATTTTTTTTTTACACCAATAATCACTGACTGACCTTGGCCTGTAGTTTCTGGACGAGCTGCGCCTGGCGCTGCTGACCGTCCTGGTAGGCCTGTAGCTTCCTCTTGTAGCCTCCATGTTCCTCTTCCAGCTTCCTGCGCAGCTCAATGTTCTGCTGCACCAGAGACTTGGTAGTCTGGTCGTCCGCCATCACCTCGCCTTTCTCCAGCTTCAGCGCCGACTCAAGCTGTTAATGGAAGTAGAGAAAGAGAAAATGGTTAATATTGGCCTTTTTTCGTTTCATTTTTCTTTAACTAAAAATGGTATTTCAGCGTGTAGCTGGTCCTTTTGCTTGTTGTGGGTTTCTTCGTTTTCTTCCTGAAAACTTTACCATCTAAAGGCAGAATACTATTGGGTCTATTCATTGGAAATATTGTTCAATCATTCAGTTTATATAAATTCCAACCCAAGGTTGCTCACCCCTTTTCCCTTCCAAGAGTAGTGAGTTTTCTTTATTTTAGATTAACAGATAAGATAACGGACAATAACTATTTGTTGAACCAACTACCCGGTAATTAGAGTAATTCACGGGAACAGGAGTACGAAAAACTACATTATTTATGTAATGTATGGGTCCACTAGGCTCTCTAAAATCTTGCTTTGACATTTTGTTGAATGGGGCACATTCCTTTGTTATACCAATATATTAGAGCCAGGTAGCACTGTTGGTAGTATTTCAAATATCATTATCATAATTATTGTGTACTATGTCCATAGGACTGGGTACTCATTCTATATGAGTAAGATGGTGATACTTAATCCTATGGCTAATATTACATAGGGCTCCACAGCCTCTACATGTGTACAGCTACCGATGAGGCTCACAGGTATACAGTATTATACCCTGGACTAGCCAAATGTTGGAGTAGTCTGATTTATATCAGTAATTCTTAATGCCTGTCCTATAATTATATTTCTAGAAAATCTGATATCACATAATTAACAGCACTATGTTCTTTTACCCGGTGGAACGGGTTCCATCCACTTATTAGCCACATTCTAGTATAATGTTATGGCATTCATTTTACCAAAAGTGTCCTATATCAGATCAAATTATTCGAACATACACTTGTGAGTCTTTCAGCTCTAAATATAATTAAACCTGTACACATTCTGGGAACAAGCCAAGCCTCTGATTCCACATCCTGGATACCTCCTACCTGTTGGATCCCTTACATGTGGTATCATTTTACAACTTCATGAATAGGAATTGCAATAAAAGTCTATCCACCAGAAGGTCATATAACACGTGTACCATGGTGCCCTTATAGAGGATACATTGGTTAATTTCACCCCTGAAGGCCAGCACGATACCTCAATTCTTTCTGCTGCCATGATGCACCAATGCATTGGTGGTGAATGATACATATGTATCTATCCAGTAGGCTTAGCATGATGCATAACTAAATGCATCCATACATTTACTGTGCCAAAGCCATCCTCTACAATAGGAATAACGACACATTTTTGCCCCCAAAGGTTAATGAAGTTTTAAGGGTTCAATACTCCCTCCAGCGTGGGAGATTTCTACTACCTGTGAAGGTGTGTGGTCCAATTATGTTACCAAATACAGTGCAGGTCCTAGCCCCTGAGTTATTACTAGCTATGGACACGTTATTAGTGTGTATAAAAGTGTTGCTAAATTCTAGTTGCGATATGCTTATACATGCATTACTCACTTGTTCCCGAAGAATTGCTCTTATTTGTCTGTTCCCTCTTTCCCTCTCTTCCGTTTCAGGGGTGGGACTGAATCTGAAGTCCATGTTCTCTAATTATGTTTATATCTCAGCAATGAATCTAAAATTCTGGAAATTCAAAACTGTGGTAACGCTTAATATAACGTTATCGGAGTTTAAGCTGACCTGTTGGGTGTCTAGGTACAATGTTCCTCCAGGGAGTACAGTATTAAGGAATATAGAGCTGGTCACCTTGAGCCTTACTCCAGTGCCCTTTCAATGGCCGCCGATATGGCTAATAACTACCCTCAGGCCTGACCAACTCAATGCCTATAGCATATGAACCTTTGAATGGTCATGTCTATATCAGTATCAATTCTCTCTACATGCCTAATATTAGTCCCGTCAATACTAGTTTTATCACCTATAACCAACCCAATGTTCCTCCAGGGAGGTGAGAAAACATACCTATATGATTAATAGTAGCCTCCACTAGTTAGCTATAACACTCGGTATACATAGAGTATGCGTGAACACCTACCTCCAGTACGTGGGACCCAGCAGGCTAACCTAGAGACTGGCTGGTGGTCTTTTACTTCCCAATACCTTACACTCACTAGTCTGAGCCACAGCCTGACTACTAGCACTAGCTACTAAGGACTGGGGGAGGGGGTGGGGGTAATCCTCCTCCAGGGCGGGGACCAGGACCATGGAGGCGGCAGTTCCTCCAGTGTCCAGGCGCGGGCGGCAAGCCTGACGACGGCCAGAGCATGGCGCCAAAGCCAAGTGAACAAGCTTGTACACGCCCTTTCTCTCCTGGTCCCAATACCACCACCATACTCCCACATCTAGACTTCTATACTCATTAAGCTATACTATTAAATCATTGGCAGCCATTTGTCCCCTAATTAAAATAGCTACTGCTAGTTCCCACAGACCAAAGTTAGAAAGGCGACAATAGCTTATGGGTACCTGTTTTATCTTAGTTCCATTATTTCACACTGCTACTGCTATCATGGCGCTTGTGAGGTCTAGCCCTCATATCACTAATCCTCCTGCTACGCTTACATGTACAAATTGTATGTAGCCCGATTCCTCCAGGGCAGTAAGACCTATTCGTACTGAACCCACGACCAAGACGGTGGCAAATGATTGCTATTATTATCAATTTATTGGAATGGTTTATGGAAAGCGTTCTACCGGATAATTGAAACCCTGAGAGGGAAAGTTATTTGTGTTTTAGACACCAAAGGCAGTCTGCAGTAAACCTTTATAATGCGATGAAGGTTTAAATTTCACCTAGACAGGCGATAGTAATAAATATGGCTCTAGGGAGTCAGGATAGTATTACTTTACTTTTGCACATAATGTGTGTCTATGATTAAATGAGATACTGTACATGTACAAAGATATACTCGGTTGAACGAACTGCATGAAGTGAAAGAAGCATTGAATTCATGAGTTAATGGGGAATTTCATAGGATCACCCCAGGCCATTTTCATGTGTATTTCGTTCAATGTCGGCTCGGATCCATTCTTACTCTCAGTGTAAAAAATACGTAATGTGACTTTTGTTCCCTGATCTTCAAATAAATACCTTACAACTAACAAAGTTGACGACCAACAAAATCAACACCATGCTAAGCTTAATTGCAATTAGCAGCAAGCCCCATGAAAACCCCAACATTGGTGACCCCCCTCCCCCCCCCCCCACACACTCATCGGGCACTGACCCTACTTTTGTCCGAAATGCATGTCAATGTCTAATTCTTTAAGGGCAGCGTGATGCATCAAAAGTCAAGTTGGTTTCTGGTCATGATGTACAAATGCAACTATATTGCTGGTGTTGCATTGGTGCATCATGCCGATCCCCAGGGAGTGAACCGACCATGTCGGGTATAGGCATGATGCGTGAATGTATAGCGCTGTTACTCACCAGGGCTATATTCATGCATCATAACCACTATAAAGCATAGTTCATTAAACACAAGGCAGCCCTTAAAGGGCTCCCAGTGCACCAAATGTACATAAGCCATCCTGTAGAGTCCAAGCCCTGTACAAATGTCCATGTGCAGTGTTTAGACTAGTATTTGACCTGGGAGCCCAGGAGCACTGGTCATTGAGGCCATGTGGGGAGTTGTGTGTACATGGGGGATAAGGGTTTGTGGCTAATTGAATAGTAATACAACTGGTGATGTAATCATTTTATGATGACATGATGCCTCAGGGAATCATGTCAATTTATTGTCATGATGCACTACTGCAGTGCTGGTGAGTGACTCGGTAGGTCACAATTTCACTGCATCATACCAAAATTTCAGGAGCGTATCAACAAAACAAAGTTGGATGATGCTTAAATGCAGCATTGTTGAGTTATCCAATACAACTGAGTTTTGAATCAGGAGAATTGTGTATCAAATTGATTGATTGATTGATTTGTTTAACGTCCTAAGGCCGTAGGCCTCATGGGACTGCCTCATTGGTTATCAGACATTTAGTCCATTCTTTTCTCAAACTTAATTTGCACGTGTGTGTGCGTGAGTGTGAGCGTGCATGTGTTTGGGAGTCTGCTTGTAGCAGTGGGACACGGCTCATAGCAGTGAGACGCTGCTCGTGGCTCAAGGCCCCTCATATCAAAGAGGTATAAATCCTTTAAAGGTTTAAACTAGACTGACGTTCTGGGAGATGCAGTATTACTTGGCTAAAGAGTCAAATGGCTGTGCCAAAGAGGTGATGTGTGAGGCTGAATACAAGGGGATTTTCTTTTTAATTTCCATTTACGTCTATTGAAAATTCCCTCCTCTGTCAATGCTTCTTGTTCTAGGGGGCTTCTATCGCATGTTGCCATTATAAATTATACTGTATTACTTGGGCTTGCACCAAGGGAGGGGGGTACCAGGCTAATCCCCTTAATAGATCTCTAGGTACCACACGATTAAATTTTTACATAATTGAGCCTCATTTGAAGGTAGCCTCATTCAGCCACAGTCTTCTGTTTATTTAATGTCTCTCATACTGCCGCATACTCATACTATTGGTGTTGTATATCTTATAGAGACTTAGATACCATATCTTATTCTACATGTTCACTGACTAGGTCAACTTCAATGAAAATTGGCAATTTCTCAAAGAATAAAGGAAAACTATAATACATATGACCCAACATTCCCTCCCCAAAATGTTCTTACATAAAGATCCAACACGGGTTTAATCATCCATGATGGCCAGGAAACGCAGGTAACTGAAACCACTGACACACGATGCAAGCATATATATAGGTGTCAATCAATAAACTACTGTCAATATTACAATCCCTCCCGATTGACACAGTTATTAATTGAATGATTAACGATGCTCTATCCCTATCAATTAAATAATTAATCTGCCTGCTGCAGGGATTTCGTGGTCAATAATGACCAGCGAGTCTGTATGTGATTGTGGGTGTGTGTGTGTGGGGGGGGTGGGGTGGGGGTACAGATGGGATGATCACCAACTTGGGAATTCAATACCTGTTCCCGACCTTCCATAATGAGGATGGGCTAAATGGTATCGATTCTCTCTGGGGAGATGAACGTGAGCAACTAGGCTAATGTATTTGGGTCTGAGGAAGTTACAATACCTATTGAATGAATATCGAAAGAGAAGTTTGTTACAGCAACAGATACTGAAGGTTGGGTAACAGAAAGAGTTTATAGATGTTGGTGCACATACTGAACTGTCCTATACTTCCCTGCAGAACATGGATGACCACATTTCTGTGTTTTATAGAGAACTCCCAATTCTTTATGGAAATCCATGAACACCTACATCTCTGATATGGGTTCCTGTTGATTGATAGGTCTCCTAAGCTGTCAATCAAGACCCACCCTGGAGGACTAAATTCACCTACTGTAAGAGGTTCAATTACTACCCCACTCAGGCTAGCATTTGAGTACTCCATGGAGATGACACAAGACCAGCCCTACTCCTTGTGACAGTGGTATAGCGGTATATATACCCAGTCAGCAAACACTGCTTAATGTCTGACATACTGGAGAGGATTACTTAATAGTTATGTATAGCATACTTGGCCTGTGGACATAAGTGAGCCATTAACATACGGTTAATGCATGTCAATGTAAAGATGGCTGTGATTTCTTTATGAAAATGTCCAAAACTTTACTCCTAGTGGAGCTTAAATCTCTCAGGATTTCAAGGAAGGGGTTTCTGCCTAAAATGGAGAGTTGGAGTGAATATCTTTTACCCTTTTCCCAATTCTAAGCACTTCTTTGTAAACCATTTCTTTTATATCACAATACAGCACCATAAGCTGGTTAGGAATAATTTCAACCTCCCAGGGTGATCATGATTCAGTCTCAGAGATTTGAAACATACAATATCAAGGTGATACATACGGCCATACATACTATTAGAATTCTCCATTGCCAGGGAATTATAATATCCATTCCCTCCAATGCTCTTATACCTGTCTGAACAATTGCTCAATGGGTACATGACTAAGCAATGGTTTGGCATGAGCAGCATGGCAGGGCCTTTACCTGACTAATAGCCTGTACTAATAAGGACTTACAACCAGTAAAGACTGGCTGCTTGGGAGCATTATTGTACACCATTTGGCTTGGTGTCATATTAATAATACCAGTTCTAGACTACAGGGATGTCAGGGGTCGGTAGGGTAGTTGTGACAAAATAGGTAGCTAAACTTAGTCTGTTATAACTGTGTTTCCCATTTTTTGTTTCTGCAGACTGGAACCACACTTTAAAGTATCTATAATTTTTACGAGGACTGAGGGGAAGCTTTTCAATAACCCTTTCATTTGACCAGATCCTACACCAAGATCCCCAATAAAAGGTTTCCATAGAGATTGTACATTTAGGAACTTGTGAATCTTGTAATCACTGGTCAATGGTTCAGTCTGTGATTGGTTTATATAACTATAAAACATAAAATGCAAAGTATAGTATAAGCAGGACAATAGTAATTCACCAATCTGTTGATCAATATAATATCATCATCGTCATCCAATAATACTACCACCCGAGCTAAGCATTAAAATGATTTCGATAATATCATACTCCCAATGAATCTACAATTTATCAAAATTATATCGCCCAATATTGCAATCATTAAACTGTTTTAGAGATCAATTTAAAAGATAGGAAGTCAGACCAATGTTATAGAATTAGAAAACTGGGAATACATGTCATGACATTGAATATACATCCTTCTGCGTTAAGAGAAGGGATGTTTTACAAATCAAGCCACAGAAAGCTACAGGTTTTCACAAAGGACTGGCAAGTTAGCAGTTCCACAGACAGTGAATGTGATGCAAGAATAGGAGAAAAAGGTTAGATATATTTTATCAATATTTTACTCATTAGCAAGGAAGACTACTACAAGTTACAAGAGTGAATAAAAATAAGGAGTTACTCTGGGAGAAAGATTTGGTTGAATTTTGGTTATTAGATCAGGGTTCTGCTATTGGTTAAATGTTTTTAGATCCAATCAGGGATTTTCAAAATGCAATTGTGAATTTGCATAGGGATTGAAAGAGTCAGTTATTGAACAGTTCTAATTGTAGTCTTTTGGTTGGGATTAAACTCAGGATGTTATTTAAAATAAGAGTTTCAATTTTAGTTCAGAAACTAATTTTTAGGTAATCAGAACAGGAGGAATTAGCTCGGTTTTCATCTTTTATATCAGATACTTGCATCACTGCCACTGCGAGTGTAGGAGGGCCTGCTGCTCATTTGGTAGGAGGAGCTTTTTGGAGCAGCTCCCAACTCCAGGAAGACCTCAGACCTATTAAGGACCGTCTCCTCCCTGGACAGACTAACCTCTGAACCAGACTCTGCTGTACTCTCCTGTGGATCCATATCCATATCTTTCCTCCTGTGTATATGTCAACCCTGGAGAAGTAGAAGTTAAGGTGTTGCTAGTCCTAATCTAGCTGGGATCCTGATGGCTTTGCTATTTTATACAGCAAACCTGTGCTCCTGGTGGTAATGATGGAATGCAGGTAGAGTAGGCTTTTTTCCTGCTGAATACTGCAGCAGTGTGGAGAGAGATTTGCTGGAATGCTGATTTTTTTAAGTCTTAAGGTAGCAGTGTGACTTATCTAAGCAGTGAATGGATTCATAGAACTTGATAACTGCACTGCTGCTTCTGGTCTGCCCTGCCTGCTGGAGGAATATCTAATGCACTGCTAGGGCACTACACCAACCCACACAGAGGATGACCAGGCACTAAGTGAGTGGGATCTGAGTCAGACACCTGGTGATATGCCCTTCCTACAGTTCTCCTTCTTCCTCCTGACTGATTAATATTGCTGGCACCCTGGAGGAGGGGGGGGGGAGTTAGGCACTGCTGCACATGTACTGGAGGACCCTCCTAGTGGTATGCACCTGCCAGTGTTGTGTCAGTTACTTAGCCAAGACCACCACTCATTCCTCCATGGCCACTAAATCCTCATATTAAATCTCACCATTGGGTTATGTAGGGTGGGAGGAGGGGGGGGGGTACAGGTACACAGGTGAGCTGGGGTGGGAGCAGGCAACTCTGAGGGACCTACCCCCCCCTCCCTTATAAAACCACCCTACTCATGTAAAGGAAGGGTTAGCTGGTGGGTGGGAGTAATACCTGGTAACATTAAGGCTAGGCAGAGTTGGATTGGATTGGGTTGAGCTGAGCTGACCTACTCCCCCATTCCTCCACTCTATACCCACTCCTGTATGAATCTCCTCATGTACCCTGGCCCACTGGGCCAACCTGCTCAAGCCTTAGACCTAAGGCACTGTTACCACAGAGCCCCCCCCCCACCCACACACCATCCAGGAGTATGGCCTAGTCCACCAGGTGGCACTTTGACTCCTCCAGGTGGGGGCAGCAGGTGGGAACTGTGTATATCAGGTGCATATTGGCCAGTTCTCCAGTACAGCCTTTGTTCCCACCGGCCATAAGCTTTAAATTAAATACCATGGAGAATACGTGTAGTCTTACACATACATAGGCTTTATATTCAACACTCAACACCAAAGAGATTGTATCAAGTCTAGAACATGGCCAGAGTACATGGACTCTTCGCAGAAGCTGGCATAAAGGGCCATAAGGTCTTGCTCGATCCTGACCTGTGAGTCAATTTGAAAGGCAAATTCACAGGAAATGTTCAGGAGTTAGTTTTGAATCAGTAGAAATAAATTCTCTGAATTTACATTGCTTATACAAACACCTGTAGAAGGGCAAGCTTTGTCAATAGAGATTTAGATAATTTATGTGAATGATTAAGGTTCGGTTAATCAGTACATGGGTTATGCATGTAGGCCATATGTAAATGGTTTACATCGAATTAGTGAGCAATGGCTCCTCTGTCAGAACACATTTGTTATTGACCTACATGCCGAAATGGTGCATTTGGGGATTTTTTTTTTTCAGGTTGACTGATTCAGAGAGAAAAGATAGGAAGAAAAAAACACCTCAATTTATATAGATGTATTTCAGTTTGATTTGGATTTTAAAATTTACCACCCCATCACCCACCCTTTTTTTTATTAGGTTCCACTCCACTAACTATCCTGATGTCTCTATTACAGCTACTTGAGTACGAGTGGATAACTTCACATCACTAACAGTTCAGCCAACCATGTCCCAGCATTTGGCATCTCATCAGTCATGTGAGATGTGTGTGGATTGATCGTCTTCGGCTTACCAATGAATCCTATTGTAGTGAATTACTTCGGCAGGCCATTCTTGGCAGCTGACCGTACACCATTGACCTTTTCATTGACTGCTTCCTGCAATTGCCTTTTTCCTGTAATTACCTTCTGCACAGCTGTCTTTTGGGTTTTAAGAGCAATCCCCTTTTCTCATGTCCATAACCCATTCCTTGATAGGTCTACTTATCAGGTTGATTTAATTTTACTAGAAAGAGTATGTGCTTTACAATACTGTTCCATCTATAGATTAGTATAATCAACTACCCCTAACTACGGATTTTGTTTTGTAATTTCTAATAAAAACTAAACTGACAGGGTTCCCACAAAATCCTCAGACCCATGACAGAAATCAAGATTTTCGATGACATTCTTAACTAATCTTGTACATAATTGGGCTTGATCCCCAGCAAAATTTCTGCAATTAAGGTGGAAGAAAATGGGACATTCAAATGGATATTGCAACAAATATTCGGTTTCCCCATTTCCCATGCCTTTCCATGACCCATGATGAAATTTTGAGAAATTCCATGACATTCCATGACATTTTATTCCATGACGAGTGGGAACCCTTAAACTGTAGTTTGGTTTACATGTATGCCTACCTGTCGTTCATATTACCCTCACAATTCTTTGTAATACATATATATCCCCATTTTTACTTGTTTGATCTACACAAGCTATCCAAGGGAAACTAATCTTAATCATCTGATCTTAATTATTTTGAGCATTGGTTGATAAAATCAACAAGTATCTAAGAATATATATATTTTTTTAAGTTGAACACCCAGACGCTGGCTACAACCCAGGCCAATACAGGGGTATTATACAGTAAATTCAGCTAAGGATATTATAAGGAATAACTGCATTACACTGGTTCATTTCTGGCTTGCCTAGTTTTCTTGGCAGTGGGCTTAACATTTGCAGGTGAATTCAATCCTGTCTCAATGATAATCTTTAAACCCTTTCTAAAACCCTACAAGTTCATACATACCAATCCTATCCTGCGGCAAGATATCCCGGTCAAATGCTTCAAATCAAGTATCGCCAATGGGAATTGCAATTTTGACTACACCACATTTGGCATGCTCAGTACCAAGCGATTAATATTTAATTATATTAGTTCTACATGTAGATGTAAAGACTTTACGCACAAAAGCAAGCGATGCCAGGAACACATATACCCGATCATGATATGAACACTGACCTGTAGGCAGTGTTGAGTTGGTTAGTGTGAACAGGGCTATAATAATAAATCTGGTAACCCTTTACATACAGTGCAATACCTAACACTTGATGTTCATTTGACAGCATGATAAACCAAAGCTGCTCCTCCAAGGAATGTCCTGATACTGGAAAGAGCGATTATTTGGGCATCATGCCGCCTTTTTCATCCTTAAAGGGCTAGTGTGATGCATGAATGCAAACTCTTTTTTTGGAGGGCTATGTCCATGCATCACAATGAGAAAAGCACAGTTCTGCCCTTAAAGGGTTCACCTATCAAAGAACTGAGATATACAGGGTTTGGATAATTAATGGTGCCTATGTGAGGCCAATCAACCTTAAACTGACCTTACTCTGACCCTTTCTGATTTATGCTACTTCTGATTTGTAAGCATGCATTATAAAAGATATACAACGCCGTTCTCTTTGCTATTTCACAGCAATACATGTAGTTCAAATTTGAAGTAAATTTGTTGTGGGTTACCCTTTTCTTCGTTTCCAAGGTCTGTACTTTCAATTCAGAAATATTGCATTTCTCTTAGTAGGAGTGATCTAATATCAGTTATGAAATTCACCTGATTCTACATTTGACGGGTTTTCTTATTAGCCTAATTCGAAGTGACTCTGGAGAACTAGAATGGAGATTATAGTCTAAGCTGACCAGGCCTCTTCTATACATTGAAGAGGCCAATGCCTAATTAATTCAAACTACTCCAAGTAACAGTCCTTAATGGGTTACCGCCTACACCAGTAACAGGCAACTCCCCAGGGCTCAGACTCATATTAAGGACTTAGGTTTCCTGCCCTGGCGTGTCTGAACCTTGTATTAGCCCTATTGGCCCTCCATGGGGCCTTTCCTGGGTTTAACCCTTTGAGGGCAACATATCTGGCGCATTTATTGACAGAGGTGGATGTTGCTCGTATTGGGTTAGTATTGCTATCATATACAATTTAGTAGAGGCCTCGACTCTGATAAAAGGCTTTTCAAAGTGTACTACCCCGGTGCTGCCCCCCAGCCCCTGTAGTGGCAAATGTCTGAACTAACATTACGACCAAGAACATCTCATGGAGAGGCACATATGAGAATCATATAACGGGTGGAACACACATTGGTGCCCTCTTTACACACACGGGTGAACTAACTCACTAAAATAATTACACGATAGGTGTTTTTTAAATGTGGTCCTGATCTTTCTACATTAGATTCCTATACCATAGCATAAAGCAAATAAATAAATGAATAGATTTATACAGGGATGTAACTCAGGGGTATGAGAAATTCTGAAGATACACATATTAGTCCTGAATTTGTTGTAAAACAGAACAGAATTTGGATCAAATGAGGGAAATTTGGGTTAATCTATAGACATGTTGGACTTTGAAAATTCTGAAGTCAGGTAAAATTCTGAAAACTTACATTTATAAATAGAAAAATAACTTTTGCTAAAATACTTTAGTTTCAAGCTTTCTGAATTTTCCATTTTCTATGGTCCAGTCCCAACTGTTCCAACCAACAAGTAAGAATGCCTCTATCCCAACCCATGTTATGAACTATTAGTAAAGAAGATACAACTATTACATAATTCACCTATCTAGGGGCGGCCATTGATAATGGCCTGACTTAATGACTACCATAATCTATTAATTGTCTATTTTTAGAATAATAAGGCATGATACAATTAAATGATCAGATATCTAATGTTGGCTTTGGGGCAGGGGGAGAGAGTGGACTAGGGACTTAGGGGGATGATTCGGTTCCACCTCTGATCTCCCTTGCTAATTGTCCTTAACACCTTAAGGGCCACTTGGCCTTTAGGCCATTATGATGCATGGATGCAACCCTGATGGATAACTCGTCAGGGCTGCATTCATGCATCATACAAACCCCACAGGTTTGATACACTCCCTAAGCATTGGCAGTGTGTATTAATGGAGCCTGGCATGGGTGCATTGGTACATCATGACAACCAGTAATCATAAGGTTAGAGACATTATCCTCTCCTTTAAAGGGTTAAGCCTGGTGTTCCTATAGTGCTGGAGGAGTGACCTGCAGATAAACCTACTGATTACACACCATTACCTGCAGCTGATCAATAATACAGAAATATGGTGTGGATAGACATACATGTCCCTGACAAGTGTGTGATCCGTGTGGATTACAGATTTCTGCACTAGCAACTTTGGTATGTCATCTATTAGTTTGAAGCTGTAGAAAGGGGAGTGGTGGAAAGAGGGCTGACTATTACAGTTAATGTAGTAGTAGGGTCCAAATTATGCATAGGGTAAGGAAAGGAGTCGGGAGATAGGAGATACATGTACTGACAAGAGAGACAGAGGGACAGAGAGGCAGACAGAGACAGACATAGAGGCAAAGAGAGACAGAAGGCATTTGACTCAGCATGTTCCCATGTTTTCATGTGCACTGATAACATCAAATCACTGAAGTCTCATGATCTTCTTCTTTCTTTTTCTTTGGGTGTAGAAAATTCATTCCTTAATACAAGATGAGTTTATAGTGTCTCATTCCAAACCCAAGAGCAAAGCACAAATGAAGTAAATGACAAAAAGAAAAATGAAAAGAAAAATGACAAAAGCAAATAAACCAAATTTAGGGTCTCTACAATATCATTATCATATAAATATCTCCCGTCAACAATTTAAAAAAGTATTTACACATGAAGCAAGTCTATAGTTGGCTAAATGTAGATATTCGTGACTATAGGAAACTTCAACTAAAATCCCTAATTATAATAAACATGCTAAGGTGGTATATGGTCTTAAGGAGCTTACCCAATACAATGCAACCCTCTAATGATTGTTTAGACGACTAACTACATGTATTAGCTGTGGCCTAATCGCAAACAAAATCCTAATTGTAGAAGCATTGAAGCACCCATGAGGTCTACAATGGGCTGCCTCTTTAAGGAGGGATTAGTCTTTATAGTCAGACCTTCCTTTCTGTACGAGGATTTAAGCCGACCATGGCTGACTGGGTAGGACCTATATATAGGGATCCAACGATAGTGCAGTATAGCATAAATATGGCAGCCCACAGTTTGGATATTGAGGAATATTGCACGAGCTGAAGGCGAGTGCAATATCCTCAATATCCAAACCGTGGGCTGACATATTTATGCCATAATGCGTTTATACCAGCTATTCGTCCATAATAACATTAATTTCCTACCTAATATCCCCAGAATAAAAGCAGCAGAAGACATTTTTAAAGTGCCGGTGTTCCTCCCCGGTACAACGGTAGCCTTTGCCATAGGCCTATCTATGGCGGTGTTGTTGATCTGGGGGTGGCCAACTTTCCACCCATTTTTCTTCTTGATTCCAAGCTTGTCATGTTATAATATTAAAATCCCAACAAGCGAGTCGCAGTCCGACATTTTCAGTGTCTTCCTCGTTCGTCCTCTAACCTACATCCGGGCCACTGACACATTTTGTCGGAGAAGAAAAAGGACATGAATGTTGGACCGCGACTCTCTTACGATGGAAAAATCATTGGAGTCTTCTTTATTTTGAACAAAATGGAGACATTTGGCATGCATTCACCATCTATGGATCGTATACTTGTTGGGATTTCAATATTACCACATGACAAGCTTGGAATCAAGACGAAAAAATGGGCGGAAACACAGCAGTACCGCTACCAGGTAGGCTTCTTATATACTTTCATTGGATTTCTTCACCATTCAGCTTTGTGTAATGGCTTAGAGCCTCGCCTACCACCACTGCGGCCTGGGTTCAATACTGCTACGAGTTTTGACGATTTTTCACATTGAAACAATGGCGAGACTGAATTTGTATGTCTCATCACTCTCCCAAAATATTCCAAGTCCAACCTGACCTCGAAAAAGTATATCCAAAAATCCCAGAAAAGCACCCAAAATGGTGAAACAGTGCGTATATGCTCTGATAAGGCTCTGGTAGAGGACAGCATAACAGTAAGGGAGGTGGCAGAATAGTGGTATAAGGCTAAAAACAGACCAAATAGTCCAGTAAATCCAACATGTATAACATGTATAAAGTATGATTCAGAATCTGTAAAAATGATCTGACATTTTTTTTTATTCATATCTTTCAATACTAAAACAATGGAGCCTTTTCTGCCTACCATAGGCCCCTAATGCAAAAGTGCTTTTAGTAAATAGCACTAAATCATATCACGGGGAGGGGGTATTAGAATCAATGAACTTTTCCTCTGCATTTTTCTTTTCAATATCCAGTATATTCCCTATGCATCAGCTACTCCTTGAAAAGTTCCTTCAGAGTGAGTAGGTAAAACACTTAATTCCAATTAAAGCTTTAATGGCCGCTTATGTATCAACCCCATACAGTCGACATTATACAATGCACTATTTCCATGCATTTAAAATCAAGTCATATTTCAAATGACATGCTTGGAAAAAATAACACTTCCTCTTTGAGTGGTTGACCTTTTAGTATTTACATAATTATTGGGCATGTTGACATACAGATGTCAGAGGGCATGTCTACTCCAATGCAGTATAGATCTACAGTACAATGGCAAGTTCAGACCAGACATTACGTTTTGATTATGCTGAATCGTTATAAGTCGTTTGATTTCAATGCACAGAATTCTTCATTTGGTAATAACTCGCCATAGCTGACTCATGTATCATAGTTTTGTTTCTCATTCGGCTAGATAGGGGTCCTCTATTCTTTTAGCAGTTACTGCCAGTTTTAATTTAATTCCCCTTGTTGATACTATAGTCCTTTGTCTTATTATGTTTTTATGTATTTTAAGAGGGGGGGGGTTGGCAAGGTATAAGGTTTGGTACCAATGTTCACCATTATGTGGCACACAGATCTATAACCAAAACCGGTTCCCCCGACTAACATAATCTGAAGATAAGCAATAGATTAGGATAGGGGTAATAACATCGAGGCACCTATATATTACATTATTACATACTCTTCATACATATTCTAAAAATGTTTGCTCAAAAAATAATGATAATTAAAATGAAACAATGAATAGATACAATAGGCATAGATCTACATTTTACATCCCCTCGACAGAAGGTGTATACAAATCAACTACCTCGACCAAAGACCCTCACCATGGAGTCATAATTATTAGCACCCTTCTGGCAGGGACCTCCGTGGTCGTTAAGTTATTCATAGGTCTGAAAAGGGCGCATTATCAATCAACTTCTAAACCTTAGATAAACATTAACTCTAACGCATTGCTACTTATGGTCCACATCATGTCAATATTGTATATCGGCAGCACAAGTCATTTCATTCATACTGAATTAAGTTATAACCCGAAACCATACGTTACATCAAGTTACGACAACGTTGGCATTCATTCATTAAAAACAGCTAAATGTTGTTTGCAGACGACATTTATAGAGACTTTATCAATCAACATTGTCAGACGACATTTTTCAGCAGTAATTAACGGTACCAGAAATTGCCAACAAAGAAAACGTGATCATATGACATTTCCAACATTCATACAATTAGCAGACGACATTTTCATCATTTTCAGGCATACAGCCAACATGAATAGAACCATTAAACGTTCACAAAAAACTAACAACGTCAACAGACGACATTTTCAATAACAAATCATAAAGCAGACGACATTTTGCCATTGTTATTTACCTCGTGGTGTGCGTGGTAGAATGGTCCTTTACTATTCCATGCCATCCTCCTTATACTATCAGCATGAGATACCTACAGGAGACCAACAGGAGGGTGAGTCTATGGTGGTGAACTATGGACGATGACTATAGCCACTCCTCCAGAGCGGATTGTTAAGTAAGTAAAGCCCTGGAAACCCACCAGTACGAAATGGGAGTGCTCCTCCTAGCTCCACTCCTGGGGTATGTATGTGACACTCTCAGGTGTCCTGTTGTCAGGATATGGGACTGTTTAAGCCCTGGAGGAAGGGTTAGGGAGGGGGTGTTGACCACTGGAGGAATGAACCCACCTAAGGGGGTAAGACTACTTGTTGATCAGGTGGGGTAAGGAGGGCTATGCGGTATGGTTCAAAAGTGGGTAGTATAGAGGGGTGGGGTCAGGGATTTGAATCCCTATACTGTATACTCCAGGGCAGTGGTAAATCTGGGTCCTCTATCCTCCTCCAGGGTATATATAACATGAGCCACAGATCCCAAATCCTCCAGTAACTCTGGTGGAGAGGTTTTGGGTTTTGGGGGGAGGGTGGGTGTTGGATTAACAGTGAGTGAGTCCACAGGTATGTGGATATAGGGAACTAGTAAACGTGACCCCTGCCTCTGCTAGGAAATATAGGGGACTAGCGGGCTGACTGTAATGCCATGATACCAAAAATACCAGCGGCAGAAAGACGAACTAATACACATCACTACGGTTCTGACAAACACTCTCAATCAAATCGTCCTTGCGACTCATCCGGTTAAAAAGCCAGTCTCCAGGAATCACCCGTGTTTTCGGGGGACAAGATGGCGGCTTACATAGGCTGACCCAGTGCCTTATACCCCGTCCCACCCCTATTCCTCCATGGTCCACATGTATGCAGTAATCAGTATGGTGGGACACATAAGGCGTGTCCGGGCAGGCTTGGATCTCTCGGCGGGATCCAGTCACTCTCACTCCGGACCCCCCCCCCCTCCCTATGTGTATAGGCCCAGCTTGATTTTTTTTGTTTCAGTTAACCCTATGTGGAAAGATATGGTCATAATTTTGACAAAAGCACTTGTTTCTTGGTGCTTAGAACTTCTCTATCGCTGATATATTGGAGAGGGCATGACTTTCCACACTGGCAACGGTGAGGTTGACCGATTATTTGTGTCTGGTCTTAAACCAGGGTAGGTGACTAGAAGCTTTTATTCTACTTTGGCCTCAAGTCGATAGCAGTATATCTCAAACCATGAACTGTGTGGGGATGTTTATGTGTGTGTGTGTGTATATGGTGTGGAGGGGGGGTCGATAATATTGCCCATTTTATATTGTATACAGGACGTCATAAACGTTATTCTGATAGGTGGAATCTGAATTCTTTATTTTGGTGTGTCACTATCATTTATATGACCCATGAATGTTATTAAAACTAACAAATATCTAACAATTTCTTCTGGTATTCCTATTGAGTCATAGAGTAGAATCGTATCTCTGTTATCCAATGCCATCTATTATACCCTGTTCAAAACTTTGATCTATATCTTTACACCCACGGAATAACATGCATCGTTTACTTATATCTTTCATATTGGTTTGAAATTTTGTGATTTCGATCAGCGACGTGGCTCACTTATCTGCGGGGGAGTTTATAAAGATTCTACCAAAAATCCCCAAATAAAAGGTAAAAATTCCCAAGAGGTTATCATAAGATTGCTGCAAGATATGCTATATGTATATAATACATGAATTATAAATTCCATTTCATATCTATAATGGTTGGAAGGCGGTAAGCCCTAAGGCCAAATAAATGTCCACTGAAACCGCCAATTATGTTAACCCTCAGCCCTTATCAACTGTAAAGAGTGCATTTTATAAAAGGTAAGAGGGTGTGAAAAGATTGCTGGCATGGGTTAATTCATCCGAAATAGCAATAGCACCAATCTCAGAGCGTAAAAGTTCAGGTCCCGGTCAACCATACGCATATAATTTGAAATGAATAAATAATTATAATACCACCCTCCCTCTCTCATATACATTATATTCGGTTGTACCCTCAACTATAGGGAAATCCATTAACACTGGATGGCGGAGCTATGAGAATGTTGGATTTCTGCCTTACAAATCAGTGACCTTGTGGCCACAATATTTAGATCACCATCCGTTATCATAAGAAGCTCTCTACTTCTGAAACCTATACATTGATATTTCTGCAGCCATCTATATACATGTATCATGATAAGAAAAAATTGCTTGGCTTTCAAATTCAACATTGAATAACAGTGTAGAAATGCAGCCCTGAGGGAAAGGAACTCGCCTAATGCACAAAGAGCAGTATATGAGTAGAGCCTAGGGCTATATTGCTATGACTAACTATATATAGGCAGTCAACACAATTATGATCAATAACTTATAATAACAGCACACAATAGCTACATAATGCCGGCATAGTGCATTCAGGATGAATGAGGGGCTGGAGGGGTATTCGAAAAGTTTAATAATTACCCACTGTATGGTTGCAACATTGTCAGAAAAATTATTGTAGGCACCCAATACAATAATTTTATTTAAAGCAAAATCTAACGCTTTTGTACAACTTCCTTTCAAATCTAACCAGAGCACAGGCTAGGAAATCAGTCATGGGCGATGCTCTTCTATCCTACTGATTGAGAGAAATGTAGTTGATTTACATAACATCTAAATTAACTTTGGCTCTGGCAAGAGTGAATGCCAGGAGGAATTGAAGAATTCCCAACCATATAGACACAGGCCTCAAGCCAAAATCACCTCCCCTGTGAAGGCACTCTTCCACCAGCCTCAAAGTTTGCCAATGCCACACAAGGAGCACTGCAGCGCCCCCTGGCTTATAGTGATCCCCACAGCTCCTAGGTGGCGCCACTGAGTTTAGCCTGAGATGGAGGCCTGGGTTCTGTGTTGGCAGTTAAGTGTAAAAGTTTACTTTGGGAGTTGAGTTGTACAACTCTCAAACATAGGAGGCCTGGAGGAGAAACCACAATCAAACACTTCATGTGTGTAGGGTAGACTAGTAAAACACTGTATATATCCTGGTGTGAGATGGTATTGTGTAGGACATAGGCTGTAAAACCCTTTGGCAATGAGTCTCCTTTTAAAATTGATTTCACTGTAATATTTGGAATTGGTTGAACCCTATTGCTGATTACCTATTCTAGTGAAATATTATCAAATGTATCATATATATTGGCACTACAAAACGCATCCTTTAAATGTATTTTAAGATTTTAGTTACTCCAGATCTCAATTACGGGAATGAGTAACTGAGTCCAGGTTCAAATATCGGGTTACAGATATCATTACCAATGCTTGCAGGGGCAGGTATTGTCTACTTTATCTACAGTATCATGATAAGAAAGCCTACATGCAGTATCAACCTATTTGTTGTAGCAACGATGCTACTATCAACACACATGACATTGTATTCGCATACATACAATGCTTTATGTCTGAGCGTTTACCACTGACAATCACTTGTACATCGTACATAAAGGCAGATATAGCCCATCTAGGGAGGCCAGTTCCTTCTAAAAGTTGCCGGGGTATTTGAGGCAAAACTTAAACAAATTCCTTTTCTTCATTTACAGGTCCAGTCAATATTATCCAAATAAATTTCAATGCAAATATTCATATCACCTGAAAGTCTGTAATGGAAACACGTGATTGCAGGGAATCAATTTGTTAAATCTATAAAGGGATTCCCTTTCCTTATTATCACAAGACAGGTTTTGTACTGGCGTTAGGGAGCTGTCTCTGGGAAATGAATGAAACAGGAATCCCTCTGAGAGAAGAAAAAGTGACTACTTCCCAGCAAATTGTCGTCATCTGTCGCCATGATTGGTCATCAATGGTGACTCCTTTTTGAGTGATAACTCATTCCGTCATCTTTCGCCACTGTGTGTTAGACTCACATGGCATAGCAATTGCTATTCCTGGTGATCTTGTGCTATAACGACCCCGTGTTCCATCTAGCGACATGTGTGAGCCACTTCACCCAGGTTGACGAGGACTCACAACAATTTGCTGGGTTATATGTCAATCTATGAAGAGCTTGAGAAAGCTTACCCCAGGTTGTGGCACATTAGTCCAAACAGTTCAAACCAGTAACCTCCAATGATACTTTAGTCTCTCTTCTAACTTTACCCTGAAGTAGCTTCCTGTAAATTTACATATTGATTAAAAAGATATCCGATAGCTCGTGGCACATGGGCTCAAACTCTAATAACATGCAGTCCTTTTATTTTTCTTCTTGTTATTTCTTCTTGTTTTTTTCCTTTGCAATGGACTTTCATTTGCATCTCAGGAGGTCCAAACCTGTAGTCACATTATACTTTTTAAGTACTTTAGATACTGTATCATTTCATCCTTTTGTCCACTAAAGTTAAGTTTCTGCAGTAACTAATATCACAGAAATCCTGCATAGATCAATAAAAATTCAAAGAGAGAACATTTAGTGATGATACTAGTGTGAAAGGTATGGCATGGTTTTAAAAGCACTCAATGTAAGGGTATGTAATCTTATTTATGTTGGCATGAGGGGTTGTGGAGGGGGCTACTGATAATTAGACCTGTGTTGTCTCTGTGGGGTCTGATAGTATGTGTGGATATATGACAACCCTGGTATGTGATATATCACATGTCCCTTTTGATTTGTGGATGGTCATAGATACTGCCACAACTTAGAACACTACAAAAATATAAGAAAGAACATTTTATATCTTAATATAAGGAAGATCTTTTCATTCGTCGTCACACACATCTAAGGACACATAATCAATTTAAAAAAAGAATTATGATTACGATTTGATAGTCATGGGTGTAGCTCTTACAACGTATATCAGCCTGGCCATAGGGGAGTTGACACTCCCAAATAGTGGTTAAGAAAAACCAATGGATACTTTGAATCGCCTTTCAATCTGGACTGTATACCCTGATAGGCAGAATTTCTGTATTTTGCCTCACCCAACCCCAAAGCTTACAGATATATCAATATCAATCTTGAGATCATATCTCACCGATTCTGTACTAATAGCACATAGATGAATAGACTTGTCACACTTGTGTAGACTGGGGGGGGGCTTTCTATATTATGTATGCAAACTATAAATCGATTGATCACTTGTCCAGACCACAGGTTTGCTCTCCCATATTGAGTGACATGTTTCTACATGCAGGCTAGGCTTCCCGCCACATGATATACCATTACATTTACTCAGCCACAAGGTCACATGGGTCATGTTAGTACATATACCATACTACAGGTGGAGGCACCGTCTATAATTTCCCTTCGTGATCCCTTTTGGGGAGATATACTAAGTCTTGTCTTTCTAAATGAAAATATAAATGCACACCTTTGCAGGCAAAAGGCAATTACCGCAAACACATTTAACACCCATAACCACCAACTTTATAGGAATCTAAGTAAGAATGAACTCCATGTCCAGTTATCATGTTTCTTTGATTTATAAATGCAGCCCTGGCCAGTAGCCCACCAAATCATCCACATAGGCATCAATCAACATTTCTGGTGGGTTACATGGTGACGGACATCAAACTCTAATTAAAGGCTTAGACCATCCTTAAAGGACCTGATTGAATCTATAACTACCTACTTGTTGTAGTATAGTGTACCTGATACCTGTATTCATGGCAGGCTATCAGTGCATACATGTATGGACACCCTGATAAGAAGAACCTGTAATCAGTGTACAGATCCTATGACATGATGTAGGCACGTCCAGTGCTGACCACAGAGGTGCTAGTATACATGGTCACCATGGCTACCCCAGACCACATCCTGCTCTATGGCATTATAGCATGACTGGACACTCTAATATCGCCCATTAAAATGGAGGCTCATGTGGCCATGTGGGGGAGTTTTAATGCTGGACATGTTTTATGAAACTAACACTATGACACACAATTGCCCCCAAAGTACTTGTTGTGGTTTGATTTTACTTGATAGCTTATACTGCTTTGCTTCCAATTTTGATAAATCATGAATATAAATTGGAGGGAAGTTTTGTATAGTAAGAAAACTGGTACCCTGGAATTACACCTCTTTATTTTTCTTTCTTTTAAAATCAAATGTGAGGAAACCAATTTCCCTACCTCACAGTAAATAAATATGCACTACCTAATTGATGGAATTTATTAAAAAGTATCTTCATATTAAATGATTGTTTTGGTGGCAGCAAAATAGGTCATTCGGTACTATTTGTGCATACAAATGCAATATAGACCATAGATAAAAGCTTGAATATGGTCATATAGAACACTATTTGCCATTGTGGTATACTCCAACCACTTAGATACCTCCAATAAATAGCTATATGATTGCAGTTACCCTTTGATCTATCAAGCTGAGGTACTTCAGCTGAGAGACAATTGTTGTTATACCCATTGTAAACACTATGGGAGATATAATAACTAAGTATATGTCCTCGATGGGTTGTAAATATAGCGAGAATGTGGGAGGTTGTGTGTGCACGGCCATGACAGTTTGGAACCTCACATGTTATTCAGATGGGTACCATCATTCCAAACTGTATGACATGCCAGGAACAAATCTGGTATGAGATCAGAGCTAAATGTCACTGATATCAGCATGCACATGGTGTTCTCGGGAACCAGGCTGATCCTGATTGGGCGCTATATAGGACTTACATACACTATTGCAAGCCTTGTACCTTATTACAAGTGATTCATCTTAAAATGTCCAGTTGATATCATGATGCATACATAACACCTGGGATGGTGACTTCCCTGTACAGGGGTGGAAGTCTTCAGGGATTTCCCTGATTTAGGTGATATTCAATTTCCTACGAGTGTTTAAGCGATTGATATCGCAGGTAACTTGGAAAGCTTTGGTCTGGCTATTTTGACACTATAGTGACAGCAATGCAAAAGACTAACAGGTCTATTGCGCGCCTGCCATGTTGGATTTTGCCGTCAACCGGCTATGTCAAATTAATTGTTTTATTTTTAATGTGTATACAGAGAGAAATGTCCAACCTTTTTGACACTATAGTGACAGCAAAGAAGAAACATACTCCATACGTATTGCGTGCTCTACTCGCACCTGCGATTTTGTTTTCTTTGTCGTCATTCGGCGGGCTATGTTATACTACTGTGGCAAATTTTCTTAAGGCTATGGAGAATGCACCCATTATCGCTCACATATTTTATTGGCGAATAACTCCTCTCTTGGCGAGTTAAGCATTGCAAAACAGCAGCAGGTCTTGAAAAATGATCCATATTAACTATAAAAAGGCATGAGACAGTGTAATTCTGCTCCATTTTGTTATAATCCAGCAGTTTTTGATAGTACCATGAGTCAATCCTCTCACTGTCCGCCATTTTGGATTTTGATGTTCTGTGCGCATGCGCGACCCCTCTTTGCCGGAAGTAGACTTTTCCCGCGTTTTTGAAATGTGTCCAAAACGTCTCACTTTTAGACGCTGTTTTCGAACCAAATAGAAACAAAGAGAGAAAAGTCAAGCCCGGAGGTAAACCTATTGAGGACTGGATTGGAGAATATATCTTTATAAAATGACTTTTTTCTTTATTTAATTTTGTATGAACTCATGAATGGATTTTTGAATTTTTTTCTTTACTGTAACTAAAGACTGATATATGAACTAACCATGTATGGTAATTTTATTTGTTTACATGCTTTGTTTCTTATAGAAAATTGAGATTGAAAATTGTATAACTGACTTTTTTCCAATGCCACCACCTACCTGGCGGTATAGACTCAGGGTGGTCCCTGAGCCAATAATTTCAAATCATATTTATTATGTCTCTTTTGCATGGATCCATCTTTTTCTCCCTATACTCTAATTTATTATCAAATTTAATTCAATAACTGCCATGTTTGTATCGAAGTGAGACGCAATCGGAATGTCATAAAAGTTCAACTGCTTGGAGGATTTTTGGCAAAAACCTTTCCAAGACGAACACGAATCGTATAACCGAGGATTATAGCACCAGATTGAATTATTTTTAATGCGTATACAGAGAGAAATGTCCAAAAGAACCATAGAAACAAGATTATCATGCAATATATCATTTTCCATTAATTCTTATCACATATGTGACACCCAACCCGCCCGGACCTGACACCCAAAATGACACCTCCATAGAAAAGCATTGAGTGCACCAAGCGTCTAAGTTGGATTTCAGGTGACCCACTTTTTTTCAACCCTAAATTTTACAAAGATTAGAATCTTGTAAGAGGTAAATGTTACACCTCCATGATCCTGAATATGTACTCCATCACATGACAGGTTTCATTTCATCTCATATTTAATGGTTTTCATGTAATTTGAGCTCAAACTCAACAACCTCTTCTCAAAAAATGCTCACTTCCGGTCTTAAAAGTTTCGCCTGCCCCTACCCGTCTCTTAAAACTCGGCTTTCCGAGTTAATAATTTGCTGTAAAACACAGGTACTTAGTTGGTTCTAATTGAGACTTTCCGGCATTTCTGAGCTCACTTTCATCCCTGAAAATTATACTAGTGCTGCATTGAGGTATTAATCTTATCTTTTGGGGAACACTTCCCAAATCAGTGCCTGAACCTGGACAGCATGAAATTTTGAGGGGTTTACCTATAATTCCAACAGCCATGTCCTGTAGCTAACAGGGACATTGTTTGTAGAGATTCAGAGTGAAAAAATTTTGAAGGCCAACCTTATAGAATGGACACAAAGAATCAAATCCTTAAGGAGTAGTGAGCAGATTTCTCAGGTTAACTCTCATGAGGTCAAGGCCAAGGTCACACAAAAAGCTGATAGAGAGGGGGGTGATCAATCATGGTCACGTGACATCAGAGGGTCCCTAAGTAGGTCACATGGTACCGTCTGAGTGAGTCACATTTTACAGGTGTGGACTAAGGGGTACTATGACTATGTGGTTGTGAGGGGGGGGGGGGGGTCCTCGAATTGGGGGTATGAAACTAGATGAGAAGGCTTAAGATGAATCATATGTGATCATTTATACTTATTCTTTCATCAAACTGTCATTTTACACCAGATGGCGTGCATACATATAGCATCAGTCCAACGTGGTTGGGCCGATATTGGCCTATTTACAATGCACGACTGCCATCTATTGTAAATATGTAATTGAGGCAGGAATTAAGTGAGATCCTTTGAAAACATGTTAACCGTGCAGTTTGGACAAGAGGCAATATGGCACAGGCACATGGCAACGTGAAAGGAGGTCTTGTATTAATAGCACAATATCATAATAGCCATCGTCACACTGTATCTATGCCAGGGGACTGAGAGTGTATGTGTGATGCACGTTCCTTCCAGGGAGAGATATTATTCTAAAATTAGGCTGTACGGTCCTAATATTTGGTACACATTTCATGGTATTTTGTACCTTTTGTCGCCTTTAAGATATCAGAAATGCCTCTTTTTTGTGGGGGGGGGGGTATAGAAGTTGTAATTTTAGCTGATGTACCTAGATCTTCCCAAAATTGCCAATGACAATCAACACTTTTCTATACATTTTAAATGTTAATACGTTCCCACCTGTACACGTGCCACGGCCATTACCCATTCTGCTTTCCGTGACAACACACGTGATAACAATCATTCCTATTATAATCCTTTTCATGATTAGTTGTGATTGTTTATGACATGAACCACTTTGTTCATTTCACTCTAATTGTGTGTTTAACCACTATCAACATATGGGAAGCGATTCATCTTTAAGTTTAACGACGTCACAATTTGTGGGGCTGAAATAGTGGAATTTGACTGGACTTCATGACGTTTTCATTTGTGACGTTGATAGGAGAAAATGTCTGCTTCCATGAGGGAGTGGTCATTATTTATCAACAGGGTGTCTTTTCAAGCAGAAGCGCAAAGAAAATTTATGCCCCCTTAACGGCAATCAAGATTTTTTGTGCCCCCCCCCCCTGCATCATAGTCGCAGATAATTTTTGCGCCTCTCTTTGATATATAGTAGCACGCTGGCTCTTTTGCTAAAAAGAGGGTAAATTGTTTTAGACGGCCCTCAAGTGGGGTCAAAATATTTATACCCCCCCCCCAATGGGAGGGTCCTGAAATATTCACCCCTCAACCCCCCCCCCCCCCCGTTGATAAATAATGACCACTCCCTAACGTCACAGGAACTGGATGAATCGGACCAAGTGCTCTACTTGTAAAAAGTCTTGTGTGATTTTATTTTTAATCCATTCTAATTTCAGATCACAGAGTGGTCTAGAGAAGCCTATATGTCATTTCGGGGACATAATAATTTATATCTAATAAGTAGTGCTGTTGTTTCCTTTGTTGGCACCAAAGGATACGATGACCTAACTGAGACAGCGACTAATTTTTTTTCGGAAATGATTAGGGGCAGGGCCAGCGTCACCTAGCGTCACCCAATAGTTCTTACACCAATGCAGAAAATGAAATGCAGATGGATGAGGTGGGGGGGGGGGGATATGAATGAAGAATAGGTGGAAAATAAAGGAAAAATATCTAGGTGTAAGGAATAATCACTTGGATAGGATTGTGATAGGAAGGCCATCAAAGTTGTCCCCATTTCTTTGCTTCACCCATATCAAAGACAGGTCATAGCCAGGCACTGTTAGGATACATTAATCCATATAATAGCACTGTAAAGGTGATTTCAATGGGTTCTACCCAGGTTTTAGAGTCATCTAACCATTCATCATAATAGTAGGACCAATACCTTTCATCCTTCAGGTAACCCAATGCTGATCTCAGCCAGTTATATAGGGGTAAAACAGGTTGCCTACGGCATGGGGTCAGTAGTAGCAGGAAATGGAACTACTGCAATACATGTATGACGGCACTGGCAGTGATAGGGAAAGGAACTACTGCGCCTGCTATCTCGCTTGTTTTCCTCTAAAAATATCGCTGTCAAGGTCTTCAGTTCAGGAAGCAGTTTCAAATTCATGGGGAAAAGATGGCGACCTACATTGGACAATCAGCGATGTCTCTTTATACATTCTAACACCCCAGCTGAGCACCCTTGATACCTTGATCGTGGTTACCTGTGTAGGTAGGGGTACTGAAGTAGGTCATAGCAAACTCACCACTGATTCCTGTACCTGACATGGTAGTGTGGTATTATCATCATCCCAGAGATGTCACCCTCAGGTCCAAAAATAATTTGGAAAACATTTGATGTAATAGAAGACAACCGAGCGATAAATGCAGTAAGAATTGCTTCAACACCCTAACATAGATCTCAGTATTTTAAAATATTTGCAGGGCAATGTCAAATTTCTGTGAAATGCGATACATTCAGTCATGCAGGTGATTTCGTACTGTTTTTTCCCTTCATTTTGCAGCCTCACTTTTAGTTTTGCCGCCCTTGGTTGAATTAATATTTTCCAGCCCCCTTCCCCCTTTTTGTAGTCCCTGATGATCTAGTAATTGAGTGGCACACGCCCCCCCCCCTCCCTCCCACGTTCAAAATTAGAATTCGCTGGAGGTACATTCCAAAGCAGAGGTTTCATTTTGACATCCAAGTACCACAACTCACACTGAACTCTATCCAACCAATAAGGATTTCCCAAGAAATGAGAGGATTATCCTTTGTTATAAAAACATAGTGGGAATTTTATCCCACAGCTGTATGAGAAATGGCGTTCCTGTAATTCCTATAGCCAAGTATCAATATGAGCTCAAAGTATGGAGTGTGCTGCAGTTGTATACTGGATAATGCACTGGCACGGGTGGAGAGCTGCACTGAGTTAACAGATTAAAGGGTGCTAAGCCCATATTGAACAGTTATAGATCACTGGGCACTATACATACAGTAGGACCTGGTGAAAAGTGTGATGGCAGTAGATCAAATCCGTATGGGAACTCTATGACAAGAGTCCCAATTCTACATTTCTCCCTACAGTTCTTGCTTTTTATTTTGATTCAGGTAAATCATAATTGGAGGGAGTTCTATACAATTATTTTTTTCTATTATCAGTTAGTAGTTAATTAATGGTTCTACAGCTCAACTGCCCAAATCAATTAAATTGTTTAAAAACAAATAAACAAATAAATAAACCCGTCAGATTCATGTCCAAGAGTGTATTTGCCCATGGAACCTGTGGAATGAGCATATCACAACAGAATGTGGCTACCGTACAGAAAGGCTTAATTGTCAATAAAAAAAGGTCCCTGGGATCATAGCAAAATAGCTCATCTAGGGACTCACCTTACTCTCTCCACTATTGTAGCCTTTGCCATAACCATTGCCATAGCCGTTCCAATAACCGTTGTGGCCGTTCGGACCTCCGTTCATGCCACCGTTCAAACCTCCGTTTGGACCTCCATTCAACCCTCCATTTAGGCCGCCATTAGCGCCGCCATTTAGGCCACCTTTCAAGACGCCATTTAGGCCACCGTTCAGACCGTCATTTAGGCCCAGGCCAAGATCGTCGAGATCATCATCATCCCACATAGTGTTGGTGTTATAGGCCTCTTGCAGCACTACGAAAGTTCAGGTCTTAAAGTATGTAGTAAGTCAATATAGTTTCTCCACTCCAATATCTTTCAGATATCTTTTAGTCTACTTCTCTGTCCAGTGGACGTTTCTGATCTCTTTTCTTTTCTAAATTCCTAGAAAGTTATTATTTCTTTTTTCCCCTTTTCTTCTCAGAGCCAATCTCCAGGATAGCTACCAGAGAAGGAAGCTACTGAACTATATGTTGAAGCGTATGAGGTTTTGGCATATAGGTTGTAAGGCGATATGCCCCAATTCATAGGCTCAGGGCAGAAAGTGTGTATGCCCTATGCTATAGGCAATATGCCTACGTTGTAGGTTCAGCCCAAAATGCCTTAGGCATATGCCGCAGATTGTTGCCCCAGTCGGCACGACTAAGTCCATAGGCTATGTGCTGTATGTCCCCAGAGTCGAAGAGTAAGGTTCAATCCCATAAACTAAGGTTACCCCTGCATGTGCAATGTGATGAGAGATTGGCGTGATTCTTCTCACCCCTGGGAGGTGAGGGAACTGACACTTCACAGTAACACTTACAAGGTGGATTTCCTATTTGACCTCTCACGCCCACCAGTTTAGAAGTGTAGTTCTACTGTTGTTCTTGGAGAAAGGTATTAAAAGAATGCCCGAACTTTTCTTTGCATAATGTCCAGGAGTTCACTTCATCAATGAAATATTTTGGGCGGATGCTATCTTTTTTTTATATATAATCTTATACATATGTCATGTAGGTGATAATTTCATCTCCCTGTGAATCTATCTTTGTAACTGAGGGAAGTACCTCATATCAAATCAGATCTGATAATTATGGTGTGTGTGCCTTATCACGAAGGCTATCAACTACTAAAACAACAGGCCTCTTTGAGCTGTCTGTCCCTTCAATGTGGAGGAATGCCTTCGTGGATCCCGTGACTGTATGGCGGCTTGAGTTGTGTATATTAGGAGGAATCAGTAAAGACGTCCCAGGAACGCCCAAGGCTGCTCTCTCTCTCGGAGGTCCGCGCTGACACGTCTGCTGCGTTCTGCCTATCGCCTCGGTCTGGTTGAGACGCAGCCCAACCCAAGTCTTCCCCATCCACCTACTCTCTCTCCCATCCCACCTGACCCCCTCCCCCGACCACCCCTCATCCACACTACACTCTGTAGCCTAAGTGCACCCCCTCCTCCTGATCTTCCCTCTGTCCCAACCCCTCCTCCCAGCAGTATCTTGGCAGTGAGAATACCCCCTACCTGTCTTTGTGGTATCTGTTTTATCTTCCATTATCTAGCTTGATTTCCTTTTATCAATAGATGACCAGTCAGTTGAAGCCATTGAGAGTATAATATATATCTGGATACCACTGATGTTGATATTTCAGTAGGAGTGTATCTAGGAATACCTTAAGTTAAACTTCACCCCAGCAGTGTCAATTCGAGTCTCTGATGTTTGATAAACATGTTTTCAAAGAAGATCTTTTTTTTTTCATTTGAGAACCAATGCAACATAACGATGCCTCTTCTCAGAGTTCTGGACATTTCCAGCCAAATCACCCTTACAATATCCAGGGAGTTCCCCTTTCCCTACTGATTTCCCATTTTCTCCCTATGTACTGGCACCTGCCCTGCCATAGATGTTCTGCCTGAATGACCCTCTACTCTGCCTGTGCACCTCACCCCCCCCCCCTTTATAATGCCTATAGCCGATGGGTCAGTGGTGGCAGACAGGGAAACCTGGGAAGTTCGCAGGTGCCATCCAGAGGAACTCCCTGTTCCCACTACTGTTTGAAATGAGGTGCTCTTCTGTATGACCCAACAATGTCACTTTAAATACTGAGCGACAAGATGGCGGCCTACACATGAACAACCAGTTACAATCCTATATCCCCATCCTTTCGATGATTTTTTTCAGCTCTACGTTTCTCCACAGAAACGCTGTTGTGGAAAGGTGCTGAGATGGGAAAGCCGCCAAGCACAACCCCCAAAGACAAGAATCAAAGTTAGAGTTTGCTGATCGATGGTTGCTTGGTAGCTACTCCGTTTTATCTTAGCCATTTTACCCAAACAGAAAAAACAACATGTAGGAATCTGCCAATGCCCCAATGCAAGTTGTGTCCAAATCACAAGTTCTCAATTCTGAATCAGACTGTTAACTAGCTGAATTTCTGCACTGCAAGTCATGGCAAGATGACAAAGAGGTGAGCCATAACCACCACAGAAATGTAAATATACTATTATTCATTCTACTTTTCCCATTTTGATGTCTTAGTACTTTAAGAACAGCACAATGCACCAGTGAACTAGGCCTATGGTATTTTTCGTCATGAAGAATACAGCCCTGGTGAGTACTTTACCATGCAGTGTGGTTGTTACGGTCCCCCCGGGGTAGGACGATACACCCATGGAGTGCTAGCGAGTTACTCGCCAGCACACCATTGGTGCAACATGACAACAATGGAACATAACTCTGTCGACCCCTACCTAGCGCAACAAGGCTAAACAAGAAGTGTCTATCATTATGTTCTGGTGTATTGCACATTGAGTTAAAGGCCTAATCATGTTTAACACATCTAGAATAATTCGTTGCAAAATATTGATACAGAATTTCACAACAATCTATCCAATATTGTTATAAAATACGAACAGCCAGAAGAATAATTCATACAATATAAAAAGGTCCCGCTCCAAGGACCATAAGTTACATGCAGTTTACACAATAATATTGGTACACTAAATGTGTGCAATCGGTTAGAAAATCAGCCCAATTATAGAAAGTAGAAGCTCCATAACATGTACCACCCATGCAAATTTACTTTCAACAGTGAATAATTTATCATGAGTCACTGTTAGCCTTTTGTTCTTGCCCCCACCACCCCCCCCCCTCCAAAAAAAAAAAGAAAGTGAACCAAATAGAGAGGGATAAAGAACAGAGGACCCATCCCTAAGTATTCTTACTGGAAGTGAACTGTCTTTATTCATAGACCCCAGTCTGCACTGCCAACCCCTATCCCAAACACACTACCTTGTCAAAGGACCAGACAGACTAACAAAGACAGAGACACCCTTCCTGTCTCCTACCGTGTCGTTACCACAAATTAACCTAGATTACATCATACCTGAGTCATACAGGGACACAGGTAGACAGACAAGGGGTCCAGGTGCCATTAGGCCAAGGTGGATACTTTTTCAGTTTCAGGTATCTCGATCCGATCTACTGTAAAAGCATACTGTACTAAGCCTAACATCCTTTTAGGCTATGCACATTAAACCGCATCTTTGAAGGCAAATATACATGACGCACCAATGCATTAACGCCATTCCAGTGTTAATTTATGAGCTAAGGTAGAAGCTCTGACCATGTTACAAGAACCACAATATCTGTGTCTGGCTGCCTAGGGGTGTGTGTGTGTGTTTTTCTAGATCCACGCCCACGGCAGGAGGATAGGGTGGGTCCCAGTGATATCTGCATCGTATGACATGCACTCAAGCAGACAGCATGTCATAGGCCATGTGGTGTCATTGTGATCAAGTTGGCCTGGTAGGGACGGGTGGGAAAGGTGCCAAAGAGGCCAGTGTCATGCATCACGAAGACCTTAAACATTATTCCTTTTGTCTTCCTGAAGTCCCATTATTCTCTGTGTTCTCTGTCATTTTAATGTTGAGAAATACCCCTTCCTTATAATTATGGATAGAAAATCTTCAAATTCTCTCTATAAATCTATGGCATTTTGTCGCTTTATCAACAGCACTGCATTGGAGACAATAGTACATGGACCAGTTTCTTTTCTATAATTCTTTAGTCCTCAGGAGTAACACCCTATTCTTGCTGTTGTTTTTGTTGGGTTTCCCCCCCTTTTTTTTTTTTGGGGGGGGGGTCTTTTATTTAATACCGTCCTTGATAAATATCCAGCTCCAAATGACATTTCCCTATACTACTATGTACACTGCTCTCCATGGTAACATTGTGTCGACCTGGGGCTAGGTCGCATCTCCCTATACTACTACCATAGTTACACTGTGGTGTGCGCCACTTTCCCTATACTACTAATCACTTCGCGGTGGCCATGGCGATGGCTACATGGCAACGGAAAGGGATTACAGATACATGTACCTTGATACGCTGGACAGCTGTGTATTCACAATTTGAACAGTATAGTGTAGAGAGTTAGACACGAACATACACGTGAAATGTTCAAAGGGAAACCCTACTTAGGAGCTCCGATAAACACTATGACTTATGAATTTAACCCCACCCCTTAATTCTTTTTTTATCTTTTCTTTTTCTTTCTATAGATGACCTGGGCCCTACTCCAAAACACAATAGTCTAAAAGTCTGAGGCCCAAAAAGAGTTCAGAATCATTATCCGCGCTGCACTGAGGTGACCTAGAGATGGACGCTATGTTTTATTTACATCTCATGATAAACCAGAAGTCAATAGGTGTCAAGCTGGTGTCAATGAGTGTAATTCAGTTCACTCTGGTGTGACAGAGGACTCCTGCTGTGATAATGGGTGTGATGATGGGTAGTCACGGTTACCTTTGAATAGAAGGTGGTGACAACATTTATGGGAGAGTCCTTCTCCAGGGTCTGAGCTTATTAGGGTCTCTGTTAACCCTCTAAGGACGGACACATAATGAGCTGATGCTTTTCATCCCTTTGTCGACATGGTTCAATAAGGACGTTTATGAGTGAGTAGTGGTTCTTTCAGTACAGCTGTGCACCTAACACAGATGGGACGGGAAAGATGAGATTCTGGATCCTTTTAAGATGGACCAGGGATTATGAAAGGACCCTCATAAATGTATCAGTGCTTAATTCAGGCATCATAGTCATTCTGTAGGGTTGATACGCTCATACCAGGCGACTAACTCAATAGCTGCATTTTTGGTGCATCATGATGCAAAAAGAAATGGAGGTTTCACGACGTGCTTAAAGTGTTAAGGCCTCGAGCTTCGTTAGTTGGGCATTAACCATACAATTAGGGTTTAAATAATGAGCTAATTGTGTGTCACCTCTGCATTGTTCATGTTGCTTGGACACAGTGTATTGATTATACCCTGAAGCTTTCGCGAACACAACCCCCCCCCCTCATTGTTGGGATTGAAGTCCCTTCTGTTTCTTGTTCTCAACAACTTTGGTACAAGGAAGTTTGATACATTATAGCCCTGAAGACAGCCCGTCTCTATTAAATTTACAACGCTGTCTCCTGAAAGTTCCTAAATATTAGCTCACAGTTGCTGCACCTATTGAGGTCCGTAATTAGGTCCAACTTTTATTGATTGCATGACCTGACTTAAGGTGAGAGTCGTTTAGTTCTCACGATTCCCGTCAGGGAGCGCTAACAAAGCTGTCAATCATCTCTAGGCTGCGCCCTCTTTGTCACTGACGCCCAACAAACGCTGACTTTATCATGACTATCTTTGATTATGGCCCATTTAGGTAAATTGGGGTCTCCATTGGAAATGGCAATAAAATCTGTACTGAACTTGGCTCTTTCCCTTTACCTTGTTCCCAGTCTAGCAAATATCAAACAGACCTACGTCTTTCGTTTCTACAATGCTACCTCAATAAAAAAAAAAAAAAAAAAAAAAAAAAACAGAAGACACGTTAGAATCTATGTTGCTGGAGACTACATTTGCCATATTGATGGGGGGCCGGGATGGGGGGGCCACATAAAGGTGGACATTATCCGAATCGACTCATAATTTAAATTTGTATTTTCACCAAGGACGGAATAAGTATTCGAGGTAATTGAAATAAATTACTTTTCTAATATAGATATAGAAAAGTCCAAGATTCAGAAATCGGTTCTGAGAACTCTTGACAATGAATATTGAATAGACCAGAGAAGTACCTGGGTCTAATCTTGTTACGGACGCTGGAAAAGTTTTCAAAAGCAGCAGCCGACTTTAGACTCGATCCCCGGCCGTTGCCATGACAACTCCCGCCCCAAGGGGAGAGAGAAACCACAAGTACTTGTTCCCTTGCCAGGAAAACGCCTGTATTTGGTTAAGTCTTGGTTACTTGGCTTAGATTCACCAAGATTCGCTTCACTAATTCTGTTTTCTTATTATTTACAGCGGTAGCCATAGAAATGTATTGGGTGGAGGGGAAGGTCTGGAAGTAACAGCTCGACAAGGGATCTTTCTGCATGCAAGACGGTGGTACTGCGGGTCGGAACCGGCGGGTGTGAAATAAACCAGAATCTGTGTCAGGCGCAGTGATGGACTGGTGCGAAGTAATCAATTTGAGTGTTAAGGGTAGTAAAAATTGGAGTTGATTTGTTAGTACTCACAATAGTAGTCCTAAAATCAACATACATGCATTCCTGGGAGATAAAAGGCAGTGCAAAAGTAATCATGGAGATGCACTAGCATATATGTTATTCCTTGTGAAGTCTAAATAAATTATAATCACACCATCTCGATTCTTTCATAAATTATTACCTCTGCACCCATAAACATAGGGAAAATTAGACCAATGCATTAAAATAATCACTGTTACATGACCAGCATAGTTGCTACAGAGTAAAATTTACAAATTATAAAATTACACAATGTATAGGTATGATTAAAAATGTAATTCAGTAGGCCCAATTGTCAAATAGACTAACCCATACAAAGACGTACATGTAAGAACTAATGCACAAACACATTAATGATATCCAAACTCCCATAAGTGAGAGACAGTGATTTCTTTGAGGATAGCTGAGGTATTCACAATTTATTAAGTGACCCCAACACCCCAACCCAATTGTGTTATCGATATTCCATACCACCCACAGAACTTTGCCAGTCCACCAGCAGACCTACCCACCACCCCAGGCTCACTAACCCGTTATGTTCTGTTGCCATGGAAACACTGCTCTACAAGTTGTTGATGATGTTACCATGGTAAAGCATTTCACGTCCCAGTGATCACAGCCAATGGGCCATTGTTTGACATGAGAGGGAGGGGCGACAAAGCGAAAAAAAAGACAGCAAAGAATCTTTATACTTAAATAAGAAAGAGCAGCACTCGATTACCTTGGCACCCGGCTTGCGAGGGGTGAATAGTACTTCTGCCATGAAAAGAACTATAATATGGCCTGTTGAGGGAGAAATCACTCCTTTATTAACCTTTCTTCTCATTCTCTTTGTGAGACAGGCCTGGCTAAATAATGATCGATTTAAAATCTTTTCCGCAATTTTTTGAGGATTCTTGTACTATTTATGTAGATCATTATCATGTGCAAAAGCTAATATTGACAATGATATTGTATTTGGTACCTCCTTTGAAACGGACGGGAAATACTTTCAGTGATTGGGTGAGATTTTGTTTTGCAGTATTTAAGCAGCCGGTCAGCTTGCAGCCAGATATCAATAGGCAGCCAGGCAGAGAGAGAGAAGGAGAGAAAGAGAGAGAGAGAGAGAGAGAGAGAGAGAGAGAGAGAGAGAGAGAGAGAGAGAGAGAGAGAGAGAGAGAGAGAAAGCAGATTGATTGAGAGAGGAAAGTGAATAATTAAGAGTGAGTACCCTTCACAAACTAAACTTTCAACTGACTTCTCAGTGGCGCCACCAATCCCCTACAACAGGTACTAATATCACGTGACACGTTCTAATTAACATGTTGACGTCAACCACATATACCCCCACTCTCCCCTCCATTCCATGCTTTTAACTTTATGGGCCACATCATGTTTTATTTAAGGTGGCTGGCGGGGATTGTTAGTTCACCATTTGGACACCAGGGGTCTCCTGTGCTCTATTGAAATCATGAGAAAATAAATATGCAAAATTCTGAATGGGTTGGATAGGGATTTGAACTCTTGACCTCTTGTGTACAAGGCAGAGATGTAACACATGTGCCACAGAAGCAGTTGGGGGTAAGGGATTTGGAAGGTACCATATAATCTAGATGTACCTATTCTAGCCATTTCCATTCAGAAAAATTTTCAATCATCCAAAAGATTAGAAATATGGCTGGAACCATACATCAGAACTACACTCACTGCAAAGATATGCGTATATATCTAAGTGCTGAGGAAGTTATAAGAAAATTTAATTACTTTTGGATAGGAATCTGTGGATTTATGTGACATATTGCTGTACAATCTTATGTGATACTAAAAGTTCTGTATCTCAGAAATACGCCTGGGACCCCCACATTTTTATTGCATATATGAATAGTTCACATCATTTTGGGATTCTGGTGATAATATGGCGAAAATTTAATTACTTTTATTCTATCCCCGCCAGCCACCTTAACTCAGTCCATTTATCGTCATGATAATTATTTGAATGCATCCATTTAACGACCCTATGGGATAGATGCACCTCAGGAAGGGCTAGCATGATGCACCAATGCAGTTCTGGTGAGTAAATGCATTGGTGCATCATGACAACCAAGGAGCATAGACCTATAGAGGCACCATGCAGTGCTTACAGGGTTAAATTAACTCTGGTTCTCATACCCTTTGTGTGTGAAACGTAATAATGCTCTGCACTCTAAGAAATAACTGTTAACTCTACAAGATAATATTATCCTCTTAAAGCAGAATGGTGGACCCCTCCAATCGTATGACAGTGGGGCAGTGTAGATTCTACAATGAAGCCCCAGATGGCAGCACCGTGGCACAAGAAATCATCGTGAAAATAACGACAGATCTCTGTCAACTTTGGGGCACGGATTTCACCGTTATTTCAACAACTTTTTTTTACAGTGTGGAAGACTGGTCTTTGTACCTTCAAATGACTAGGTGGTGTAAGGGCCCATGGAATTGGTGCTATCCACTTTCAGAAAACACCGTGATCTGATGGCCCCCCCCCCCACCCACCTTAAAAAAAGATAGAATACTTTATCACTGAGCAAAATCGTCTGAAATGAACCTGGAAGGTCTTGTGATTTGACATATATTTTAGGCTGTATGTTCTTATTCCCTTATTTAATACCAGTAGTAATCCGCAGCATACTTCTAGACTATTGGTGTAGGCCAGTGGTCAAAGCTCATGATCCAATCCAAAAACAAACATGGGGAATATCCGATACCACTGGCACATATATACTGCATTAGCACATAACAGTGTTGCTAGATTCAGGGAATAATTCTGTTCATAATATATAATGGTCATTCCTTGTTTAACCTAGCAATCACAATGCTTGAATGCAGCCCTATTGAGACTGTATTTCATATCATGCCGAGTCTATGAGATTGATACACTATATGAGGGTTGTGATCCACCAACTGGGCAGTTGATCATTATAAACCAAACAGTTGAGCTTGACCTTGAGGCATCAGAGTGCACTTGGAGGGTTAACACAGGGACAATATTACAAGGGAAACCTGGGGTGTGTCCCTTAAGACTGCTAATCCCATGTAGTTTAAATTCATATATCCTTGTACATTGGGATTGTATCTGAAAATGGTAATTCTCTTCATCAATTTAATCCCAGCTTTTATTAAACTGCATCTGATATGGCCCTGGCACTAATTAACATGAACAACATAAATTAAACTATCTAGAAAGTGCTCAGCATGGTGGGGTTCACTAGGTGACTGGCAAGAGGTTCCCCCTTTAAAGGGAATAGTGGAGAGGCCCTCCAGTGATTATTTTAGTTCCCCTCTCTACCACATCACCAACATGCCATATTCACTAGACCCCCCCCCCCCGCTAATGCTCTATATCATACTTTTAATCCTTGCTGGTACCTGTTGTAAAACTGGTTGCGCAGTGTACACCGAAAACCTGGAAGATCCGAAACTAGTCAGTGGTGACGACTTTAAGTCCTCAGGTTGACAATACCTAAAACAACTACCTTAGGTGGTCAAAATGACGACTTGAGGATCTAAAGTCATCCCCACAGATTAGTTTCGGATCTTTCAGGTTTTCAGTGTACATGTACCAGTGTAGCACACTTCCTGGCAACCCCTGAGAGCTTCTGCACATGCCAGTTTTTTGGCACTTATTGTCGCTCAGGCCACTACAGAACGTGCTGTGGTGTTATTATCGCCGTGTGGTGGATATCATCTCATAACTCACACAACATAAATCTGTCTGCTGATTACTTCATGTCAGAGCCTTGATTGAAAGCAGTTCGAGTCTGGAGAGTGATGGGTTGGAATTATCAGGTGCTTAGGACTTTGGGGTGTTAGATCTGTAAGATCTGTGAAATACATCAAAGTCTATATTAAAATTTATTTGTAGTAATTATGTAGATAGACTATAAAATTAATAATAATGCTACCAATAAAATAAAATAACAGTACCATAACCGCTGTGAATTACCTGATGGTGTAATGTGTAGACTATTAGATGAACAGACCCTCCAAGAGTACGCCAAGCATGCATGTAGAGTAAGGGGGGGGGAGGCAAAGAAGGCAAACAGGCAGGTCAGGTATATATTGCATATGCATAGTGTAATAGAGGAAGCGTGGCCGTTACCACGTAGCGTGAGAAAATAGTTTCTGTTGAAACATTCATACCATAACTAGCGCTAATTTTAAGAGCAACCACCCATGCTGAAAATTGTAAAATCATTAGATGGCATACATATCTCTTATCGCCTGTTTTCCTCTAAGTGACTTTCATGTTACCATATTAAATAGTAAAGCACTTCCAAGTAATCACTAAACGCGAACTTCACTGTCCCGAGGGATCTTTCTTTATTGATTATGATTCTAGTTTCATTTTGCATTGTTTTTGTTTTATTGTTTTAATGCCCAGTAGGGGGTCTTATGCATAGTTGATAGCCATTTGATATGGCCAACAATAAACCCTATAAATACCCTAAATTTTAAGGCAATCTAATATTTGGTAATTAATGATGCATGAATGCAGGCTTGGCACATAACTCGCTATTTCTTCATGCATGATGGAGTCATGGTGCATGGATGCAGCCTGAGACGTGGCATGATGGAGACCCCTTGCGAGTCATGGTGCATGGGTGCAGCCTGAGACGTGGCATGATGGAGACCCCTTGGGAGTCATGGTGCATGGATGCAGCCTGAGACGTGGCATGATGGAGACCCCTTGGGAGTCATGGTGCATGGATGCAGCCTGAGACGTGGCATGATGGAGACCCCTTGCGAGTCATGGTGCATGGATGCAGCCTGAGACGTGGCATGATGGAGACCCCTTGGGAGTCATGGTGCATGGATGCAGCCTGAGACGTGGCATGATGGAGACCCCTTGGGAGTCATGGTGCATGGATGCAGCCTGAGACGTGGCATGATGGAGACCCCTTGGGAGTCATGGTGCATGGATGCAGCCTGAGACGTGGCATGATGGAGACCCCTTGGGAGTCATGGTGCATGGATGCAGCCTGAGACGTGGCATGATGGAGACCCCTTGGGAGTCATGGTGCATGGATGCAGCATGAGACGTATAGATTTATCAGGCTGCATTCATGCACCATGACCAAACGTATGCATAATAATGCACTATACAGCACCTAATGAGTTCACACAAAGTGTAACGGTTGTATTGTTGGCTTGTGGGAACAGACACATTAGCAGACTCATTACATGTGTACTTAAGATCTACATGTTTTTGACAAATTAACCTCCATATGATACAAATGTTACTGATCCACAATAGTGAGATTAAAGCGGTCTATTGTCCAAAGGAACCAACATAATACAGCATAGCACTTCAAGCGTTAACATTGTAAGTGGTGTGCTGTGTGATAGAAAACTAAAATGTGGCTTATTTTGGCAAAATCTTGCAAATTATAATATGATTCATTAGTGTATACTGTAAACGCTGATTGACCACTAATCAAAGTGAAAACTAGATTTTGGTGTTAAAGTCCAGGCCTTTTATGAAATTTGGTTCTTAATATTCTCTACCGCTAAAGCTTATGGCCAGACTCTTTCGGGCCTGGCAGTCATTTCACTTGCAGTCTTTGAGGTGATATTGCTGTTTTATTCTTATTGTATCTCTGGGGTTTTCTCTGCTTACTTTGATCACTTATTCATTAACGTTCCCTCTTTTTAAGCCAATCAAAGGTCTGACTTAGAACAATCAAAATCGAGAGATGAGAATGAATATGATTGCTCAACAAGGATTGGCATAGAGTGGGTAGCTTGTCTTAAGTTTCTATTATCCCTTTCATTTTACCTCAATTATAGAAAGATCTTAACCATCGACTTTCGGGCGCTCTATTGAAAATCCACCCAAACCCCCTAAATAATGGCCATATCCTTTAGCTCAGGATAATCACTGCTCAGAACAAGTGCCCAAATAGTGTTTAAGAACCCACCCACCCCCAGCCCACCAATCCTCACACATGCCCAACGTAAGAACATGTCTAGCACACTACATATGCTTTGGATACATGGCTTTGCAAGAATATCAGGCCATAGGAACTGCCTTTAGGCCTATTCAGTCATTCTTAAAGGCATGTGTAATTTGGATTTTAAGAGATTCTGCCAAAAGTATCTGTGAGCTTTGAATTGAGACTGTGGTCACTTTCATAAGATCCCCTCCCCCACACACACAGCTCTATATGTACAGGTATAATAGAGGGTCTAGTTTACATACTAAAACCCCAGAGAAAACACAATTAAGTCCACAGAAGCAAAAGCTACGTGCTCTCACGGCTTGACCACTCTAACCCTCTGAGGACGGCATGGTGCCTTAATAATCCATGTTAAATCCTTTCCATGATACTTATTAATGCTACATTGGGAGGTATCATGGTCTCTATTGTGCATTATGCTATCCACCAGGAGTGTGGTTGGTAGGATACAGGAATACAGTAGCACACCAGTGCTGCATACAGGTATGTTTAATATTGGCAAAAAGGTTAAATCACTGTGTCCTCTATCAAGGGTTAATCCTTTGTCAATCACGAATGCCCCCCCCCCTTCCCAAGCTGGCCCAGCACCATTGAGGTATTGAGAACATATCTAATAGAGATTGAAAGGTCATGGTGCCAAATGTCCCTAGATTATTACACCGTGCTGACCGGAATGTGAACCCCTTACATGGGGTGACGTACCACTAATCCCTGTGTCTGATTTACAATCATTTCCCGTCCTCCACCACCTCACTCACCCCCCTTCAAAAATTAGTATTTTTCAGTGCAAAATCCCAGCTTTTAGGCACTATTGAATAAAGGATCTATCACTTTACCTGCCATTGAAAAAAAAACAACAACACATTAAGATCAGGCAGTGGCGTTATTTAGATGAGGGGCGTTGGGGCGCGCGCTCCCTCCTTTTTTTCTAGTTTAGAGCTTATAAATTTGATTTTGTACCAAAAATATCCTCAAAAATGGGGTCTGTGCCCCTCCTTTTGGACCACACCCCCTCCTTTTCCAAAGCCTGGGTCCGCCACTGGGATCATCAATATTCTCTTGGTTTAGAAGGGGATTGATCTGAATTCCAGGAGAACTTTTTTATCTAGTTAAAATACTGAAGTTGATCAGCAACTCTTTCTTTATACTTATACACACACTGGTCATGAGAGACTATCTCTTTGTAATCGAATGCAAAAATACGATGGCCAGATTCAAATAGCTCTGGCAAGGCCATCATTATCTAGGATATAATGCTAGATTAAATGCACATATCAACTAATGTCTAATGCATTCAGCATGCACTATCCTGTGGTCGATTTGAAAAGCAAGTTCCAGTGTTACCCTGCAGTTAAAACAAAACATTCCTTCCTCTCTAAGTTTCCTGTTTAGTCCCTGACATTCAGCAGTTTTAAATGTTCTCTCACAGAGGCTATACTCATGCCTATATACTACAGGGATGAAAGTCACAGAGCACGAAAATCCCTGAAATGGTCCTATATTCGCCCCAAAAACCTGGGTTTCTATATGAATATATAGGGCCCTGGAACTTCAAAATCCCTGAAATCAGGGAATTCCCTGAAGACTTTCATCCCTGATATTACTACCGCTGTATGGTTTAGCGTTATGGCTATGGTACCACACTTGGGTTAGCATTACATGTGTTCCAACAAACCAAAGGATATGGAAGAGGGGGACGAAATGGCAATCCACATAAATTCCCACCCATTATACCTATATGGTTTGTGATATACATTTATGTGTAAACCATGCTGTGGCTCAACATTTGGCTGTATCTGGGTGGCCTAGGTATGTTCCTCTATGTGGACAATGTGGAGTCTAAGTACTAGCTGTCAGACCTGCATGGTAACCACCCCCCCTCCACTAATCACCCCAGTTAACATGCTAGCCATGTTATTCTTCTCCTCATTATAGCTTACATGTTAATGGTGCTGACCAAAGGTTAGTACCAGGGTCAGGTTAACAGGACTGTGTAATAGGGTGGGTCACCTGTGTAACAGGAATATAGCAGACTCAACAACCTGCTGCTACATGGATCTACATTAAGGTGTGAGCTTCAATGATGGTATTGATACAAATATTCATCCTATATGCTGAGATTAGATATGTCGCTCGCTGGCAGACAGAATCCAAGAAAATGTGCTATTTAGGACCCTTTTTTCTCAGGATATTAGTATACAGGTAATTTAATCCTGAAATCTCTATGAAAAAAATGGGAATTCCTGGTAAACCGGCAAAAGTGCTATCTCTGATGGGGGGGAGTGGCTTTGGTATTGAGGAAGATCTTCTCACGGCCAACAAAGGTTTTGATTAGAATCTCTTTTAAAAGCTAGAGATGTGTCTATCTCTTAACTTTATATTGAGGAACAGGCAATGATAGTAGGGTTTTAACCCTGCAAAAAGGGTAATTTATCATACTGTTCTCATACATCTGTATTTGTCAGCCAATTTTATGTGGTGAAATGCTAGACAAAATCCACCCAGGATGTAAAAATATTTCTTTAAAAACACTCAATCAAGTGCTCGCAGTACACTGAATCTGAAGTGTGTGGGACACTTCATACTTCAGCCCTGACAGGTCCCCAAATATCATACATATTATGTTCTATATACACAGAGTGTCTAGAGAGTAGTGTCAATGTGGTCTAACATGAAGGTGCATTAATGTCAATGAAGTACATGGTAGAACATACAAACTGCACATTATACTAACACACCAGAATACTCAAGTCTAGACAAACTACTCCCAGGGTAAAGTAACTTGATATAGGTCAGACTAGAGTAGGCTATAAATACATGTTTAACCATTAATTCCACTTTTATGTACTTTCACATGCATGGAGCTACGCAGTGTATTGTGATAGCAAAAGTCCCCTCTTGAAATTGTGATGCTCAGCTGGCATACTGGTCAGGATCTGAGTCTTTGGCCTCAAATCTTTAAAAATAATTTGAGTAAATATAGGCAGAAAGATGTTTCAATGCAATTTACCCTTTTGTCGCCATGACAAATAATTCCCGACCTGGCAACTGACTCGTTACTACTGTATGCATGCATTATGCCGATGCTGCATGTGGATACGCACATGCCCAAACGATCAGCGAGTTACTCGCAGGTGGTGCATTAATTAGTGCATCATCATGACAAGTTAACAGGAAGCTTCAGGGGATCACTGAGTCTCTCTCCTTTTATTTTTATTTATTAATTTTTCTTCTTATTTTAGGGTTTATAAATAATCTCAGACTCAGTCAACACTGCCCAGTGATTCTTGTATTCCTATGCATTATTGGTAATTTATCTTGCTCAGCAGGGATTAGGAGAACCATTAACACGGTTAGCTGATAACAATGAATTATAGTTATGATGATATGAGATAAGCCCTGTCTGACTTTTTAACACTAACCATTAACTTGACTCAGCACCACTCACTTATCCCTCAAATCTATCACACATTTTACAATGTGTATTCACCTATCCCTTCTATTCCCTGATGACCAACTTTGGGCAAGCAAGTGGTCATGGAAGGTTTTCGGCCTGTGTTTCCTCAGAGAGCTAATGGTGATTTTGGGAGATTTATTCCTATTTGGCTTCCAGAGGTATCCCAGCATGCAATACAGGATGTCACTAGGTCAGAGGATCCCCCGCTGGGATTTAACATAATACCAGTACAAGTATTATGAGATGATCCCCAGTCTTAGTGTTATGAACATAACCGGATTGGGTACAGATTATGTACCAAATCTGCAGGAATAATAATTGAAGTCAGGGGAAAGAAGATTGTATAGCCAGATCCTAAAGAGAGCGACTGACTTGTGTGACTGCAACTCTGGGAACTTAATCAAGAGAAAGAAGGGATATTTTCATTCCCAATGATATATCGTTTTATGGGTGCAAAAATGATACCAGCTAGTCATTACAAATCAATCAATATCTACAAAACACTGAAATGTACCTACATCATCCAAATTATTTGGACTGTGCCACTAGACCACAACCAACTTGGAGAAATGTGTACTCACTTCTTTAATGCCTCAATGCAGACAAGGGACTACAACGAGCTGAACTGCTCTGCTCTGCTAATGAGTCTAAATGTGTTTTCTTTACTTAGCCATTCTCACAACTGCCACTTACTCCGATAACATTAGCAAAGAGGGACTCCAACCAATCCTAGTAGAAAGATGAAGACTCCAGATCCTATTTCTTTTACACTAACCCTTTTCGTGTAGCATAGAGCATAAATGCAAGCTTCACTTTAGTCGTTATGATGCATGACAACCACCTTGGCGAGCAACTCACAAGAGTTAGACCCATGCACGATGCACCTGTGAGGTTGATGTATACTGCTGATGGTTCGGCATGATGCACAAAAATAGTGCTGGTGAGATGCTCATCACCAATGCAATTGTGCATCATGAGGTAAAAGCAGTATGTACCTAGAGGCATCATGCACCCCTAATAGGTTTAAACCAACAGGTTGTAATAACTGGTGCTAGGAGATGCCAAGGTATACCCCATTAGTATTAGCAGTTCTAGTCCTAACGGCACTAAAGGCACCTAATCCAGATTTATCAAGGCGCCAGTAAGTATTAGGAGGTGTAGGGAGCTGACTCAGCCAAGGCTCTTAAAGCTATTGATAATATTTTTCTGAATAGTAAGTGCTTAGATTTTGTGCCGTGAGAGATATAACATTGATCTACAGTAAGTCTCTGTAAACAAAGTCCATAAAATTTAATTCTTATTAAGGTTTATTGAAGAAGTTGCCATATATGAGTTTAAAATGCGTGTAGGCCTAAACATTCAGTTAAAATAGGCACTAAGCACTTTTGCAGGCATTTACATGCAACATATGGCTTGAAATTCATCAGCATATGATTCATACATCTACTTTTGTACTTTCTTCTGTTCCATTTTATCAATGTGAATAATTGGATGATATTTGCATTGAAAAAAAGGATTTCAGGTTTTTAAAAAGATACTACATTGAACGGGCACAAATACTATACAGGATATTTCTGTATTTAGGAAAAGCCTTCAATTCTAAGCAAATGGGAAGTGCATATCCTATTTTTAGTAACCCCATTTTGCATAATACCTAGCCTGGTTTCTCTTAATAATAGTGTTACATGGATTAGCCTACCCTGATCAATAGGGTAACAATGAAGCCATGGGAAAATAAATCAATCAACTGTAGCACATTCAAAATGAAACTGGCACTAGTGTTTCAATCGTTGACAAATAAAAAAAAAGACATGGTGCTTCTATTTCAAACCCATACTACACTCGATTAGTTGGGCGTTTGAACATTATGCTATCTAAATATTGTTATTTATATATCCTTAATGTGTTTTTTCCAGGGTTTTTTTCATTATATAGGAAAGCAACAGAATGGGGTCAAGTGACACCTATATAATGGACACAGGTCAAAGATGTCACCTTGGTTGTCACCTGCTTCTACTTAACCTATTTGGGTTGTCTATTATTGATCTATATGGATAAATAAACAACAACAGTTACATTGGGTATGTGTATAGGTTTGCTATGGTGACTAATTGAGGTCTGCATTATAACTGGAGTAATGAGCTACACATAGGGGTATAATATGAACTGTATGGTCAAGTTTATGTGCCAAGTTCAAAATAGGCCCAAGTCGCCTTGTGCGCAGTATTTCTTGAATTGTCTAAATGCCTGAAATCGTACCTAAATGCACTTTTGTCTATATATAATCTTACCATCAGGAGGCAATTAAAATGCCCCATATCCAATACAAAGGGGAAAAATAAAAATGAGGAAAAATGAGATAAAACATTATATTAATTTCATGTTCCTAAAATCCAAGTACCCAGGAAACATTCTTCCTAGTGTTCCCCCATGTTCTAATTATTACACCATAGGGGCTGTAACTAATGACTGAAAAAAGGGCAATGACCCAGTGTGGATATGTATGATCATGACAGCTACATCAATACTATTGACCTAGATATGGTATTATTAGTCAGAGTGGATACTTGTGGGGCAGATAGGGGTGGGAGTCTAATCTGGTCTATAGTACTAGAGTTTGTGTGTGGACTGAAGGGTTTGTATTTACCAATATTGGCCATCTACCAATAGGTACTGTGTGTATAGTATATGAGCTCTCTAGGTATTATAGTATATAGTGCAGATGTGATATGAACATCAGTATTGTGACTATGGATGGAGTGAAACTGGCTATCTGCATAGAGATGCAGTTACACTCAATATTAATTGCAATCCAGCAGTAGAAGGCCAGTGTACTTTTACAATTGCAATACATGTTCATATGCTTTATTCACTAATAATATATACTGAATTTTGAGTGCTGAATTTAGTTAACATTTTCTACTATTTGGACACTTGAATCCTCCTTTCTCTCCCCCAACCTTACAGGGGTATTGTTTGCAGGGGAGTGGCCCACAAAGGTATTCCTCATCTATTTGTAACACAAGCATAGTATAACAAGTACCAGATGTCACATGGGAGAGGGGCAAAAATAGGGGTATGGGTAAACCTGCAACATGTAAAGCTAGTAAAAGACAGTTAACTTACCCGCTCACTGAGTGCATTATACTTAATGCCAATCTCATCGCGCTCCGCTCGGCTTGCTGCAAGCAGGTCTTCAACTCGGTTCAGCTCATTCTGTTAAAACGCAAAGATGGAGTGCTTATGAGTAACTAGCCCGCAATGCACTGATGCACCATAGTGACTGTTTTCTAGCGATCATCAGGCTAGGATGCACCGGTGTGGGGAAAAATGGTTTAAAAGTGAAGTTGAAAATCTTTAAAACTGTTGAACAATCAATAGATTTAACGCTCTAATGGAAACAACCTTAAAGTGTTGTACTGAAATCAGATATCAGAGATCGATGGCACTGTGGATGAACAATTGATCATCAGGCCTTCTAGGGTGTTCAGATGTTATCTCAAGGTAGATAAAGAACCAGGGAAAACATATTCATCTGGAACTATTATTTAATTTTCAGGAGGCAGACAAATTTGAAATTAGAACCTCAGTGGGGTAATAGATATAGCCATAAAACATAAGGGAGAGGTCATGTTCCGCTAGAACATACAGGGCCTGTCAGTCTCGAACAGGCTTCAAAAGCTCCCCCTGCGCCTTTTACGCAAGGCATTACATTAAGTATTCAACTTCCATTACCTGGAGCATGCGGTTTTCATCCTTGACGCTGTCTATGGTTGGGGCAGCCATACTGATGGGTTGGTAGCGTAGGTCTTCAGTAGACAAGTGTTTGGTGATGATTTCCCGGATCTTGGCCGGCACCTTGGTTGGTCCGCTTCCCTCTTCGTCTCCCTTCAGTGGCAAGCCGTCAGCGTCCCGCAGTACAGAGTGTTCAAGTTGCTGCAATAAGAGAAATAGGGGAGCTATCAATCTGTGTATTTTTGTATTTATCCATTTTAATCTTTTAATTTTTCTTTAATTGGCTGGTCCGATTCCCCGATGATTCAAGTTGCTGCAACGAAGACGACAGATGCAGGGAATTTCCTGGTAGGAAACCAACAAAAAATAATTGCTGCAATACTAGCACGTGAGTCTACTTACATACCCGGTATATGTAAATCAACAAGCATAGAAATAGGCGTTTAAATCCCATTTTCCTTTTTTTCTCTTTTTTTTTAAAAGTTAAAGCCAATTGAAGCAAAGTTACTTTGGAGCATGAGTTGGATCTGAGTGGTCAGATGTAGACAAAAGACGTTGATAACTATTCAAAAATTGCAAAGTATTTAATGCATTATAAGCATTCTTCTCAGTGATGTGTGAATGCATGAACAATGTATCATGCTAATCCTACAGGTTGATTCACCCTGAAGGGAATGCCTGATACCTCAATGCAGTGCTTCCCAGTAGACTCACTCGCCATAAATGCATCATGTCTTGATAATAAAGGAACAGAAACCGGGAGTGAACATGCTGCCCTTTTGAGGGGTTAATCACAGGGTGAATTTCCGAGGTCAGGTCAGTGTTTGTAGGGTGAGGAGGAGGATGGAGAGAGGCTGAGGGGTAGTGGGGGTGGGGGTGGGTAGGTGCTGGGAGGATGGGGTTAGGTCTGCCAGACCCAATAGAGTCATCCAACCATAGAGAACCCCATTCTGTGACCTGTAGGGGTGTGCAGGTGCCAAGTATTGACTAGTATTAATACACTTAAGTATTGCATTCCCCCTACACACACACCAGCTTCCACATAAACCAAGATCTGTAGCCATCAGTATTACAGCTCAGTACCAATTCTATATACACTGATTAAAACTGAATTTCCCCCTAAAGTTTATTTCCCTGAGTATGCCTTGTGAAACTTAATAAAGTAATAGTTCATTCACGTCTTTTTGCGATGTTGTATTGATTTTTCTTTTCCAAACGCACGTGTTTTTTTTGCATACATTCCTATTTGCATTTTGTCTTTATCACCAAAAGTAACCGGTACTTGTCTGTTCCATAAAAAAAGGATAACTCTCGCTCTTGTTCCTCATTTTCTTATAAATTAACAGAAATTTAGGATATGCGTGTGTCAGCATTACAGTATGTGTGTGTGTGGGGGGGGGGGGCATTAACCAGATTACAGGGGAGTGGGTCAATGACTGACATCCCACCCGCCCCCCCCCACACACACCCTCATCAATGGCACCTTCCATATGGTTGAGAATTGACCCTTTAACACGGATATGATGTTTAAGGAGTCAATGTTCATTTAACATCATAATGGAAAATTTAGAAAAAAAACCCTGCCCAAAATAACATGATGATGTACTAACATAGGCCATAGGTGCTTTATGAGGACAATTTAACACTAAATTGGCCTAAGGAAGGCCGTACTGTGCCTTGATGCAGGATTCTCGTAAGTCATTATGCATAACACAGCCATGGCGAGTGAGTCACTAAGATAAGCATTATATCAATGGATAACGTGAATGCTTTAAGGGTTTAGGGCATAGGGCTCTGATATTGCATATTATAAATTCATAATTATACCGTAATCCCCCGCGTAGAAGGCACAGCTCGCGCAGAAGGCGCACCCCCAACTCAGAGAAGGCCTTTTCACTTAGAAGGCGCACCTACCTCTTCTGGATGGATTTCTGGGAAAAAAAACGCGTACAAGGCACCCCCAACTCACAGGGGGCTGTTTCGTGTAGAAGGCGCCCCCCTCCCCACCCCTCCCACCCCCCTCGGCACATGGTCGGCTTGAACCCGCCGAGCGCCTGTACACTGACCGGGCTGCCGCGGTGAGGGCTCTATGAGTTGATGCTGTTATCGGCACACGGTCGGCTTGATGCCGGCCGAGCGCCTGTACACCGACCAGGCTGCCGAGCTGCTGGCTCTATGAGTTCAAGCTGTCATCCGCACACGGTCGGCTTAATGCCTGCCGAGCGCCTGTACACCGACCGGGCTGCCGAGCTGCTGGCTCTATGAGTTCAAGCTGTCATCCGCACACGGTCGGCTTGATGCCCGCCGAGCGCCTGTACACCGACCGGGCTGCCGAGCCGCTGGCTCTATGAGTTCATGCTGTCATCGGTACACGGTGGGCGTAATGCCCGCCGAGCGCCTATACACTGACCCGAAAAAAAATATAAGGCGCACCCCAAACTCAAGGCAATGCCCCTCCCGCGTATAAGACCCAGCAGCATTTTGTTTGGCATAGAAGACGTGCCTTCTACGCGGGAGATAACAGTATATTTTGTTATTTTCAAGATTACCGTAATAGAAAAAAAAACTACTTTTTCATTTTATTGCAAATAATCTTCAGCAATAGGAAATCTCAAATAAGATAAGTACGAATCCATTTTCAATTAGTGCAGATCTGACAAATTGTTAACCATTTTGGCTTTATATGAATCATTAGAGTTTGTTCGTTTTTGTTTTTTTCTTTGGTTGTTGTTTGTTGTTGCTGTTTTTTGTTTTTGTTTGGCTTTGTTGTTTTTTGTTTTGTTTTTTCTTTGGGGGGGGTATTAAAGGGTTAAATAATGTAGTAGTGTTGGGGCAGAGCTGGTTACTGGAGTAGCTCACTGTGAGCCCACCTTGGCTGAGCACCTCACAAACCTGCTCAACATGCCAACATAACACCCTGCCAGCTGTTGGCAGGGCCCAGGATGGTAGTAACCAATTAATTACCTCTAATGAGGCAAAGAAAAATGAAAGTTAACCTGGCCTTACCTAGCAAAAGAGGCCCAATCAATTACATTGGTTGATCCAAGGTTACTAATTTTATGCAATTTCAAAATTATGAGCAAAAAGACTCCGGGTGGCCTAATGAATTGTAGATGAAATCCAGCCAACTACAAATGTCTATTTTCTAACTTTTCTTTTTCCTTTTTTTCAGGGCTAAAGAAAAAAGATTCCAGCAAAAATCCTGCAAAAACCAACAATAGTCGCATCGACAGGGAACCTTCGGTAGCACGTGCAGGTTCTGGCATGGACTACAATCCTGAGTCCCAGAGAGATTTATGATGTGTAAAATATGAGTTAATAATCACTGTGCAATGATAAAACTGCAGCACCCAGGTAGTGTAGATGAAAAGATCTTCCGCTCTCAAGGGTTGCCAAGATGGATGCATGATCCTTTCACGGTGGTTGCATTGGAGAGAATTATTTTAATAAGAACTTCCATACTGCCATACCATTTACTTTCTCTTGCATGTCTTTCCATATTTATTTCTCTGACTTTCCTGGAGAGTCATTAATCCTTCAAGTTTCTTATTGTGCGACTGAATGACTGATCATTATAAGGCTGCCTGTTGAGGTTGAATAATTTACATTGCAACTCATCTCTTAGTATACCAGCCCCAAACAACAGCTTAGGTCACTTAAGTAGCCATTGGCCGCGTATCATCAATAATGAAGGCATATCTTCAGCAAGATATACTGGAACCATCACCTTTTGTCTGAATTATTGAATTTGCCAGCATTTCTTGAGTGTAGATTCACCAAGTGATGCACCCATAGCCTTTTGTCAAGTCTATTGGCTGACAAAAGGGGTATTATTAATTCAGATGAAGTCCACTGTGTTCCAGATTACAATGCCTACCAGACATAAACCTTGAATACGGGAGTCTTGGGTGCTGACGTCCTACAAGCTATCCTGATGTATACTGAGACCAAGGGACAATGGATTGTATTGCCCTTTTTACAGGTTAGACCTGTGATGCCCTTATGTTTAATCCATCATAATGATGCACCGAGTTAGCTCTGGTAGGTAAGGTAGGGTTTCCTCTAAGCAACTTTGAAGAGCTCTCCTGACCTTAATATTTGGAATATCGACAAAAAAAAAAAAAAAAAAAAGGTCTCCAGGAAATGACTTCATGATAATCCTCCACTCATTAGAATGATATATTTCCAACCCATAATGCAATACAAAGAACCCTGGAACCCTACCGTAACCTGAGCTAATACTGAGCCGATGCATCATGCCAACATTCAAGCTATATGTACGCATCAATTTAGCCCTGACATGTTACTCAGCAGGGCTTAATTCATGCAACCTGAAGACAAAATGTCTTGTATGTACAGCACTGATGGACTCTTTGGCCCTTAAAGGGTAAGAGATTTCAAAAATACTGCTCAACTATTGTATAACCCACCTTAAAGCTGATACAGTAGCTGCTATGCTACCTTCATATACATTGCAAGCTTCTCCCTCTGATAGGTCTCCCTGTTGGACCATTATCTTCTTGACCAGTTTCCCAGCTAGGCAGCTATCTTCTTGACCTCTGGTCTCCCTGACCACTGAGTAACTCTAACCCTGGAGTGGTCAGCCACCTTGTCCAACACCATGCATGCAGCTGCTACTATCCTCCAGGACACACACCTCCTCCCTCTCTATACCTCCAGGGTGCTCATGTACCCTCCTCCTCCTATGTTTCAGGTCACCTGCTGGTGTCCCTCTTGAGGTGCAATGTTTACTTGTATCTTCTCCCTCCTCCCATGCCTTCTCTTTTATCATTGCCCAGGCAATACAATCAGAGTCGAGCGCAGCCCGGCCAAGCGACCAATCAATGCTGTGTAAATTTAATGGGTGCTGTTCACTGATGCCGGAAGGGGACTCCCCCCTCCCCATCCCCACCCCTCTCCACTTCTTCTTCTCCATAATCAGCCCCTTAGCCTACCTCCTCCCCAGATGGACTTCCACTGACACTAAAGATTTCTTATTTGTTGATAGAACCTACTACCACTTGGCATACTATAATTTTGTTTTTATCCTTACGTATAAGGTGCACCCAATACCCTATGAGGCGCAGTAGGGCTTTATCTTTTCATATAAGCCTTGCCATATATGTAGGGTATTGTGGTAATGCTGAATACAACAGCATTTTATTACAATTTTAATCTGCTTTCATCACCTTGACTCCAGCCCAACTTTTTTTTAGAATCAGCACTGACTGGCACTTGGAAGATTGATCAGATTAGGACCATCTGGTCTCTTGTGTTGCTTTTTTTCACCCTTTAAATGAAAGAAAGACTTGTAGGAATCTCATGTGAGGTAGCACAAGGGTACCGTAATCTCCCGCGTATAAGACGCGTCCTCTACGCCAAACAAAATGCTGGGGCGTCTTATAACATTCTCCCAAGAAGGGGGTGCGTCTTATACAAGGGGTAATTTTACTTAAGAAATGTACTAAATTTACAAAATTGAGCCCTAAGAGGTGCGTCTTATACGCGAAAATGCTTGTGCTGAGTTTGGGGTGCGTCCTATACGCGCAACACGTCTTCTACGCGGGAGATTACGGTAATTCTTTTTTACAAGCTGTCACAACCTCTGAGCCTATTTTGGCAGATTCTAGTACATTTTCACATCGCTAAATTCAGAGCAAAAGCCATTAGCAATAGAGCAATGAAAAAGGGTGGTCAATTTTACTATAATGGTGCCTCGCATACTAAACTTAAGTTAAATTTCGATTTATTTAAATAATTGGTGCTAGGCCATGACTGCTTGATTGGAAGAGGCCTCCATGTCATTCATCAAATACTATATAGAAGTCACTTATTTAATTTGTTTAAAAGATCCCCTTGTATTTTCACAATGTTACATTCTTAACATTTGAATTCATGTGCTACTCTGAAAGACAGACCACCTGGCATTCCCACATAAAGCCTATACTTCTCATTGACAGACTAACACTATCTTAAAATCCTTCTAATGACTATATCAAACTAACCCTGTGCAAATAATGAAAAGAAAGTTGAGAAGTAAGAAGGAAAAAAAATGAGAAGAAAACCTGACTGCTGAGGTCTAACAAAGGACTCACGCAGTTGAGATGGCAGGTAGGCCTGGTCTACTTGACTGGACTCAATGATCTGTGAGTGCTAATCAGAAGTCGATAGGCAGATGGAAAGAGTCAACAGTGTCCAATGTAAATAGACTAAGGCCCCTTATAGAGTAGATATTAATAAAAGGAGTGTTTATATGGGAGTTTGCATTAATGGGAAAGCACAGGTCCAAATAGTAGACTTAGTTGGAGAATGAATGGGCCTATGGAAAAGGGTAAAGATGCCAAATTATGGTTGCCACCAACATGGCACTTTGAAATTCCCTGACTTTTCCCTGACATTTCCCTTACATAGTGATCAATTTCCCTGACAATATCAATTAGATTTACTGTAGTAGCAGACATACAAGGCATGGCTTATGCACAAAGCTATGCCCTACTGTACCTTATATCGCCTGCAGGTACAACCTATGTCTTATGGCATTACTGTCAACTTAGGGTGTGACTTATTGTTAAGGTTTCCCGAAAGGGTGTCTAGCATGCTAAGACCTACCAGCCTTAGCAATTCACATGACCATCCCTTGCATCCCTTGGCCTCTCAGGGCGTCGTGATTTTGCCACTGGTTCCGTGGATTTGTGTTTTACATAATCCTTGCTGTCTTGATTGAAGCTTATTGCCTCATTTTTTTCATGTATCCCTCTTAAGCTTAAGCTTAACTACTTTTCCCTAACAACAAAATATTTCCTTGACATTTTCACGAAAACCTGGGATTCCCTGACAAAAATCATAAATTCCCTGACATTTCCCTAACCTGGAAGGAATTTTTTATTTCCCTGGCATTTCCCTGACAGGTGGCAACCATGTATATGAATTTACATGGTACAATCAAATAAAGTATAGAAGACATTGACAAAAGAAAATGCACCAACAATATACTGGATATACTGAGAGCTCTTCGTGGATTACTTTAACTCGCTTCTATTTATAGCCTCCATTTAAAACATTAATATGGACAATTCTAGAAAATAGGAGTCAGGCCTCCTGTAGTTGCTAATTCCCTGGATCGATCTATAAACCCGAGGTCCCTGCCAATAGCACTACTTCTACCTCTCTCTCCATCCCCATCTCACCTGATTCCCACAGCACATATATCTCTATGTCTGGAAACTTCTCCCACAATCTTATAGACACCAGGGTCTACTACAAATGTCACAAGAAGTAGGACAAAGTCCTATGAAGCAAGCTCCAATGTCAATTATAATTTTCAAAGACAACTATAAAAATATTGATGACAAATAGTGCATTATCATTGACATATTTTGACTTATTGCTGACAAATAGTGAGTAATTACTAATATATATTGACTAATTGCTGACAAGTAATGCATTATTACTGACATATTTTGACTAATTATTGACTGACCACCCCCCACCCACTGCCATTGTAAAAGTATTAACTCACTTTCATATCTATACACATAAAGTACAAAATATATGCCGAGTTAAAAAGTTCAACATACATTTATTACAGTGTAGGGGGGTCGTTGTGGTGGAGCAAAGTTAGAAAGTGTAAGTTCAACACACATTACTTACAGTGTAGGGAGGGTGGGTCGTGGTGGTGGAAAGAAGCTAGAAAGAGTAAGTTCAACACACTTTTCTTACAGTGTAGGGAGGGGGAGGGGCTAGGCACCGTGAGAGGTACCATAATGTTGCATAGGGGGGCCTGGCCTTGAATAACAGCCTCCATTGAAAAGGGGCCGGGGGTAGCAGGGCTACTAAATCAATAGGGGCCAGGCCTTGAATAGCAGCCGGCTGGGGCCGATTTTAGAAGAAAGAATAGAATGTACATTGGTTTGCCCAATTAAAAGATGAAAGCATGTTAAATTATATGTGCTTTAAAAAAAAAAGAAAAAAAGATAGCTATAGAACACCATAATTGGTAGAACAATTGTGCATCCTTTGAATGGATGGGGGGGCAGAGGCTGTAGGCATAGAGAAGGGCTTAGGCAGCAGCTAGGTGTGATATCCTTTAGAAAGCCATGAGAGAAACACAATTAGAATGCCTTATAGACGCACTGTGGCAGGGCCAGGCGCCGTGAGATGTACCTGACCATAAGAGGTGAGACAAACACAATTAGAACGTCTTATAGATGCACTGTGGCCAGGCCAGGCGCCGTGAGAGGTATCTGACCATAGCAGATGCTCTAACCACAGGGTAAACTGACCATACTTCGATCACACAGAATTTACATGAAGCGAGTAAAAATGAAATACATTTTTTTTCAAAGCACAGGTTTGGATATTATCCATCCCACGGAATGACTATAACCCTTTGATTGATGCTTATTTGCAAATGTTTAATTCAACTATCTGCATGGATATAGGCTGTATTATACAAGTTCAACATGAGGTGGTCAACACAAGGCAGTTTACCTCAACCGATTTTCTGGATAGCTTGCTTCAATGAATGTCTCATATGTGGCATGGACTGGAAGAAGAGGTCTTAGGACTCTCAGCACTAAGACCCCTTTTTGCTGATTGTGTTACATATGGATTCCTGAAGGGCATAACATTCTCAGTACATTCTGAGCTAGTGATAAACTAGAACACAGAGATGGTATAGATTATTTATTAATGCAACCAGTGGCTAAAATGGTATGTAATAAACAGAGACTAGTGTTGATACCTATGGCCACCTAGCATCTTGTGATAGAATGTCTCCTAGCACCCATCCTGCCATTCCTTGCCCATGGGGGTCTGACCCACAGCCCCATATATCGATCACATTGACATGCATTGATCAATCATCGATCCAAGGCTGAATCGGGGCCACTCAACAGTGAGCTGCTCCCCGAGCAAATTGCTCGTTGTGGGGTAAGATTAGCAGGTGAAGGGACTCTCCTCAAGCCCTGGACCCCATCCCTATAGCATAACACCTGTATTGAGGCTCAATAAAGGGTCAATAGTCTATTGGCACCTTTAGGTAATGCTATGTTGTGGCTGGTTTGTGTTGTATGTAATAGGTTTCAAGCCTGAGTAAGTAAGCGCCAGGAAGCCAGTGTGGACTATGTGTGTGTTCCATAATGTGGGTATAGACAAGGGGTCAATGGTTAGGAGATTATGTTAAGGATTCAATTGAAAATTTAGGATCTAAGATCTATGATCAAGAGGCCCGTGTTAAGGATGCAATTGAGAGGATTGAATTTAGGATCTGTCATCTATGATCAAGATATTAGGATTTCATATTTAAATTTAACGATCAATTCTGAGTTTAATATCAATTCTAAAAGCAGTTAAATTGCAGTGCGTTTCCCGGATTAGAAATTTATCCCATATTTTCGGCAAAGTAAACACAGGAAAGCTGTAATGCCGTGCATATTCATATCATGTTCTAAGAAGTATAGAATTGATTTACAACATTTTTAATATGATCTTAGATCAAAATTTCCAGAACAAATATTATTTTAATACGGAATATAAAAGCCCTTCATATGTTGTGTGTTTTGCAATTTATTAATCTATAACATACTTTCAGGAAAGTAAACACAGCAATGCTGTAATGCCGTGCATATTCCTATTATGATCCAAGGAAAAAAGATCATTATATATGAACTCTATGGCCTTTGAAATGGACCTATACTTAAATATATGCTCTGATTGTGGTGCTTCCTCGCTCTCCATGTAAAATCCTGTCCCATTGCTATAGTATGGAGTAAACCTATGCCTGGATTAAAATATGCAAATAAGGAATGTGTGTGAGGGTTGGGAGTAGTGTGGTGGTGGTATTGGTGGTGGTGGTGTCACAATGGTCACTAACATCCATCTGATAACTTTTGAAGATCAAAATTGACCACATATGACCTGGATCCCTGTGATTCCTGAAACCAAGATGGCCGACACACAAGGAAAACAAAAGAATTAGGTAGTTGAGGTGTCCCAATGGTCACTAACATCCATCTGATAACTTTTGAAGATCAAAATTGACCACATATGACCTGGATCCCTGTGTTTCCTAAAACCAAGATGGCCGAAACATATGAAAAACAATAGAATTAGGTAGTTGAGGTCTTTCAATGGTCACTAACATCCATCTCATAACTTTTGAAGATCAAAATTGACCACATATGACCTGGATCCCTGTGATCCTGAAACCAAGATGGCCGACACACAAGGAAAACAAAAGAATTAGGTAGTTGAGGTCTTCCAATGGTCACTAACATCCATCTGATAACATTTGAAGATCGAAATTGACCACATATGACCTGGATCCCGGTGTTTCCTAAAACCAAGATGGCAGACACACAAGGAAAACAATAGAATTAGGTAGTTGAGGTGTCCCAATGGCCACTAACATCCATCTGATATCTTTTGAAGATCAAAATTGACCACATATGACCTAGATCCCTGTGTTTCCTAAAACCAAGATGGCCGACACACATGGAAAACAATAAAATTGGGTAGTTGAGGTCTCCCAATGGTCACTAACATCCATCTGATAATTTTTGAAGATCAAAGTTGACCATATATGGCCTGGATCCCTATGTTTTCTAAAACAAAGATGGCTGACACATATTGAAAAAAATAGAATTAGGTAGTTGAGGTCTTTCAATGGTCACTAACATCCATCTGATAACTTTTGAAGATCAAAATTGACCACATATGACCTGGATCCCTGTGTTTCCTAAAACAAAGATGGCCGACACACATGGAAAACAATAAAATTGGGTAGTTGAGGTGTCCCAATGGTCACTAACATCCATCTATAACTTTTTTTTTAAGATCAAAATTGACCACATATGACCTGGATCCCTGTGTTTCCGAAAACCAAGATGGCCGATACACAAGGAAAACAATAAAATTAGGTACTTGAGGTGTCCCAATGGTCACTAACATCCATCTGATAACTTTTGAAGATCGAAGTTGACCATATATGGCCTGGATCCCTGTGTTTCCTAAAACAAAGATGGCCGACATATATGGAGAACAATAAAATTAGCTAGTTGAGGTGTCACAATGGTCACTAACATCCATCTGATAACTTTTGAAGATTAAAATTGACAATATATGAGCTGGATCCCTGTGTTTCCTAAAACAAAGATGGCCAACACACATGGAAAACAACTAGGAGGCGTGTATTTGATGGATTAAGGAAATCAGTTAAGCACGGCATAGCCGTGGTGATTTATTTTGTCATGGTTAATTATAATGCTTAAAGTGTGCATCAATGTAGCAGGTCACCCATAAAGGGTTAATTGTGCATCAATGCATCATGCCATCCATAAAGGGTTAAGTGTGCACCAATGCATCATGCCATCCCTAAAGGGTTAAGTGTAAATCAATGTATCATGCCATCTATAAAGGGTTAAGTGTGCATCAATGCATCATGCCATCCCGAAAGCGTTAAGTGTACATCAATGCATCATGCCACCCATGAAGGGTTAAATGTGCATCAATGCATCATGCAATCTATAAAGGGTTAAGTGTGCATCAATGCATCATGCCATCCCTCAAGGGTAAAGTGTGCATCAATGCATCATGCCATCTATAAAGGGTTAAGTGTGCATCAATACATCCCTAAAGGGTTAAGTGTGTATCAATGCATCATGCTATCCATGAAGGGTTAAGTGTGCATCAATGCATCATGCCATCTATAAAGGGTTAAGTGTGCATCAATGCATCATGCTATCCCTAACGGGGTTAAGTGTGCATCAATACATCATGCTATCCATAAAGGTCTAAGTGTGCACCAATGCATCATGATATCCATAAAGGGTTAAGTGTGCATCAATGCATCATGCAATCTACAAAGGGTTAAGTGTGCATCAATACATCCATAAAGGGTTAAGAGTGCATCGATGCAATCTACAAAGGGTTAAGTGTGCATCAATACATCTATAAAGGGTTAAGTGTGCATCAATGCATCATGCCATTCATAAAGGGTTAAGTGTGCATCAATGCATCATGCCATCTATAAAGGGTTAAGTGTGAATCAATGCATCATGCTATCCATAAAGGTCTAAGTGTGCACCAATGCATCATGCCATCCATAAAGGTTTAATTGTGCATCAATGCATCATGCTATCCCTAAAGGTTAAGTGTGCATCAATGCATCATGCCATCTATAAAGGGTTAAGTGTGCATCAATACATCCCTAAGGGGTTAAGTGTGCATCAATGTATCATGCTATCCCTAAAGGGTTAAGTGTGCATCAATGCATCATGCCATCTATAAAGGGTTAAGTGTGCATCAATACATCCCTAAGGGGTTAAGTGTGCATCAATACATCATGCTATCCATAAAGGTCTAAGTGTGCATCAATGCATCATGCCATCCATAAAGGTTTAAATGTGCTTCAATTCATCATGCCACTTAAAACTCCTAAAAAAGTGCATCATACTTATGTGTACATGTATACATAAATATACATGTAGGTGGCCTTTAGTGGGTTAATAGTCAGTGGTGCTAAGAAACGCACCACCAGCAGAAGAGAACCACATGGTGCTGGGGGAGGTGGTGCCAGGCAGGTATGGGGCCACCCCAGGAGCACAGCCACCACCACCATTCAGAGGTGGGTGGGGGGGGGGGGGGGTCCTCTATATACTATATACCATGGCTCTGCCTTGTGTCCAGGGCTACCACCACTGTCCCCAGGGTCTACAATAACAGGTCCACCAACACCACCACTGCCACCACTTCTATGCTTGACTGATTTGCAGATTTTAATCCAGGTATAGGCATACTCAATACTGTACCTATGAGAGGATTATACATGGAGAGCGAGGAAGCACCACTATGAGAGCTTGTATTTAAGAATGGGTCCCCTCCTATAGCCGTTCATTCTTAAGAATGAACGGCAACTAGTCATTTGTTGAAGATGGCCAATATTAAAAACAAGAAAACAGGCCCATCCTATAGTGTACATAGCCCATTGAGCTTGCCCTGGGCATTTAAACTAAAGGGGGTCGATTTAATTATTGCCAATACTTTCAAAGTGTTAAAGAGTGCGTGTGTGTGCTCCATTGGTTTTGGATGTGTCATTTTCACCCATGAGCTTGAAGGAAGTCCAAATCAATGCTGTCTATGGTTTATGCTTCCTTGTTCAGTGACACCATTATTTTGCTTTATGATGCTATAGGCTGCATTTTAAGGCACACCATATCTAGGTAAATGTTATGAGAAACTAAGGGAGTGGTCATTATTTATCAACAGGGGGGGGTTGGTGGGTTTTCGCGTGGACGCGTGAAAATTTTTTACGCCCCCCCCTCGACGGCAGTAAAAAAAATTTGCGCCCCCCCCCCCCGCCTCCGGCGCGGAGAGTTATAGTAGCGCGCGGGCCTTTTTGCTAAAAAGAGGGTAAATTTTTTTAGCCCCCCCCTCAAGAGGGGTCAAATTTTTTTTAGCCCCCCCCTCGAGAGGGGTCAGAATTTTTTACGCCCCCCCCTCAAACCCACCACCCCCCCCCTGTTGATAATAAATGACCACTCCCTAACAGTTTGGGATACGTGGACTTCCCATATGATCATACAACAGCTTCTCGTGACAAATCGTGAGATTTCATGCCTTTTTGAGGGAGACATGAGATGGACAAGATCGGACAAAAATCGGCAACTTTTTTTTCGCAGAAATGCGCAATCGGTAAAGGAAGAGTTAAATAATGATTTTAAATCACACGCATACTACAGCAGCAGTGCATTCAATCGAATTATCTAAGGACAGATAAAGTCATGTACTTCTCACACCAAGGTCTTAGCGGCTCTCCCAGTGCTCTTAAAACACGCCAATATCTAACAACAATGCCCAAGTGGCCAGGTAACCTTTCTTTCAGTGTTTAAAGAATGTACTTTCGTTCCAACCGGGAGTCAATTCTTCATTTTATCTTTTGAAATTCTATCTAAGACAGGAGAGGTGTAGAGTCAATGGACATATCAATGAAGCCGATCTTGCCTAATGCACAGCAAAACTGTAAATAAGTCCGACCCATGCTTGAAATAATAGATCTGATATGAAGGTTAATTTTACTTTAGGGAGACAGAAAAAGTTACAGGGGGTCACTTTTGGGCCGTCAATAATAGTAAATCCTACAAGATCATCACAACCACAGGCCTGAAATCCTAGTATATAAAATGTACCCAGACTTTGCAACAAATGATATAGGCCTACCTCATATTGCTGAAGATTGTGTAATCCAATATCCTTTTTAATTAAAACTCCTAATACTATGCCTTGTAGATCGAGTCACTACCGGTGCCAATAGAGGACCAATAGTGGGGGGAGTGAGGAGGTACATGTGGAGGCACACTTCCCTTTTAGTTACTGAGTAGTGGAAGAAATATGGACCAGGTGAAGGTGAAGCTAAACCATCTGCTGACCATACCTCCAAGCACAGTGCCAGTGCAGGGTACTTAGCCATATAGAGACTACATAGGCCTACTGCCTTAAGATTTATGTAGAGTTGCAGTTATCATGCACTAATCAACTGAGAATTGGCATGATACTCGATGATTCATTCATGGTGCATCATCTCAACCCTTAGCGGATTGAAGGTAAAACCAGGATACAGTACTATTTTAGAATTATGCTTTGCCTAAATGGTTAATATCCCTGTTAAACCTATAGTCTAAGCATCTGCTGGGAGCATGAACTTTACACATGAGGCATAGGTACTTTAGATACCATGTGTTTCCCTTTCCCAGTACTTTAGAGATTATATTGATAACAACAAAATCACTCTCCAATTTTACTATCTAACTAGATTTTCTCAAAATGTGGTCAAAGTCCTTTGTGAGCAAAGATTAGAATTTTCAGTAGAAATTACCAGTATTTGTACATAAAATGCTAGAACCTGGCATCTTTTACGAAGAGGTACTGATTAACACACTCGTCGACCTGATCCTTCCAATTAACATAGGTCTACTCGGTAATGGAATACTACCCAAGCATGTGTTTGAAGAGTGATACTTAACAGTGTCGCAGGATATGCGCTCACGTGACGGATGTCAATAAACCCTTGACGTCCGGTGACGTGAGTGGGTGGGAAAAGGGAGACCTGATCATGCATGACAACCCTCCACTACCGGGTACAACGATCTGGTGACAGTTCAAATCGATGGGGACTAAAGATAGTAAGTTAAATCAATGTGGATGGGAGGGCTATGGGAAAGCGAAAAGTGAGAGGCAAATTAGTACCAAAATTTATAGGTAAATAGGTACCGGCCATTTAGAAATCAATGGAGAAGGGAGGAAGGGATCGGAAACCTAATGATGACATTGGGGAAAGTATATTTTTTATATTTGATATGTAAATGATTGATTAATCTACGGAAGTGGTATATTTTATCATTTATGAAATGTCCACTTGGACAAATTGATGCTGAGGAAAGGTGTGCTTCGTGGGCATTTTGCAATATATTCTGTGAGAGGAAAATATTTATGAACAAGGCAGTGGTAATGAATGAACAACTCTTCCTATATTCTGGTATGTGCTGGAGTGATCCCAAATGTGCACAGTACACCCTGCATAGCAAAGCCTAACCCTAAGAGGAGGTTGGGACGAAGACCATGTTAAAAGACAATTTCAGACCCTCCCCTTCCCCACGTGCATACCTGAGGTGTATTGAGCGCCTGACACACCTGTAGGCCTTCCAGGGTGTAGGCCGTCAACATCAATCATTAAATCTCACTATAAGCCTCACCTCTGTGCAGCTGTTTAAAAATCAATAAATTGGGTGATATATAATCATCATGTTATTATCTCTCCCTGCACATCACAGAGTGACATAACCTTCATATATCAGGAGTGGTATCTCACCCTTCCCCTTCCCATTGACAGATGGGGATCATAATGAAAGGTTTTCTTTTTTTTTATTATTGTGAGAAGAGTCTTGTTGACTTACCTGTTTAAATATAAATGTGGGTACTGAGGCAAAGTCATAGTTTTTGACCAATGCTCTTAAATGTCAATGCACTGTACTATACCACGGAAATTACAATGGTTATTTTAGCAATTCGGGTTGGAACTTCTAAATAATTTAACAGATTCTTTGGGTTATTGACCACTTTGAATGACAATCGGGGAAATATATGGGTTCACCTTCTAAGGCCTAAAAAGAAATGTGTTGGTAACAGTCGAAAAGAATTAGGGCAGGTGGGTAGGGATTTTGTTCCGAAGTTTCTTAAGGCTGGCTGTAAATTTCTGTGCCTGAGAGATGTGAATTTGAAGCCCAGGAATGTAAAGAAAATTCGCGATAAGTGCCAGAATGTTTTTTTTCTCGAAAGGCCCAAGGAGTACATGTACTGTTTGGAAATTTATTGGTTTCTTACAATTAAAAAGCGTGACCATGTCGTGAGAACTACTTTTGTGGTGCATGAAATCTTTTTCAAACTCAAACTCAACTCATAAGAAAAAGATAGGGAAGGTAGCGTTATCTGAACACAACAATTTTTGGGCCTAATTACTATAATGAAGACAATAGCAATATTTAACTTCATTTAGGGAGAACTCATTGACCTGAACAAAATCATTGTATCTAATTTAGGAAATAAGTCATTTCAAACTCAAAACTATTGTAATTAGGTAACCTGGAATGACAAGTGACCCACCCTGCTCCCAATTCACATGAGATATACATCTCTTTATGAGAGTCCCAGATTGCTTGACTCTGAGCTCCAAGTACCACTCTTGGACAATCAATGGACATGTTTATTGTTATTCAAACCGTGGGAATAGAGTGTCCTAGACGCAGCCAATTCACATAGGCAGTTATTGCTTTTGGGTTGCACATAGTTCTTGATACATTTCCCCCCTTCTTTTTGAAACATAATCATATCACTAATAGATAGCAAGTTGGGAACCTAAAACTTAGTTTTTCCTGAATTTTCGCTAAGAAATGCTGTAGTTTAGCCAAAAATTATCCGATTTACATAATATTTGCAGCAAATGAAAGATGAAACTCATTGCTTTCAGGCCAGGGTAGATGGTATTACAATAATATAGTGCACAGTTTACCACTGAAGTACAAATTATAAATTTAAAAATCATTAGTTTAAAAAAATCGCTGTTTTTCAAAGTTTGGCCCTATATATTTTGTGAAAAAATATTCTAACCATCAGTTTTTGATAGATAGTGCATAATACTGACCCATCAAGTTTATAAATGAGTATGCTTTTTTCCCCTACCTCTATGGTGGCTTATTACACTATGGGAGACATGTGACTTTTGTTAGTTTGCAAAAACTGTGATTTTCAGCAAAATTTCTGTTTGGTTTTTGATGAGGGACCACATAGATCACCATATATGGACGCGTGATCATCCACTGATACCAGAATTATCCATTTTTATGTTCTACTCGATCATCTTTAAAGGCATATTAAATATCTAAGTGATACAATAAGTGTTAGAAGAATTAGCCACATCTTATGATTCTAGTCTTTGGTGCCGACAACGCTTTTGTTGCTATTTACAGCTAAATAGCTCAAGAGTGCATTATAATAGGGCTCACATGCCTTATATGGGGTTCTAATAGCATTTCAATATGGTTTTCAATGGGTCATCAGGTCAAAACAACAATGGATGATGGAATTTAATAGAAACAAAAGGGTTTTGCACCATGGACCTGTTCACATTATTCAGGTCTTCAGATATTCTTATCTTGAAAATGATGAAGACATTTATGAGCATGGTGCTTTTCCAGCCCATATGGGACCTACAGAGGTCATTTTGTCTAGTCTGACATGTATTATGAGGGAATAATGCATAGCAAATGATTCTATTTTCATATTTTGTTATGATTTTTGAGATAGAATCATACACAAGACTTGTCTTGTGCATCATATACAAAAATGTCCCTTGAATGAAGGCATTTTACATGCACAGCTGCCTCCAAAACTGGAAAACACTTAGGTTCCCAACTTGCTGCATCGAGCTATAGTGCTCTAAGTATGAGTTACCCATTTGAGTTATTCCTAAAGATTCATCATGTGTCAATTAGGCTCCAAAGAACTAAATTCCCACGTTAGATATGTTGTGAAAATCACTCTGATAAAGCTTGGTATATCAACAATTTTCTAGAAATACAAACATTATTTTTCTCGAAAATCTAAGCTAGGGTTGGCTCTGTTTTGCTGGTTAGCGTCAGGTTACCTGAGTGGAACACACAACTCATTGTTATGCCTTATGCACATAATGCAGAGGTGAGCCATAGGGTGCATAACAAGGAGATTACAACCAAAAATCATATGTACATGACATATCACTTTATCGATGTGAGATACTGGAATCAGAAACAGCCAGGAACTTGGGCAAATTCATGTCGAAGTCTATCGTGGGCAGTGCTGGTGACTACATCGATAGGTGGACAGAACTTGGAATCTCTCTTACCAGTGCTTATACCAGGGATGTAAGTCAGGAATAGGCAAAAATCAGGAAGCCATACATTTACTTGATATAAAAGTCCTCTATTTTTCACAAATAACCCTTCTTACCACTCATGTAAGGAAAATAAATGTCACTCAAAAATTTCAGAAATCAGGAAATCCTGTTAAATCCTGAAGACTTACATCCCTGTTATACTTTCTCTGAATTGCTGGTGTGTGCACGTTTCTTTGAGCCAAAATACAGGCCAAAAGAGGACAATCTGCAGTGATATTCATTTATTTTTTATTACTCACCAGAATGTTATATTCTTTAGAAAATAATCAAACATAGAATCATATTAAATCGATGATAGGTGTATTGTGTTTTCCCATCCCATTAGAAGATATTTCTCAAATTTGTACTTCATATGCCACTAGATTCCCACAGTTAAAATATATTATAAAGGTCTTTCTCATGAAGAAATAGTTTTAGTATAGCCACTTTTAAAAAAATAACACAAAAAAACTTTGATATATCACAAACCCTTAGTTATGGGCCATTACGCTGAATTAAACACTTTCAGGATTATGAAATCGAGAAGGGGTGCTTTATACTACATTACAATAGAAATGAAGCAAATATACAACATGTAGATTATCACAAATACCAGAATAAGCCCCTTGGGTATTAGGGTTAAAGGTAGGCTGGACACATGACGATGATGTGTTGGTACCTGTCTAAGGATTAACCCCTACACCAGGATCAATAAGACTCAGATAATTCACCCACCAACAGGCCTAACCCAGGCCTAACTCTCGGACCTAGCCTTGATTCTGGTGTGTGGGTCTAATATAATGTCCCTACATGCTATGTAAACTTCACAGGCATGCTTTACATGTCGACGTACATATATATTTTGGGCCTTATACAACTAGGACTACATATATTTGACAGGGGGTATTTTCACTGATCGGATAGAGAGTGATATTAACTGGCCACAAGTCTTCCTAAACTTCCTACAATTTAAGGCTTAAAATGGGTACTTAGATGACTGCTATATGCTCATAGTATGAATGATTAGAACATCTTGCAGATAGATTGTTCGTGATTTAGATACTTCAGAAAACAGACATTCTACTTCTCTAGCTTATTGTTAGAACGTAGGAAAATTTGCCTTTTTCCTATTAGAAATCAAAAGGAACTATGGGGTAATCCCCAAGGGGGGGAACTGGCATTCCAACAAAAGTAAGGAATATAACATCGAAAAAATTACACTGAATAAATAAAAAGACTATCAGCAGGCTTTTGACAGGGCTGCGCAGTGCGTAATACACGCATTTAATGCTTAAATGTCGCATTTAAATGGCTAGAATGGCCATTCATTTACAGAATGGCGCATTGTATTTGCTAAAAAGTGTGCAATTTGCGCATTGCAAAAAATCCTGTCAAAAGCCATCTACATAAGGTTATGTATGGATATATCTCGATCCGTGTAAGAGGAGAAAATTTATCCAGTGAGTGTGTCTACTTGCGTTTAATAAAAAGGAAACAATGAGGGGAAAAAAGCCTAATATCAAAACAGTATTAATGTGTTTGCCTTTTTAGCTGTTTGCTAAGAATGGTAAATAAGCATGGTACAAAGGTACTCCAGTTACAAACATTGTCACATCTAGAAGCAAATGAGTGCCATCTACATAGTTTTATACACAGCCATTTTTAATAAGCTGGATATGCATTAGAAAACCCTCTATAGGGTTATCAGTTTGTATCACCAACTGTATGGTAATAACTGATAGTGCGGACAATAATAAAACTGCTGATGTAATCACTTTTTATTTACCTCGTAATGGTAGCAGCAACAGTAGTCCTGTTCAGACTGTGAAATGAAATCACGTCCATTCAATGACGATTGGATGAATTAACATTTGTTGATAGCAATCAAGCAATTCAATACATCGGCGCTGCAGTGTGCTTGTCTAATTAGCCCTCCGTGGATAGCATAGCGACTTATGCTTGCAAGTTCAGTTGCCATGATGCACTAATGCAGTACTGCCGATTATGTTGCAGGAGCTGCATCCATGCATCATGCCTAACCTTAAGTAGTGTATCAAGACAAATAGATGCATCATCCTGAAGGGTTTAACCATTTTTAGCTGCCGCCCTGCCATTTTATCAACCACACATATGATCAACTGGATATCTCGGCAATATAAAATCACATAGACCTATACAGGCTGAAAGAATAACACATTAAAATCAATTCCTACGTATTTCCTCCCACATCATGACCTCAGCATTTCAACCTTTATAGTTACACAAATACAATCACTATAGATCTGAAAATAAGCAGGAACAGTTCTGTCCTTTTATGCACACTTCAAAGATCCCATAGTGCCCTCATGTTCCAGCTTCAAGTTTTAATTGCCCGGATACAGAGTAATGACTAGGAACCACTCCTAGCTCTGTAGAGCCGAACACCTTATAGGGCTATAACAGGTATATCTGCTGTAAGCAGCCATTTTGTACCCACTGTATCTAACTCAGTATTCTCCCTTTTAGAACAGCATAAACAACTTTTTGCTTTAATTTCTTGTTCATTTATTATCAAATTTCACCAATTAATGCTTTCAATACATCGGCGCTGCAGTGTGCTTGCGCACCATGTGAGCCCTGAGGGGATATAAAACATGTATTAGCGTAACTCTGTATGACTAGACTGATGTTTGAAGGCAACACTGGCGGGTTACTCATATCATTCAGGCGTTTCTACCCGTTAAATTAAAACGTTATGCTGCCAAAAGTGTAGGCATGTTTCATTTCATTTTAAGCATGTCTTGGCGGGCTTGGCAGCCAAGGATCATCTCACTAGTGTGACTACAAATTCACTCAGACAGGTCTCTGAGGCAAGGTAGGTTTGTCTTATCTTATAGAATTCATTTTAGTTTCAATATCTATGATGATCACAACCAGCAGAACACTGCTGTCGGCAACATGAAATATGATCGCCATGCAGCGATACACATCATGGCACGACTTTATTTTACTAGTGTGTGGTTACGTGACCAGCCTAGGCCAGATTAGCCACAACCCCCCCCCCCCCACTGCCCCTACCCTACCACTTTCCATCCCCCCCCCCCCAGTACATGTCCATCTAAGTAGTATCTACAGCTCTGCACACTCTTTCAGTAAGATAATCGTATGTGGACTGTATCTCAGGTAGTTTGAGCTGGAAGGGCCATATAGGGCGAATATAACTAGTCCTTGAAACTGTTTAACAGTTACTAAAGAGTTCTAGTTTAAAGACGTCGATAAAAATATATCACAAATGACATAAAATTTAAAACAAAAAGAAAACACGAAAGAATTTCCTCATTTTTAGACCAGATAAGATTATATCCCATTCAATAGGAAATTCATATTTCGACTTTCAATTTCTAAAGTCATATTACTATTCGTTATGGATGTAGCTCTATAATTGATTTTCTACATTTAGTCATGCCGGCCAGTTATAAAACCTTTTAAATGAATCCTGTATAAAGTGTATTCTCAGAATCTTTGGACACTAGAAGCCTTTTTCCTTAGCCTTGAAAGATATCTCTTTATGATTCTGTCATCAATCCAACACACAATGCATATACATGTATATGGATAATTCTAATGCATGACAGTATGGACTATTGATCATTCGATTCATTGTACTCTTCTATTGTGGAGTTCTATATACCATAGATTTATACACTAATACAGTGATCAGACCCTATCTTTATAGTTTATTAATTTATCTAGATTCTAGTGGCAGTGGGTTTAAGTTAATATGGTACTAGTACTACTAGTCTATCGGTTAGACACTTATTATCGTACCCTAAATCAAATACCTTTTCAGGTGTATTCAAATCCGTGACAGGACTCTGAACAGAAGGATCCCCTCGAGTGTGGTGTTGATTGGCCATTTGCCACATATTGAACGCTGTACCAGATGTACGGGATGGTGGCAGATCTAGGCCTAGCCATGATAAATCTTGACAGTGACTTGGAAGTGTGTTTGACATGTTATTGAACTTGCTCTAATACTAGAGGTGTAGTGCTCTGCCCCACATAACCCCAAACATAGCCTAGCGACAGGCTGGCGTCCCTGGTTGTTAGGCCAATTCTTAACCTGTTACCACTCCCCCACTCTTTGCCTGTTGCAAACTAGCAAACTAGACCCCCTTCACGCCCTTGTCATGACTGAAAACGGAACAACAACAGTTAACTTGGCCAACCCAAACATCACAGAATATCGCAAATCTACACACCTGTATAACTTTTTCTAGGCGTTGATCGTTGCCTTCGCTGCTTCCACTCATGCTCTCGCGGTGTAGACCGCCAGAAGTTTCGAACACTAATGTTTATCGGCGAAGTTTTAGGACCTGATCGGGCTTGCTTGTGTCAAAAGGCGCCCTGGGGATACCCCCTACTATCGGCAGGTGCGTGAAGCGCGGAATTGGGTCAAAATGACGTCACGGAGTCAGAAGGAGGCGCTCTAAGAACTAGGTCATGGGATCCCCTTAGGCAGTGCAGTGCAGCTGTGTGGGAATGGATCCTTCCCTTTCTAAGTTCTTTTTTGAACACTGGGCAAACTTATTCTGCCTCTCCGATACCCTAGCACTGACTGATCACCCTCAGTCAAAGACCTCTTTATTCTGTAGGTCTACTTTAATCTGTGGGGAGGGTGGGCAGGGGATTTAGAGTCGAGAACTTTCGTAACCCCTTGCCCGCCCCCATGCCCCTCCATAAGCGCCCTTTGGTCACATGGCAACCAGTGCGCCGGATAACACTTCCCGCCTCAATCAAATAGGGACTCGGGGTGACTGGTCGGCCAAGTAGCCAGTGTGTCTTTGTACTTCGTTTAAAGCCTTCTCGACGTCTGACTGTGAGCAGGATGAAAAGAAAACAGGTTTTTGGTGAACCTACAGCCGGGCTAATAACTGGGTCTTATTAGCTCTAGTATAGCTGAACAAAGTCTGAGGTATAGCCATAGACCTAGAGATTTACTTGAGTTGAGGTTCTTCATTAGCTAGACCCTTAATGTGGGAGTTAAATCCACTATTTATGCATTGTAATGGTGGTCATTGATTAGCCACCCATCATTGATTACTAAGCTCCTATTAAAGACCAATGGTTATCGCCACGCACCGGGTATATACTATAGGCCTAATAGGCCTAGGTGTAGGCCTATAGACCTATCTACACCACAGTCAGAGTAGCCAGTATAGCCTAACAAGGCTCTTTTTCTTTTCTTTTGCTCTATCATTTTAGACACAGTCCCTAACATTGTTTATGTGATTGGGAACTTCATTCATTTATGAATTCAATAGTTGTGGTCACACTGGGAAGGGATCCTATCCTTAGGGAATGGTCATTTTTTCAACAACGGGGGTTGGTGGCTAAAACTAGGCCTACATGGCATTGAGGCAGTGGCTCCTGGCTGTACATAGGCCTACGTCAAAGTGCATAGGGGCATCAATTAACACGTAGGCCTGCAGCAAAATGAATAAGGGAGTGGTCATTTTTTAACAACAGGGGAGGGGTGGTGGATTTTCGCATGTGCATGTTGAATTTTTTCCGGCCCTCCCAATGTAACCCCCATGGGAGGGGTGTGAAATGTTTTGCCCCCCCCCCCTCTTTTTTTCTTTAGTAACATGCAGGCATTTTCGTTAAGAAGGGGTGACAACGTTTGGCCTCTCCCTCAAATCCACTACCCCTCCCCTGTTGTTAAAAAATGACTACTCCCTAAGAGGCCTTGGTGTCTCTACATGGTGTTATCATTTAATTCAGGGGGAAGCGAGTATGTTCTTAATATTCATACGCCACAGCATTTAAGAGTAAGCCTGTAGCCCACATTTGTAGATCTAATAAAACAATGTAGGCTCTATCTCTTGGTTATTTGGCTTGTCAACCAGAAGTAAAATTATCAGTGCTGCCACCTGCTGGGAAAGCTATGAACTACCGATAGCCAAGTGCCTGGATTGGTGGTCAACTATCAATGTTAATGCATGTATAACTACGTGCAGGCCCGACTATACCATACACTCCAAGTGTATAGGCCTACGTTATTGTATATATTTTCTCTTGACCAATTTATATAAGAAATGCATTGGCTGAAAAAATCACCAGTTTTTGCTTGGTTTGGTATTAAATGGCAATGATTTGTTTCTACCCTATATACTTTCTTAACAGAAGTCTATCTGAACGCAAATGTCTCTTATATGCCTCAACTCTTATATTGATTGTATGATGAATATTTGTAGCACGGAGGAATAACTTAGTACTGATAATTTCTTTAATCTGTGAGTTCGCTGGATAATAGCTAGGGACAGGTCAGTGGGCCGATCTTTTGCCGATATTTACAGATTTCTTGAGGAGATGGCATGACAGGAACAGATATCAATGATGAAAAAATAAGAATTACTGTTCTTGTTTGGTACTCGTCTGAACTTAACCGTAGAAATCTTGTCATCATCTGAGCAATAGATTATTTTCTTTCTTTACAAAGGCTTAAATTGGGATGAAGAGGGTAAAAATTTTCTGGCTTTTGGCCAAGTCGGTGAAAATGAAATATCATTGGAAAATCACTATTTTCTACAATTATTTAAGGGCTAAAGTAGTACAACTGTTAAGACATCGTCTATAATCCCTAGCCATCACAGCCCACACACCTTGTACACACCACTACAGAAACACTCCTCTCATGGCTCATTCATTAAAGTGAAGACAGCCATTCATGCAATACCACCTACCAATAGACCTATATATAGAGACCTTAAGAGGTAATATTTAGATAGGACAAAATATAGTGTTTGAGGTTGCAAGTCTAAAATCCCAGATGGAGAGTGAAAACCTTTCTTTTTATAAATCCGAATGGAAAGTCTTCATTATTTGACATAGTTCTGAATCTATATTATATCGATCAGAGTTTTCGACTCTGATCTACAACTCATGATCTTACTTAATATCTTTGTATCATCCGGCAAATCTTCATATTAACTTATCCAACCTTTCTTTACATCAACTCTTTGTTGTAAATTTAACCCCTTATATATAGTATATATATATATATATATATATATATATATATATATATATATATATATATATATATATATATATATATATATAGATCTGGCCTCATATGATGAGTCAGTTAACCCTTCAATTCCCTGTATATCATGTATATACACTGTTATAGTACTGCATACATATACAGGATAGGAAGAGAAAGGGTTAAACCTCATATCTTTTCCCTGGCCTTAGTATTATTTACGTATGCATGTTCAACAATGTCAATAATGAGAGAGTAGGTTTGATTGGGGGCTAGCATTAATTAGTTCGAGTACTTGGTTGGTATTGTGAGAAAGAGGTAACATGAACAACAGTACACCCACTATAGCCACGTCAAGATTTGGAGGGGGGTGAGTTGTACTACTTGCTGTTTATGTTTGCTTTTGGTACTACTGCCATAGGATAGAGGGGGAGGGTTGTCGATGGTCCTGATGGTTGGTAGTACAAGTTCATGTGAATTCAAGGCTTCTGATGTTTACCTTTCACATCAAGTTTATTTCACAAAATATCTCAACTGAATGCGACAGGGACAGACCTGGAATTTAAATGGGTACTAAAGGGCTCACCTCCCAGGGACTTAACACCAACATAGGAAAAGTGTGATTGCAGTGGCCGGTTTCACTGATCGAGAAGAAGTGTTGGGGGGGGGAGGCAATATTGCAGGATAAAAGGGTAGATAAAGCATAATGTTTAAGTAAAGATAGACCCTTATGCACCTGATGGGTACCTCCGAAAGGGCTAGGCCTGTTGTGAAAACACTACCATATATATATATATATATATATATATATATATATATATATATATATATATATATATATATATATATATATATATATATATATATAGCTCCCCTTTCGTAGAATCATGTCACAAATAATCATATAGTAAGTGTAAGACTTAGATTCCTTTTCTACAGATTCTAATCTTGCTCCCTTATAGCTCAGGGGTAGACACTAACACTGGCCCGGTGGCCAATGACCAGTAGTTTTGAGTGCTGGCCAGTGATTTTCTTTTTTTTTCAAAACAACCTTCCCACTTGCCCAGGATGGCCAGTGGCTCCCCCCCCCCCCACCCTTTAAAGTCTACTGCATCTGGTAGAACCTTGCCTATAAAATTTTACCCTTTGCCAGGTTCCTAGCAACCGGTGTTCTGCTTTATTTATTTTGTTTATATTAAACAGGTTTAATGTAAACAGGTTTTTCCAACTACAAATCCTGGGCAAACAGCTTTAGCTGTGGGCCAGTAGATTTCTGCTCACTTTTCCAAGGCTTCTGGCCCGGGTGGCCAGTGGCTAAAAAGGTTAGTGCCTACCCCTATAGCTGGGCCTGTAGCTGTACGTAAACCCCACCCACATCAGATTATCTACCCTACTCCCTCTCCCGCCCCCCAAGTGATTCATAAGCAACAAGCTCAAGCTTCTCTATGCTCAGCTGCTCAAAAGTAGTGCAGAGCTTGGCCAGCATTTTCCGAGTTCAATATTGAGTATGACTTTGTCATATAGACTTTTTTTTAATTTCACAGGATAAACAAAGCTGAGAACACAATTCAAGTAAACTCACAGACGGATGGATTTTGGACATACTTGAGAGAATCGAGCCACCTGTCATGTGCCATGTGATAATTGTATTATATAAGGACCTTTGTAAGCATCACATTTGCTGCTCCCTATAGTTTCTGAGGATAGGGAGTTAGCTATGTTGGGAGAGCATTGGGATTGGGACCTCGAGATCTAGCTATACTTCACCTGGGCTAGCTACAATAAATCCTTGGTGGACACTGCCTATGACAGAATGAGGGCCACTTTGTCTCATATCGTGCTGATTGTATACTTCGTGTGGGAAGTAAAAGAAAACTTACCTATGAGCAAAAGTGTGGAAGACTTCTGCATGCACTTCATCCAATATTTTCAGTCACCATTAGTTGCCAGTATTATCCACAGTAGCATAGATGCTTTCCAAATTGACTGAACCACAGTTGTCCTCTCTTATAAGGTTTTGTGGATAATCTCCATAGATGTGATTTTGTAGAGGATGCAGATAATTGGCCCTATGTGAAACTATCTGTGATGAAATTATATTCTCAATAGGGGCCTATAGTCCTCTATGTGTATCTTTCAAAACGTTGGAAGGATTTTACCATAATAACTTCTCATTGCTAATAATATTTGATTAATTGGTTTTGGATGAAAAGCTTGTTTATAAGGCTGTTTAAGCCAACAAAAATATTTAAAACTCAACTTTGGATGCAAGACACACATTGCATCATTTTATAGAACATGACAGCACCTATATGCCTATTGAAATCAATAGAGTTTAACATGAATAACGGTGTGGTACACAGGGCATATTAATGTTAATTAGTCATGAAACTATGAAACTGACAAGTATATGTCGCCAGTGCTGCCCTGGTCCACCATAATGACTGAGGTATTGGGCATGAGAAACGCATGGAGGATGCATGGGCGGGTCAATACCACGTGCTGTATTCTTGTTTCATGCCAAGAGAGACATGAGGCATTGCTTGCATAGTTCTTAATGCCTTTAAGGGTTAAAGAATATTTCAAAACTGTACAACATGATGCAGTGTTGTCACAAGTAATATTGACACTCATGGCGTGGCAATGCGATCATTCAAGTGCAATGTAGTGATAGGCCTACTTTTTTGGTGGTTGGGATTTGGGATTCAAAGTATAAAAGGGACACAAGTAATACAACTTGAAAGTATTGAATCTTTTTGTTTTAAAAGTCAGAATCATTGAAGGCAATCCAATCCAAGATGATATGACGCAGACCAATACATGTAACATGTAACATCCTCTCAATTCAGATGATTGAATTGCATACATTTTCTTTTCTACTATGCCTATACAGATATACTTTCATATCAGTAGGTTGGTATATTTTATTAACGCCTGATTCCCCAGTACGGTTTTTAGGTTGTTTAATCAGGGATCTAGATTGATTTCACCTCCATACAAACTGATTGAATGCATTGATGTAATAAGGATCAGGACCGTTACAAACTCTATTTAAACAGGGGTCATATGACGTAAACTACTACTGTGATTGGTTACTTAAGCACATGCTCAATTACACTAGTGAATTAGCTGTTGGTTTTTGTGGCACTGGAGACTTTGATCAACCTGGGCACCACCACACAGCTAAACACAACCCTCTAATTTTAGGAATATTTTCTCATTCATAGAGGGCCTATAAAAGACTGCATGGAATGTGATCGATGTGGCAGACAAAACTCGTTAAAGAAAATGCCACCACGAAAATAAAAAAAAAGACTGTTTTAGGGTTATCTTTTCAGGAAAATATCTAACGTGTCTACCACATATGTTTATCATTAGTAATGAGGTATACATTTTGAAAATACACCTCCAAAAAGGTCGCTTAAGGGCAAAAGGTCGTAAAAGGGCAAAATGAATTATTTGCTTCTCATTTAGGTCTATTCATTTTTTCAGCTCTACCTCCCTCTCTGCCAGCAATTTTTAAAACAGCTTGACAACCTAAGGGACGTTGGTGAGTAAGTCTCATATAGGGGGAGACAATATGGCGGCCTACATTGGGAGACTGGTTACAGCATTATAAGCTTATACTCACACACAATCAGTATCAATCAATATAAGTACGGAGAGGCTGTATTACCATCTAATTCCCCCTGCCCACATATTCTTTGTGCAGTCACACGACCACGACAGGATTGCCTGTGGAGTTTTGCCTTAGGGTGCACTGGACCATTTGAGGATAGCATAATATCTCAATGTTCCAGATTTATTTGTCAAAATGCATTACTGCAGTCTCCCAATTATAGGCACTGCTTTTTTTTCATAACGCTTATTACATAGGAGTGTTGACATGGGAACCTATAATCCAGTAGTAAATGGACATGGTTATTCTTCACAGCAGTGGCAAGTTACTCGGAGTGATTGCATTCACGTAGGGTGTTGACATAAAGGCATTTTGCAATCATGTGTTGCGTTGCCCTGAAGGAGCTAAATTAATACCAGTAACAACATTCAGCAATATCATATTGCACTTTTTGCTTTGGCACCATTGTATGGAGGGCTACCTATTACTAATTGTAAGCTACACTGTTCATTGTAGAAAGTGAACTTGGAATATAGCTACCGGTAGGTTTAAACATTTATCTAATGAAATATGCAAATATAAGAATCTTAAAGGCAGGAAGGTGATTTGATTATTTTCTTATGCAACAGATTTGCTATGCATGTATATTTGCGATATTTATAATATCGGATTTGGATGATCACTAGAGTTTATACAATCAACAGAAATGAAGCAATTATGACTTTAATATATCGCTTCCAATAATGGGATATCAAATTGATCCAACTAAGATTCATGTATCTCTGAGCTATATAATCTTTCCAACTAAACATTGTGGTCCCTCTTTAACATCAACTTGAAAGTCTTGGCAGGATCAGATAATAGTTGGAGAAAATACCCAAACTATGAATTTTAGCACTTCTACACAAAGATAGTGAGTGAGTGAGTAATAGATGTTTAACGCCATTTCGACATCTAAGGTCATATTCATGGCGAGAACTACATTACACAATTTCACAGAGGAATGTGTCAGTGCCTGCACATATGTGCACCACACACATCCTGAGGGGATAGGAAAGATGAGAAGTAGACCCCTTTAAGTGGGCTAGGGAAGCCCACAGACATATAGTGCATGTAGGCCTACCGATGCATTATCAAAGGCAAGTGTACAATGTCCATTTGAAAAGAAGCAATACATAATGGTAATAATTAGTACTCACAGAATTGATATGTGACTGTTGACCGTCCAATGGCGACTGGGCACTCTCTGACAAAAATGGCTAATGCAGACCCCCCCCCCTCCAATCAAACTCCCTCCCTTTCTCCCTCCCTCCCACCTACCCCCCCCCCCCATTCCACTCTCTCTCTCGTCAGTCCTTGCACCCCCCCCCCTTCCCAACTAACCGCCTACCACCTTTCTGAGACCATTGCAGTCAGGAAGAGTCATGGCTACCAGCTATCTGTCACCCCTCTCCCTAAACTACACACCCACAATCTTTTAGTTCCACCCCCCCCCCAATCTGCATCGAAAAATAGAAATATTTATTGTATGTAAAAAATTCATATTTTGTACTTAATTGTGTCTCCTATTGAAATCTGCTGCTCAACAACCTCCCCCACTCTCCCTCCATCCCCCCTTCCTCTTCCATCTCCGTTCCTCTCCCTCCCTCACTCACCCCTCTCCATTCAACTCCTTCCCTCCAAGCCCCCCCCCCCTTCTCTGGCAGTAGTGGCAAACTCCAGGATCTCTACCAGGCCCTCCACTAGTAATAATCTGATTACTAATCCTCTATAGGCCCTCCAGTGTGTGCTCAAAGATCTGTAGTTAGGTATAGGAGCATCCATTTGGTTACATGTTGGACGGATGATTCTCATGAGTCAAGAAAAGAAAATATAATATTACCTCATTACTTTAGGGGAAGGGGAATCAAAATAGTCCATGTTGGCCATTTTGTATGGGGCTGTATGTTATAGACACTTTGTATAGATGAAAACATGAAGTCATACATTTCTATTGTGTTCATCTATATTTTTTACTATAGGATTTTGTTTGGCCATTGCCGAGAGGTCGACCATATATAGTGGTGTAGCTGGTCACAGACTACCTCTTGACAATCTAGAACCTTTCATTAACCCCAAAAAGGACGCCACGATAATTATCACAGTGCCATTTTGTTGGTCTGTTGTTAATGAAAATAGAGTTTTTTCCCTTGAAAGTTATGCCTTTTAGCTGTCTAGAATATATTTTATTTCTAAAACACTATAATCATAGCACCAGGGCATTTGAAAAACATAGCTGTATGCTCAAATTCTGGAATCGGTGTATGGAGCTTAACATCATGCCAGTTTTATATAAAAGGGAGATGGCGTGTGACTAGGACTGGACACATGCATCATGTGTCCGGTCCAGGAAAAAATATAATGAATAATATGGAACACTATGTCCAAAAAGGGTTATCAAAAATACTGATAGCATCGCATTCAATCAACCACAATGTACTCTTGCCAATGCATATATGCCAAACAGGACATGGATATAGACACAATGCCAAACTACTGAAGTAGGATTGATTGTAAAATATACCTACAGCCTTTATTGTTCGGTAAGGGTTGGATATGAATATGGTTGTTTAACCAGGTTCCTTGATGTTATTAATACTGTTAAAGGTATCTGGATTTCCTTTCCGATCTGCAGACCTGATTTCTAGCAAGATATGACGAGGATTACCCTCCGTATGGCTTTACTATGTAAAACGTTAGTGAGTGAGTAACATATGCACACTTGCATGATTGAGAATAATTGCCTGATGATGAAAAATCGGTCAGCTCCATTTCAGACTCTGCGACATTTAACAAACTAACAGATCCAGTATTATACATTGTAACACACTTTTGACACTGTTCAACTTGGTTCTAATGTTCCAATTCAATGAAGTTCTTAATACAAAAACTGGTTATAATCTTCTTCCGCTGCCAAAATGATTAATAGGCTGTAAATGCTGCTCTTGGGGCAAGACATGTCCAACAGGTGCAAGCTTGTGGGAATTAATACAGGTGGGTTATATAATACACGTCTGTACTAGAGAGCTACAATGAGACAGGCCAACTAAGTTGTTAGTGTTGGAAGGAGATATTGTGATTTTACCACCTTAAGCGTATAAATCATAAGTATACATACTTATAGTTGTGGATTTTATAACAACTCTGTGGTACTCAGATACAGTAGGCTCAAAGAGTAACTTCACATTATCGTTTTTGGCATCTCTAATTCTGATAAAACAAGTTTTAGATGTATGAGATTTGAAACACTGAAAGGTCATAGAGTATTGTTACAACATATTCTAAAAGCGAAATCACACTCATACTTTTTGATGGGAAATATAGGTGTACCTGCTAGATATTGCAATGGCTTTTAATAGGTAGATCTAGTACTGAAATACATCGCATATAGCTTATAAGGCGCACTCCGCTTGCAAGGAGACCTCAGATTGGTAAAATGCCATATATGCACCCTATGTTATCCTTGAATATGATTGTGTATCAAGGCTTCGTCCATGCAATGAGGAATCTGATGTATCTGTAGGGGTTCGTTCCCCCGTCGGGTGCGCAGAGCCTTCAGAGGGACTGTTCACTTGATTGTGTCACTCCCCCTATGTATACCATACCGATCCAGGGTAGTTGGAAGGTGGAGAATGTCAGGCCAGGGGAAGTAGCTCAGGGGTAGAGCTTCCGCTTCGAAGTTGGAGGGTCCCGGGTTCGAGTCCCAGTTTCTCCATGACATTTTCCGCTGACCACTACACTGGTGGAGAAACCGAGTGGTCCTGCCTCGCAAGGGGGATCTTTAGAGAGCTCGGTACCTGGACTGGTATGGTATAGACAAGCGCTTCAACTTGCTAGTGCTGGGAGACTTGGAAACAGGTGGCACCCACAGTAGTTCCTGGGAACAGGAATGCATGCGCGCTGTGTGTGACTCAGTACTGGTACCGTTCAGACTGGACTGGAGGACCGGTTCTGGCGGGATACGGTTGAAGCTGGTTGGGAGGAGTGTAGGGGTTCGTTCCCCCGTCGGGTGCGCAGAGCCTTCAGAGGGACTGTTCACTTGATTGTGTCACTCCCCCTATGTATACCATACCGACCCAGGGTAGTTGGAAGGTGGAGAATGTCAGGCCAGGGGAAGTAGCTCAGGGGTAGAGCTTCCGCTTCGAAGTTGGAGGGTCCCGGGTTCGAGTCCCAGTTTCTCCATGACATTTTCCGCTGACCACTACATATCTAAGATCTTAGTCTTCATCCTTTTCTACCTAACTGCCTAGATAGTAATATTAATGTTCATATCTGTGACATGTACTGGGAAAAGGGGGGGGCCTTATTGCGACCTGCGCTGTTCTTGTGTAATGCTATGGATTCTGTTTTGTCAACGAGTTCTGTATTGTCCATGCTCTCACTTCCATTCCATTCTGCAATTCCAGTTTGTCAATTGTGTAATACGATGCTTTAACTCTCCATATGATATATGCCAATGTCACTCAGCAAAGCTGTACTCATGCATACTTATGGCGAAAAAAAAGACATACTGCCTTAGACTAAGAGTCAGAGGAGTTCTCACAATACATGTACAGGATATACTAATGGGGATCATAAATGCATACTGTAGTAGGACGGTAAATGGGATCAACACTACCTAGAGATGTATAGTAGCCTACTTGATATTGCAGGTTTGTACTTTTACCTGTTGAAGTAGGCATATCCTCTTATGGAGTGTGCAGCACTCTTAAGAGTTTGGCCCCAAATTGACAGAAAAAAAAGTTTCGAATGTGCATGTGTTTAAGCTCTGGACTGTATATATCAGAAGCTCTGGACTGTATATAGATAGAACTAAACAACCGTGGTGTACGAGGTGGTCGATCCACCACGAGGGAGTTGTCTCCCCCTCGGGCTAACGCCCTCGGGGGAGACAACTCCCGAGGGGTGGATAGGCCACCGAGGATACCAGGGGAGTTTAGTTCTATATTTATTTTATGTTTTTAGAGGTTTAAATAAGGAAAAATTATCAAAATCCGGTACCGTAGTTCCCCGTACGAGCGCCAGTCCTCCATTTTGAATGTTTACATGCACCCAGAATGAGGCTGCAGTGGTGGATCAGCCGCTGTGGTGGATCGACACACGTTACGCCACTGGGGGTGTGGCAATCGGCCGCGCAATGCTATCTCTACGGGAAGAAGTTATTCACATAAAATAAATATCAGAAGCTACCTCTGGTCAAAGCCTGAGACACAAACTATTCATACTGTAGTACATTGCGTGTAAGGCGTGGCTTATGGACCCCTAGTGCATCTTATAACAGGCACAGTTAGGGTTGCATCTTATAGACAAAGATATCATACACACAAAAAAACGTACCTAAGAAAACTTAGTCAAAGTGACTTATTATTCTTACTTAGTACTTATGACTGACAAATGACCAAGGAGGTCTAAGTTTTCTTAGTCATATTGACTACCCAAATCAGTTTCACTCTCTGAGCACTATCTTGAACAGGGTATCTGCTGGGATTTTCAGGTAAGCTAACATATCTTAGTCACTATCACTAAGAGATCTTAGTAATTTTGACCAAGGTCTGTTACTAAATTTGACTAAGGGATAGACACATGGTGTTACCTTTACAGACCAGATGGCAGCGTGGTTTTAAACAGGATTTTTCTGGTGGGTGGGTACAATAAAATAGTTCAATGGATGTCAAAATTATGATGATTTTTCAGAAACAACATGTATTTGAGGCTTTCAAAATTCAATCTAAAATTACACTTGGCCAAATGTACCAAATAGGTTGATGCCTTGTCATGTGAAATAAGTAGTCAGAGAGGAACATCTATTCTGTGGTAATCTTGATACATACAATATCCACATTTGAATTGCTTCTTTGTTGGAAACCCAGAGAACTTTGGCTCAGGGGTTCTAAATGAATATGGTGTGAGGCATTTCAAATGCTTCCTCAATGAGGAGACTATGATCTGTCAGGTGTGAATCCAACATAGAGCTTAACACAATCACCAGTTGAATTGAAGCAAAAATATCAAGTAGTGTACTTAGTCAAAACAACCAAGGAATCCCAGTCAAAATCAGGCAAGCCAAGGCAATTTGGCCACTTCGCTAATGGTTAGTCATATTCGACTAAGAAAAAGAGGTACGTTTAAAGACGGCGTTTTGACTAACTATTGCTAGAAAGTTAGACGATTGGACTCATATATGACTAACATTTGGAACTTACATGAGGTAGGTACATGTATATTACAGTCATGCTGTTGAGGTCTATACAGTAGTGCATAATCTTTCACACTGATGTCATTGGTAACAGTCATAGGCGGTTTCTATCAATGAGATATATGGCAATATATGCTCTTAACACTCAGTAATTCAGTTAGAGTTATGTTTCTAAGCTTAGTTAATCAGTCTCATGTCAGATAATATCGTGATCGCTTCTTCTTATTCTTAGACCTTCTTTCCCCATCATCTGTCCCCACTTTTAATCAGAGAGATATCTCTACAATGTACCGGTAATATCTAAGCCATCGATATTATCGGAAAAAGATGGGTGCCAAGCAGCCTGAATAGCTCGGATAATGCCTAATAATCCGTGACATGAACTGGGAAGGGAGCCTCAATATAGCTTGCACTGAGGTCCCTTTTCGCAGATAATGTCACAATTTGGTCAAATGATGTCTTGAATTTCTATCAATAATTTAATGAGGTCTTAATGGTAATAACTACCACCTACCTGCAGACTCCCCGAGTTGGGGGTTAGATTGTAGAACTTCCGGGTGTCACATTTCATTGCCTCTGCCAACATGTCTGAGTACGTATCCACTTCCGGTTCCGGTACCAACCCACTTATGTCTGGCAGTGAAGTAACCTGCGTCCTTTTTGACGTAGATTTCTCTGAGAGTGACATCAGGGCGGTCTGACGTAGGGGCCGGGGTGAGGGTGAAGGTGGGGTACTTTGGGACTGCGCCGTGGAAGCCGAGTAACTCGTGGGCACAAACTGAGTAAGCAGCTCACCAGTGTTGTTGCTTGACGTATCGTCATCATCAACATCATTTGTCTGTCCACGTGGCGTACTGCCATCCTCATACTGATTGGAGACAATGCTGCTGTCGTCATCATCCCGCTGAATGACGTAGGTGACGACACGTCGCTTTGATCTGCCGTCCGTGGCCTCATTGGTGACGGATACATCAGGAGCTGTAAGATTCAAAGGCGGCGTCTCCTCTAGAGCAGAGTCTTTGACCTTGGAGATCTGCCTGGTCAGAATACGTTCAAAACCAATGTCATAGCCACCGCCACTGATATCATTGATTTGGGATGAGGTCATGGGTGCTGCTGATATGCGTTCAAAACCAATACCATATCCACCACTTTGAGATGAGGTCATAGGTGCTGATCTAGCTTGAACATCTCCGTCCAGGACGTCAGAGATGTAGGAATCCTGAGGAACCGGTGCCTGCAGAGCCTGGCCTTCACCTAAATGAATTGAGCATAACTATGCCCTTTATCTTGTATCGTCTATATAAGCTATGCTAGACAGGATGTTCTGCCGTGATGGTGCTTTTTTGTCAGGGTGCACATTTACTATGAAGCATGGATGCAGTGCTGATGAGTAGGACTGCATTCATGCTTCATGTGAACCCTATAGCGTAGTTCAAATCACAGAAGTGAGCCAGATGGATTTTCCTGGGGATTCGGGGGTCTGAGAAAAAAAGCCATGGAGTATCTGAAAGTTATTTCTTGTGTATACTCTATAGGTGTTGGGGTAACTGACCACGAGATATTATGAGTTAGGCTAAATATAAAAACCGTTGCTATGGCAACACCTGGAACATGCATACTCTGGAAACTGTGTCCGGGCGAGTGACCATAGTGGGGATTTTCCTTTCAGGCCTGCCATGTCAGAAGTAATATGCTTTTGATCCACTGATACATTATTTCTCTTGTAGTAATGGGTCTTAGGGTTTGACTTAGAGAGTTGTAGCTATATTTACTGAGCTTTTGCCTTGCCCATAGCTCATCTTCCAACTGGGCTTAGACAGGATTTTAAGTAAGTTCTGGGATATAACATATTCATTACTTGCCGTTTTACATAAATGGACACAGAGTTAGATAGCCACTATCAATTATGGAGGATAATGCCCATAATATTATGTGCTTTCAGGAGTCTTCTTTTTTTGATAGGCTATAAAAGTGAACAGAATCATGATAAATGTTTATCAAAAGTACATGCATTTTACGATAGCAGGGACACATCTGGCATTGATGAAAACTTCACATTTATAACCTACAGGTCAAAATGGTCTAGAACTATGATTTTCATGGAGATATGATGATTATTTCAATAGGAAATCAAGCTCTTAACATGGAATGATATTGAAAGGTCACTCGTCCCGGACACGATTTCGCCCAGACAAGAAAGCACTTCCTACCGTGCTACTGCAAAGGAATGGCAGAAGTCAATATTCTAATACATTGGGTAGTTAGGTATATGTGGGGGGTAAATAACTGACATAGATAGGGTAGTTAAATATAATAACTGTATACAGGAAGGGCAAGAGTATACATTCTCTTTTTTCTAGACAAGAAATGTGAATAGAATCGCGATAAATGTTTATCAAAAGTACATGCATTTATGATATTTGAATCCATCTCCCTTCTATGTATTTAATGGGGGAGGCTAAATGGTCAATTTATCACCCGGACAGACCACTTTACAAAAAGTAAAATGTTCCAGATGGGTAGAAAAAATTGGCCCTTGAAGGTAATTTGTATTCCTATTTCACCACAAGACTATATTTTACATAATAAAAGTGAAAGGACACATACCTAGTCCTATTTCCCCAAGAAATAATGAAATATTTTGATTTTATTGATTGTCCCAGCAAAAAGGGGTCAATTTGAGACATTTCTAGCCCCCTGGAGCCCAAAATATCGACTTTAGACTACTAAAACCCTTATGACACCAAGAACTCATTGAGCCCAATAAAATGAGCAAAGAAAATTAGTAAAAAAAAAATCAAAATCCTAAGCTCAGGGGCTTGGCGACCCAAAAAAAAAACGGCCACAAATTTCTATTTGGCTGACTTCTATGATTTTCAACCAGAAGCATCATCAAAATACAAAGGCAATAGGCCTATAGAATAGGAATTCCAATAGGCTTGTCATTGTTCAAAGCACTGCATGCTGCTTAGAGTCATGGGCCTACCGGCCTCCATTTCATTTTCTTTTTGCCTACATTAAAATTTTCTTAAAAATGAAAGAAAATATAGGTAAATGAGGAACAAGGCACATTATATATACGTTAACAATTTCTCTCACACTTAGCACACTTAGCCCTACAACTTAACACCAGTAGCGATCTCCCAGTATCTCTTTGTAACAAAGCTGGAACTTAAGTGTTATTGCAGCCTTAAGGGTTTAATGAGCAAGCATAAATTCACAACTGGATTACCATCTCCGACTTAATTAATACCTCAATTGAAATACCCAGTCCATGTTGTTGGCTTATATCTATTGTCTATGTCTTTATGTATTACCATTGTATTAGTCATTCTACTTAAAGACGTTGGTAAAGTCACTCATTGGCACGATGGAACATCGTTTTTTAAGGGGGAAGATTGTAGGGGAAGGAGTGGTCAAAGACGTAATACTTAAAACCAAGAGAAATTAGGATGTTTGATCCCAAAATCAAAAGAAAAAATACTGCCATGTAGGCTACTTGAAAACTTAAAACTCAAATATTTGCTGTATAAAATTTGTTTGCATTAATGTGTTACCTGCTAGGTGTGTTAGTGCGTCCACACATTCATTTAAGCTAATATCCATATCTTCTAGGTCAAGGTCAAGCTCAAGGTCACTGGTTATGTCAAGGTCAGAGAGCTCACTAATGGGTTCAGTCTCGCTTTCGGCCACCACCGGAAGTTGTGTCTTACTGAGAGCTGGCGCACGCAGGACGTCAGCAGGTGTGACGTGACGCCACTCGGCGTCTGTGATGATGTCATCTACCTCAGGCTCTGATGATAGTGATGTCACGGTTTCGTCCAGAGGGGGAGCTGTTTGTTGTATTTGACGTGAGCCATCCTGAGCCAGGACAGTGGATGCTGAACTGGTAAGATGAAAACAAAAACAATAGGGATTATCTCTAGGGTCTATTTCATTGGATTTCACTGTCTGCATTCTCATTGTGTACCAGTCCCTTCAGCACCGGGATGGTATGGTAGGACATGAAATCAAAATGCATTAAACATCTTAATATGGACAGTTGAAGAGAGATCTTATGTCTCCCCCACCCAAACCTGCACCTAAATATAGGTAATTGTCATACATCTATATTAGTACTGAAGATTTTACAAATGTGTCAAATAACTAAAAACACAAATCTCAACACTGTTTGCTTACTTTATTTCTTAATTTGTGGCCAATAAACCCCTTAGTCAATCAATCAATGCTTGTACTCGAATATCAGATTATGTCAAACCCAAGTTACATCAGTTAGGCTTATGCTGGATAAAATACTAATTAGAAGAATCCCACATCTTGATCTTGTTATACAACAAAACAATTTAAAATTCAATTCATAGGTTTCGCATATAGGTTACTTTACAGAGTGATTAGGCCGTAATACTGTAAACTCCTTTAGAAGTAAATGAATATCAAGGAAAAAAAGATGGGACAATGTTTATCAGAACCGAGTCAAAAGTGTGTTTTCATTTACAGTGCTTGAGGGTGGAACCAGTGCTTATTTTACGTGCAGTGGTTTCATACAAAAGTGCTGTGTGGAGATTCTCCAGTGGGCATATTTAAACAATTGGAAGTCTAAATGGAAACTACAGACTATTTTCTGCCCCTATTTCTCTTCAATGTTCAACACCGTATGGGATTTAATGGTATGACAAATGAAATGCAAAAGTTGCAGCTATACTTAACAATTTTCTAGCTTTTTTTGTAGATTGTATTTTCCTTTCCTTCCCTTTCCTATTTAATTTAGAGTATGGAGAAGACTATGGGTTGTATGAGATGATATCTTTAATTCAATAGCATTTCAAGAAATCTCCATCTTCACTTTCAACTTAAGGTTGGTCGCTACATGTTCAAAATGAAGCCACTGCGCAGGTCTCTGCACATATAAGTTATATTGGTCAGAACTGCACCATTTTGGTAGGCATATACCTATACTAGCCTTGAATACTCACAGGAGATTTCAGGTCATATTGATGAAAATTGAGAAATTTATGGCTATTTGAAATCTGAGCATATTTGCATCTAGATTAAATTAAGATTTTTCCAACTTTCTTCTATTGATTATATTCATAACATTAATATGTTCTAAACAAAATCGTGAAAGTGCTTATGATACTCAGAATATCCATAGGTATAGCTAGAAACCATTTTATAGTATAATTGTCGCTATTTTACCCATAATGCAATGCTCCAAACATGAGATTTTGTTCAGTTTTGGAGTACTTTTTATTTCAAGGGTCCCAAAACCTTAATATATTTTTGTAAGGTATTTTCTGAGAAAGTATAAAAAAATTCTATGTACAATCATATCAATCATATAAAAGTATGTCAAATTGTTCCTACTCATTCCTAAGACATTGCATTTTTACCCAGAATGCCATGCCATAGTACAAAAAAAATATTTTTGTAATTATCTTAAATACATAGCCTTTCTCCATATGAGCTTTCATGTTTCTGTGATTAATGGTTGATATGAAGAAGAATTATGAACTTTTTCGCATTTTTTTCCTCATTTTTGAGAAAAAGGATAAAACCTTTATTTTTCAAAATTCCATATCTCAAAATGTAGCAAGAGACCACAATTTTCTGTTCATCTATTGATCCAACCTGATTTAAGGTACTTACACACCAAAAAATGAAGAAATTCTATTTACTTTCACTAAAGATTGGCGACTAACCTTAAAAGAACGCTATATATTAAAGGTCGATGAAACCCCACAGTTAATGTGGTCTGTGCTAATTTCTTTTCAATGTTTTTGCCACATGTGTCCCTTATGGGTCTCCGTACTTCTGTCCCCAATTGGTGTGTTTTAATGCATCTCACTTTCTGGTCTATCATCAAACCCTTCATACTTACTCAGGATGACGGATAGTCTTATATTCGAGGCTAATGCTGGAATAATAATGTTTATTAACTTTAACCTACACTGAAAACCTGGTGGTGAAAAGGTTAGTCTGTGCAGTGACTGCTTTAGGTCGTCAAATTCGCTACGGGGGATAGCAACATGGCCTCTTGTTGACGACCAAAAGTCCTCAAGTCCTCTCCTTTTTAAAATGCTGGGTCATAAATATGACTACCTTGGGTCTATTTGATAACTGCTAAATAATTTCTAATCTTTATAATATCATAGTAATATGATTGATTTTCCAACATACCTCATCTGGTTTCATGAGTCAAATGTAATTTAACTTTATGCCACATCAATAATAAATTTTGATAAATTTAATTTACAATATGTCTAGACTTACCTGTCAGATGATCCTGATCCTGATCCTGACCCACTGCAGTACTCTAGTGTGATGCTGGCCGTGCCCTCTGGTGTCATCGTCAGGGGGTTCTGTACTCGAATACCCTTACCAGCCTCCTTACCAGGCAACCTGCAAATTAAGTAAATGTTTTGATAAATGAATGAATGATCAGATAGATAGATTAAAAAAAAAGTTCAGAAAAGAGCAATTTTCAGGGTTAAGCATTTCTGATTAGAGAGGTTAAGATAGCTACATGTACGGCAACGCTTATGTGTAGCGTCATAGGTCACGTGGGGGGAATCCCAGGCTAACAGTATACAACTTGTAGGCTAGACGTTTTGGACCTGTAGATCCCACTTTACACGTAGTGCAACTACGTGTAGGAAAAGAGGCTGTGTATGCAGAATACATGTATATAACCTAATCTGGATATACCCTTTTAATTTAAAGGTCTTTGGGTACCTACACTGAATGAATGTTGTTTGTGGGATAAGTAATTAGTATTATCTCCTATTCCTAGCGGTACCTGGATGCTGCTCTTGCAAGTCTGCACTCATGCATCATGCCAACCCTTTAAGAGTATCAACCCTAGCGATGACAAAACTCTCACTGGGATACCCACCAATTCAATGCAAAGTAGGCGTTGCGATGGGGTTTTTTTTTTCGAAGTTCCAGATGCGTGAAGTGAAGGGTGATACATGTATATGAGTTCCCTCTCAGTCAAAATAATTTACAAACCAAAATGTTATCACTAAAAACTTTCAGCACAGTCAGGCCAAAGAGAATTAAACCTCTGGCAACTGCAATTACCCACACAGCTGCTCAAAATCTTTTAGAATGACAAAATCACCTACATGATTCCTAACGTTGACGTCATGCTGGGAGGGCAAGATGACGTATCGTCAGTATCGTCAGCAGCAATGGAGGACAGTTGTAACGTCGTTTCAGATGACAGTCGTGACGTTGCTATTGACATAGCGCCATCATTCTCGTCCTGTGATTGGTCGGCACTGGTTGTGACGTCAGTAGTGTCTGGGACAGCTTCTGCCTCTTCTTCATATGGGACAGCTGTAATGTTAAACCTATTAGAGTTTAAATGGTCAAGTTGCCCTTCAATAGATAGACAAATAATTGGTACTTGTTAAGATTTTATAGTGGAAAATGTGCAATTAATGTTTTATCATCGAATTTCTTAAAAACATTTACTTTTCTGCTGCATTAGCTTAGTGTATATATAGCCCGACACTCAATGGGTTCGGCACTGAACTCTCATCCTAACACTCATGAATGCCGCAACAAAAACCTACCCTTTGGTATGTCTTCACTATTGTCACATATCATGTCTAACTGGACCTAACCTATAATTATTGGTAAGTAAATTAGATAAATTAATGGTAATAGCAAGATAGATAATTACTTACCTAAGGTAACCTCCTTTCCCAAAGCTGCCTCAGAGCTGAGGATCGTCGCCGACTCCCCTGATAAAGACAAAGGCTCTGGTGACGTCACTTCCGTTTCCTGCGCAACAGCCTCCTGGGATGGCTTGGTGTCAGTCTTACCCTCCTGGAATGGAAGAAAACGAGTTAGTTCATAATAGGATGCTTGTATTTTCTTTGGGAAGTGGTAGCATAAAGGAGACCCTTTTATGATGCAATGAATGGCCGAATGAATGAATATACCATGAATGATAAGATCCTTTAGGCCAAATCCCACAATAAATGATCAGAAATTCTCTGTGATATAGGAAATGTGTTTGCTTAGCCGATATTGGGGTGGCAATATCGTCTAAGGAAGGCCCATAACAGTTAAGAATAATGGCCAAATAATTGTTATTTCAGGAGTGGAATACATCAAAACTTGTTGATATTTTCCTCAGAAGAGGCCAGAAATCCCTGTGATATACCAAAATTGCCCCTGATTTAGAGGAAAACAAGAATTTCTAGTACATCACAGGAGATCTATTGCACAGTCTATTTATAAATCTAAAGATCCACAGATATTTCCCTTCCAATATCAGCTAACAGTGGAATTTGGCAAATGTATAGGTGCATGGTATGGGAACCCTTGAGGTTTTGGATGTTCACAACAGTCCAAGGCTGCCAATATCCAGAATCACAGGTGATTTAGACCCATTTTTCGCGTAGTGGGATTTGGCCTTTTGTAATGTATGGTGGCGCTGTGATATTGAACTCCCCCTGTCTTTGGCTCTTTGCCCATTCTGAAGCCAAGTTTTAATCCATATACTGGACTCATCAATAGCTGGGTCAAGTTAAAATTGGAACAACCGTAATGTTTTCAAACGCATGCGGAACGGGTTCTTGCACTTAAATCTGTTATTAGAAAAGAATGCCTACCCTAAAATGAGAGGGATCCCACATGATGTTAATAATAGATTTGGAGAATGTTCTTATTGTACCTTCTACGGATATACAATCCATATACCGTGGTACCCAAGTGTTCAAAAGAGAAGTAATAAAAATGAACAATCCTATAATTATAACATTACATGGAATACATGTAATTAGCTATAATCCGGTAGCTTGTCAGCAGGGCCACTGTTCGGAGGTGTTCAGGGCTGGCCACCAAACAATACAGCATCCACACACCACAGTGTTGTATTACATGCACCTCTATTGTAGACCATACAATAGAGATGCATTATCTCACCCACAAGTGGTACTATTTCCCTCAGTGTGTCACACAACATCTAATTTGTTTGTTTATTGGATTTAGACAGGGTAAACTATATCCTATATAATGTTAGGCACTGGGTTAGGTGAGGTTATTGGGAATGGGCATATAATAGCATTGTAGCACTGCCCTGCCCTTCAGCCCCTATAGTAGGGAGGGACAAAATATATGGGACTATGGAATTGTAAAATGGATTTACGGATAAAAGAAAGAATATCAATGCATCTTTTCTCTCACTAGATGGTTATCGGGGTTTGAATGCAAAACGCTTGCTTATAGGTCAGGAAGGTTATTCACAGGAAAGGTTGGTGGCACCCCCATTGTGTTAGCTCCTCAATGTTGGATGCTGATTATCATGCTCATTGCATGATTCCAATGTCAGTCACTCATAACAGAAGCATCCATAACTTGGAAGACATGATGCCAGTTGCCGATTGACATGTGCCAAATGCCACTTGTATCTTGCCAATTGTCATTCATGGCTTACCATTTGCCAATTGTGGGTTGCCAATTGCCACTCATACCGTCATCAGTTGCCATTTGCTAACTGTGGGTTTGCCAATAACCAGACATAGGATGCAGTTGTTTTCAGCTACCATTTCTATGATATATCATCTCAATTAAGAGGCAAATGGCAGCTGGGTCGCCCATTAAGACCAGCATCTACCGGTAGCTAATTGGCAAATGGCTATTTCTTAGTGGCAAATGGCAAGTGACATGACATCATAATTGGCAATTGACAAATGGCAACTAGGCATTGTGAAGCTACAAGTGGCCAATGGCAACCTGTAAGTGGCAATTGGCAACATGTCGCACCGGCCTTCCATACATAACAAAGAAATTAACATAAAGAAGTGACAATTTAGCATCCCTCAGGGCAGCATCAGTATCCACTAGAAATATAGCAGCAGCCATAAGAAGAAGGAAAATGACCCTCTTGGAAGCTCTCGTGAACTTTATAAATCTCATTTTGTATGTTGAAGCATACGTTCCATTTCCTCGTGCAGTAGATGCCATAAAGTGAAGAGGGGATACTAAAGGTTATCTGGGAGGACCTGGCGGGCTCCTGACTGTGAGGGTGATTAGCACATTTATTAGCTTTAGATTTAACACTTACTAGAGGATACAGGAGGAGGTCACTCTTCTCTTTGAAAGTATCATTATAGACTTTAAAAATTTACAAACTGTGGTGACAGATTCTGTTCACTCTCCAGTTAACAACCCTGGAGGAAGGAGTCATGTGGTGATATGTCTGGTAGATTCTGATACTTTGGTGTAACAACTGACCACAGCTATAACACTCCCACTGAGAACCCCATTAGTCAAGCCCTTTGTCGGCTTCGCCCGGTTCTGGTGGACAACCTTTTAGTCTATATTGTCTGCTGGCCATTCTGCTTAGAGGCCAGTCACCTAGGATTTTTCTCCCGAAGTCATGCAGGTATACTAGTTTCTCTTGATAGTTCCAATGGCAACATGAATGATGTCATAGTATGCATTACAGCAATTATCATTGAGATTGGCATCATCGTGTCAGTCTGTGATACGAATTTACAGATTGAACCAGAAAGTATTCTAAACATGACACTGTAGTACATGTTTATTGGTCAAACAACATTGGTGTGCACTTGTGGTCCCCTTTTCAACACTACAGTAGTATTGATAGGGAACTAAAATCCTAATTGCAGGGCAGTATGCTGTTTATCCTATGTTCTCTTGCATGTTTTGATTCATAAGGTGAGTCAGAGTATGGTCTTCTGATCATAACAATTGCTCTCTGTGACAAATAGACTAGACATATTGAAGAACAACCCACTTGGCAAAAAACGTTTTTTTAATGTTAATAAAACGTTTTTATTTGGTTCCTAAGTTTCTGAAAGGTATATTTAACGTAAAAAATTTTTTTATGTTCTTATAAAAACGTTTTTATTTCAGGTTAAAAAACCTTTTTTAACATAAAAAAAAAACGTAACTAAAAACGTTATTATTTGGTTGAAAAAAACACACGTTTAAAAACGGTTTTACCCAAACCAAATAAAAACGTTTGCAAAGTGGGCACATATATAATATAACTTTATGTAGCCGAGAACACGGGTGAGTAAGGAAAACTCATGCAATGTTTCTATTGCTCCATGCCCTACTCATATCACCAGTATGTATGAATGCAGCGATGGCAACCAACCCATCAGTTCTATATTAATTCCAGAATCTTTGCAAGATTAAAAAGGGGAGAGGCGGCCTTGATTAAAAGAAGTACTTATGATCCTTTAATTTCTGTATGTGCTTATCAAATATTCCTGAAGGGATACCAATGTGCCCAGAATATTTGAGCGAATAGGCCCATGTGATGTAGGGATTCAGTGCTGGCGACTTAGTAACCTTCACTGCATCATCAACAATTCAAACAGTATATTAAGGCATTATTCTCCCATTAAAGGGTTAAATCCAGCAGTACAGCTTTAACGTGCAGTATTACAGGCAGACTTAGTAGCAATCCCAAGTGTATTTGTCTACAACGTTACACTGACCACGCTCTTACTCCACCGTCAACATTGCTGCCCAGGTCAGTGTGAGAACACAGGGGACGACCGTGTGAATTAAAATATTGACATTTGATTGGAGTAAAATATTGAATGCGCTTGCTATTAGTTATGTGTATTTATCAACTGGAGGTAGCTCGTCTATATTTGATATTTTCACATGGAAGGAAGACAAGCATTGTCTAGTGCCTTCTGTGCCTGACAGTTTTTTTTTGTACTGTATGGAAGTATTCAGGATACTAGTAGTAGGAGATCCTGCATATGTTCAATTTTATGTAAATGAGTCTTAACTGTTCACTTGAACATGGCGGCCATTTTGTACCCCATGATTACTGCTGTCAAATCCAGGAGACCTGCTTCAATACCTTTAAAATACGTGCTAAAAGTAGGGTAAAATGAGTAATGTCAATAGTCAAATTGTATTTCATGTCCCCCCCCCCTACTATGTAATTTATTCTGCTGTTACTGCCAATATGGTTCTGCAATCATTATGATACACTCCTATATTTGTAGACGTAGCAGGTTGTGCCTAGTCAGGCCTGGCGTAGTGTTAGTAGTATTGGTAGTAAGTGGAGAATAAGTGGTGTGTAGGTACAGAAGCACCATGCCCCCTAACACCTCCACACACCTCCACAAGTCACCTAAGCATGTGCTATAACCCCTCCCCCAGTCCCCTCCTGGAGGAACCACTACTCATACACTATACATATAGGCCTGGACCCACTGGAGAAGCAGCTATGGCATACCCTTATCATGACCCTACAGTTTTAAGCACTACTATCCTGCAAATTCCAGTTGTAAACTGCAAAAAATAAAAGTAAAAGCCTACCTGTGTGTACTCCATATTGTTTCTTGCAGACCTGTGGCCAGTAGTGTATCTGGAGGCCCTCAGCATGTGTCCTTCCTCCACGGTTTGATCCCTTCACAGACGTATAGTTATAGGATCCAGTGGACAAGGGGAGAGGGGAGGGAGTACAGAATGAGGAGAACCGGCAGTGAGGTGAGTGGGGGGGGGGGCTGTGTTGGTTTCTGGAGTAGTTATGCTATTGGGAGGGCCTCCAATGAGTTCCCAGAGACCCCCCCCCCCCCACCTCACACTGTCTCCCCTCCTGACCACCTCCCACCCCCTTCTCCAGTAGGTCCCAATATAACTTGGAGTAGAAGGTAAGGCGCTTAAGGTGCTCAGGGTGGGGTGGGTGGGTTAGAGACATTAACCCTCTAAAATCGGCATAATGAGTTAATATCCCTTAATTTACCTTGGTTCAATCATGCATCAGACTGATTTCAGATGCATGTACACTCCTGTTATTTGAGCATGATGCATAAAAGCAGTGCTGGCGAGTTACTCACTGCATTGATTCACAAATGAGACAAATCAACACCAAGCATTGAATCAAGAGTCATAAATGGTTAAGCTGCCAGATTGCAGGTCACAACTCACAGTGCAGACAATAGGCCTCACACTATAGGGCCAATTGTTTCAAGGTGCTGGTTTGTCAAGGGCTACTGGCACGTGGGGCTTTGAATTCAATGGATTTTCAGGGGCGTAGGAATCCCTGGTCTCTGGGGTCTGCCCCCCCCCCTGAAAAAAGAAGGAACAATATGAAACGTGCATGAACTGCAATTCTTTTTCTCCGAAATTCACCTTTTATATTTCACAAATGTCATAGTGGAATATGACAAATGGGGGGGGGGGCGAGCCAAAGGTCAGTTTAGAAACTACTTCACACAAGCCACATGGACAAAACAGAATGCCTGTCATTTTATTTAAGTAGCACTAAACACACAACAGAACATATATCTTCTAGTTAAGTATCATCCCAGCAAATTGTCGTCATCAGTCGCCATGATTGGTCATCAATGGTGACTCCTTTTTGAGTGATACCTCATTCCGTCATCTTTTGCCACTGTGTGTAAGACTCATGTGGCATAGCAATTGTTATTCCTATAGATCTTGTGCTATAATGATGTCGTGTTCCATCTAGCGACATGTGTGAGCCACTTCACACAGGTTGACGAGGACTCACGACAATTTGATGGGAATCAAGTATATCATCAACTATACAAGTCAAAATGACATTCTATTCAATAATTTTGGTGACATTTATTTTCCTTGACATAAAACACATTTTGCTGTGAAATCCAAACCCTAACCCCTTGAAGGCAGCATGAGGACTGATGATCGCCATGACGATCTCAGTATAAAAAGGTGTTCTGCCATGCATTCAAGTCGGTGCTCCATTATCTTCTATATTCTGCAGGCCTGGACGATTTTTGCTAGACCGAGTATCTCGCGATGACTTTTGCCAGTAAATAAATAATGTAAGACAAAAATAAAATGGTTGAGGTTCACGAGAATTGGTCTGAGTGAGAGTTATCTCACAAGGCGGAAATAACCCTCAGTGACCACTCCCTAAAGGGTTAAGTTTCACCAAATACATGTAAAAATATTAAATGCATCTTGCTTTCCCTGACAATATGGTAGAACACATTTATAACGATATTCTTATATCCTCGGTATCTATGTTGATGCCTTTTATACATCTCACCATCATGTGATATTATTTATTATTGAGTGTCTTATATACAATGGCTCAAACTGTCAGAAGCAATTCATAGGAAGGGAAATTCTAGTCATGGTAGTAATAGTTTGTTCTCTCTTCTACCTAAACTATATACAGGTACTCGGGTGTCTCAGTGTTGACACCTAGTGGCAAGACAAGGAAATGGCAATTTAGTATCCCTGATTTTACCAATACATGTACCAATAGATGATCCACTGACCTTAATCATGAGCCAAGGTAAAGGCTCTCCACCTGTCTAGTGTATCGCTTACTCCAGTAAATTCAACGGTGTGTTTCTAATTTTATAAACAAAAGAAAAGAAGAAAAGAAATTGCCATCCACAATAAACAAAATGTGTAACCACGGACCTGAAACACGTATTTCAGGTCCGTGGTGTAATTGATCCCTGTTCTATTATTATTTTGATTTATTATACAGACAATACTGACAATGTATTTAATATTAAATGTATAGATAATGAAATGGCTGTAATAAAAAGACAAGCTTAAGTTTCCGTCATTTGCTGATTTTCTTAAATTTTATTCACAGTCGTCTTATACAAGAATTGTATGAAGGTGTTCGTGTGTATGCGACGTTAAGGACGTTAAGCACTGATTCCACAACCAATTAATGACATGTAAATTCTTACCAATTTTAACCCTACCGTAGACAAACTGGTTGAAAGGTGGAAGCAATCAAGAGAGATTATCTCAATAATTGGTTGACATAATGATTATAAATGACCCTCCAGTATCAGAACATGCAGAATAGATTGATCATTGTCCTCTAGGTAGGAATCCAACAGTGGCTCATCTTTAACCAATTTGGGACACTACGAACTATGACAAGCTATTAAAGAAGAGTACGTCGGTTAACCCATAGATGTTAATAGGTAAAGATTTGACTTCTTGTGGTGGAAATATTGAGCCATGTACACTATCACTGATGGGATCCACTGATGACATGGATATATCGTTGCCTTAGTGCAAGGGGGTCGTAAAATCGAGTTTCTGTTTTAACACTCACTGGCCCTTATCTGCCGTCTCTGAAAGTACTAAAGCTCTATAGTAATTGGAACTCTTCTCTTGCCTCTCCTGCAAAAACTTACAAAAAAACTTGAAAAATGCAATTTTTAATACGAGCTTCTTGTACTAAGGCGACGACATATTCCAGAATCCAACACTATCATAATTTGTATTCAATGTATGTTGGTTGTTGTAATAGTTGTAACAGCTATGGTGTGATTCCAGAAATTAGCTTCCAATAGAGCTATTCTACATTCTACAATTTGAATCACGCCAATATTGTACATCCATCTGTTCTGAGTCATATTACATGTACGTTAGCATTGTTTCATATCATACGAGGATGAAAGGATTTGAGGTACTTACATAATGACGTTCGCCCTAACACCACATGGCCCAAGGTCTAATGAAGAAGAAAAAAGGAGCAATGTGCAACAATCCATCTTAAAATCAAGTAAAGCTAGGAACATCAAATCCCCACAGTAAGAGCATGCTGTCCATGCCTTTGAAAAATGTATACATGTATCACAGATATATTTCAAGAATCACTACTATTCATAACTTGGTATCTAAATTTAAGACTTAACAGTTATCTGCAATATTATAGATTACAGAGTGTAGTGTTCTACCCCTCGAGGTTAATCGAATCCTTCGATAAACAACGAAGAACAACTATTCAGGTTCCAGTTAAAACTTTATTGTCTATAACGCATAGGCATCAGGCGTTCTCGATAACAGTTACAGGTGGTAGAGTTTGAACTCTAAAGCACGCTCAACACTAGACGACTAGCACAGCCTTCTAGTGTCTGCAGTTATTAACCCACATTTACCTTCTCTGTGCAACAGCACAGAGAAGTATTATAATATGGTAGTCGGGCAGCCGCCAACCATCGCTCACGATGATCCGTCGCGACTGGACTGACCCTGAGGAAGGCCGTACAATGGCCTTATATACACCAGAGTCGAGGGCCACGTGACCAGGTGGTGACGTGGCGCTGGACTCCAGTGCCCCCAGGCGTCGGGTAAGAGAGGTGCTCTCGACGTCGCCCACGAGGACCACGAAGGTACCTCGAGGATGACTCGGGACCACCACACCACCCCCCACTAGACTGAAACGAGGTCTCTGAAAAGTTTCAGAGATCCCGGATCAGTCTAAACAAAAAGGTAATAATTTAAACTACTGAATCCGACGACATGGTCGACAGATACAGTAGGGGAATATATAGAAATATGAAGTTTCTACTGTACTGTAGAAAAAATTATTATCACAGTTAGTAAAGGGGCGCTGCTCCATCCAACGTTGGAGACCAGTGTCGAAACACTGCTTCACAACCGGTTCCTGGTCGATCCGAGGGAGGCACGACCGGGTATGGTAACCGGGGTCGTGTCGTTTCCTCTCTGTCTCGTTGAGAAGCTCCTTCCAGCGTAGGAAGCCCATCGGTAGTGTACAGTACAACTACGATGGTCCTTCGACCGTGAGGCCGAGGATGTGTGGCACCACCAGGTTCCTAGAACCAGGGTGGCGTCGGATCCACACAGCTTCGCAGGGAGGTCCGGGGACAGGAAAGGTACCCCCACTCGTGGAGGGTACACCGTCGTCCGGGAACAAGTTCCCGGGGGTTCCATGCTGACATCGAGACTCTGTTCGATGTCAGCGGTCCGAACTGGAGGGAAGGAACAGTAGTATCATATTACTGCTCCTCCGAGATCGACCCGGTAACGGCGTCGATTTCCGCCTGCTCTCCGTCAGTTCGATCATCATCACGTGAGGCACTGGTGGCTAACTGGCCGGAAAACGTCGGCGACTCGGGCAATGGAGCCTCGCGGTCCATTGTCGTTCCCCAAGCCTCGTTAGAGGTCTCGGGTGCATCTCGGGAGTCTCCCTCAGCATCTGAGTGGAGGACTGCCGAGTCTGCAGAGTCGCTATCGTTGTCATCATCGCTCTCTTGACCGTCAAGGTCGTCCTGGTCTCCCTGGTCAGGGGGAGCCGTTGGAGAGTGGGTGACGACATGGACATCCCCGTCTACGTCCATCGACTGTTCCACCTCTGCAGATACTACTGCACTGGTGGACGCCGATTGGTCCGGGCAGACGGCTGCTCCTGCGGTATTCAGAGGCTTGATGCCATGAAGATCCGGATGGATTTTCGGTGACACCATTCTCTGAACAGCTGGCGGTGCAGGCTCAGTGGCTCCCGAGAGGTCGACTAGGGGAGCCGATGAGGAAGGCGCGGTTGCTGGTAGGTAGACGGAAGCGCCGAGAGACCTTCCAGGGGTGTCAGGCTTATCCTGCACCACCTGCTCTCGACCCAACATGGTCATAGCCGAACTCAGACTATCTATCCTCGGAGATAACTCTCTTAGAGGATTAGACTGTGCTGCCAGCGTCCTGATGTCGGGAACGACTCCACCTTCAACGAGGTACCTCTGCGCTTCGTGAGAGGGCTCGGTACGGACAGGTTTCAGAGTTCTGACGCCATGATGCTTGTCCTTCATCCATTCCGAGAGTTGGACCCCGAAGACTCTAAAGAATTCGCGGTCGGTTTCTTCCCAGCTCTCTATGATAGCATCCCTCTTGGTGATATCATATTGAGCTTGTGACTCGAAGTTATTGAGTCGCGTGCGGACATCGGTCAGACGAGAGTCCATCTCCATCTGCACGGTCTGACGTGCCTCTTCCCTAAGAGCCGGAAGGAGCTTGTTAAGGATGGCCGTGTTTGTTCTGTCAAACAGGCCGAACAAGTAGGCACTCGCTTCCTCACGGAATGCCTCACCGAAGTGATTGATAGCAGGGCTACCCGTCATTTGTAGAAGTCCCTTGCATCGTTCCACGAACGTCTTGGGGACTCCACGTTTGACGCCATCGCCGTACGCAGGCTGGGCCAACTCCCAACGCAAGGTTGCTGTTGGGGTGTCGGCGCCTGACACTACGTTGGAGAAGGCAGCTCCTGCTCCCGAGGTTAGTGTCGCACCACCTACGTGAACACGCGGCGTGGCAGCTGGGATGCTGTCCTTTGCCGCTGTAGGTGCCTTGACAGGAGGGGATGAGTTGGTGGTTACCTTGGGTTGTCGATCACGACCACTCCGAGGTTCCACCGCCTTGCCTCCCGGCTTAGCACCACTGGTACTGGGTTTAGCTGAACCAGTCGAAGCAGTCTTCGACTTTTTAGGAGCCGGGGCCGGAGTGGACTTCTATGCCTGCACGGGCTTCGAGGGGGCCACTTGTGGCTTTGGCTTCTTAGGTTCAGTCGAACCGGCAGGCTTCTTCTTCTTAGTCCAGCTGATCTGCGTCCGACTCTCACGAGAAGGGCGCAAATATGACCTCTGGGGTGTGCGACACGGCCTTTTATCCCTGTGGCGCGCGTCTCTGATTGGAGGAACGGCGTATGTGACTGAGGCGGGCGACCCCCATTGGTCCACAGCGCATCACGCCATGACCAAATAAGGTAATGCTCCAAAAATGGAACGACTCACTCTCCTCACGCCGTCACGCTCTGGTTCTCCAGTCGCATTGTTTGCATATGCCGTTAATTCTTATGCGGTCTATGGGGCTCCAACACTGTCAACATGGGCATCTAGGGCACCCCCGTTCTACCAGACTACCGGGATTAAAAATGGTCCCAATATGGACCTGCCAGTCAGGCAGAATCCATCAGCCTATGCTGGGAACCCATCCACACAGTCCGATTAAACAAGGGGGCCCATGTTTTTCATGTTTCCAGTGTCGGATTGTCTCAAATTAAGAGGCAATCGCATGACTTCTCGTGTAATTTTTTATTCACCGTCGGCTTCACGTCCACAGACAGATTTACCCAAGAACAGCACCTGTTATTTAAATCCTTATTAAAAAAACAGGTTGGTAAAGCTGCTGCTTAGTACTGTGCGATCCGTCGATTACTGAGTAGGGTTTAATATAGGACTTTTCCTGATTTTAACCTTTACTGTAGGAACAAGTGTTGAGCCTCGGGGCGGGTTACTGTTACCCCCTCCTAGCTCGCCGTCCTTTGATGTGGCCGGGCCGACCCGGTTATTAACCCGTTTCCATCACTTGTGGCGGCGTGGATGAAGGGGTCAGAGTGTTTGCTCTGGGTTTTCTTTCATCCTCGACACTCGTCGATCGTCCCTTTGATGAGCCTTGGCGCTTAAACCTTGCTCGAGTCATAGGTCTGGTCTGGAGTGACTGATCATTGACTTCAATCGAAACGCTTCGATGTGAAGTTTGTTCAGTCATTTGCACCTTCGAGGGGGGGTCGGGCTTCCGACCACGGCGTCGCTTTGATGGTTTACTTGCGTCCAACACCTCCACCTCGCTCAGCTTTCGAGCTTTGTTCTGTCGTTTTCGATGACCCTGCTTAGTTTGTTTTTTAGACTGAGCTTCCGGTTGTGACCTTTCGATCTCTATTTCGACCTGTGCAGAAACAGACTTAGCCCTTTTCGTGGCCCCACGAGAAGGTGAATCATCATCAAGTTGTGGCTGCAACAACTCAACAGTTTGTGATAGTTCCATGCCCAACCACCAGCGTACTCTATCAACATTGCTCTTTTGCAACCGCCCGCGGGACGATCGAAGTAAGTGTCAACTCAGAGAGGACAGAATCCACCACGAATGGCCCATCCCAGTTGGGAGCAAGCTTCATAGCTGCTTGGGGGGTGTGGTACCTCACCACCTGTTCCCCAACTGAGTATCTCTGCTTCAGCCCATAGTCATACCCGACTTTCTGGCGTTCCACAGATTTACCTAAATTTTCTCTTACCATGCTGTAACTTTCCCTTAACCGATCTCGAAGCTGTTCCCCGAAAGTAACGGAACAAGGGACCTCGAGTGGGTTCTCGATTGAGCCGAAAATCACATCCGTTGGCATGAGAATTTCTTCCCCGAATACCATCATATTTGGACTGCATCCAGTAGAACTATGTTCAGAGCTGTTATATGCGGACACGACATATTTAGCCTGTTCATCCCAGTCGTCCATATGTTTGTCAACCAACATAGTCAGACTCTGAATCAGTGTTCTGTTGAACCTTTCCACCTGGCCATCGCTTTGTGGCCTGCACGGATTGGTCCTCTGTTTTACAATCGTCAAATATTCACACATCTCAGAGAAGAGACGAGACTCGAATTCTCGACCTTGGTTGGAATGCAGGAGCAACGGAACGCCAAAGGTCAAGACCCATTCGTCCACGAAGGCTTCTGCACAGGTCTCTGCTGTGTGATTTGGTAAGGGAATAGCGCGAACATACTTGGTGAAGTAATCCTGGATTACTAACATGCAAGTATTCTTGTTTGGTGTGGGTGCAAACCCCGAGATGATATCCATAGCTATCCTCCCGAATCACACCCTGAACAACTCTTGGTGCAAAGGAGACTTACCCATGCCCTCGCCGGGCTTTACCAAACAACAGGTAGGACAATGTCGAACCCAACGACCTATGTCCTTCCCCATTCCAGGCCAGTAATATCTCCGCTTCACCTTTTCGAGCGTTTGTTTTCGACCAAAATGTGCCGCTGTTCGGTGTCCGTGGCAAAAGGAGAGTACCTCGCCCCTCAGTTGGCGTGGTATCATTACTTGGATCGTGCGTCTTGCGCGACCCGCCTCGACTATCCAGCGACATAACAAACCTTCACTGAAAGTTAAGAGAGGCCATTGCCCAATTAATTTCCGTACTTCGGCACTCTCGATTGATACCTCAGGCCTAGTGGGTTTAACCCCCCTTAACTAGCCATTCGGCAACCCGTCTGATGTCAGCGTCCGGTTTCTGAGCATCAATGAGTTCATCGAGAGATTAAAATGCAACACCCACCCGACTGTCTACTAGACTACCTACAGCCGCCAAAACAGCGTTGTGACTGCCGCAGTCTGTGCAATCTGACCTTTGGCATAGCCGCACAGGGATACGACTAAGGCCATCGGCATTCAGATGCTTGGCACTACTTCGATGTTCGATCTTAGAGTTTTCGAGACCGAACTCCGAAAGGTGGGCCAGCCACCTACCCATCATTCCTTCAGCTTCTTTGAAATTCAGGAGCCATTTCAAAGAAGAATGATCGGTGCGGATAGTGAAATTACCACCATAGAGGTAGTGCCTAAACTTCCTGGTGTACACGACAACTGCCAACAGTTCTCTTTTGGTGGTGCAGTAGTTTCGTTGTGTCTTACTTAGAGTGTTACTAGCAAAGGAGATTGGGACCTCCATTCCATCCTGAATCTGGGATAGAACAGCTCCAATCGCCGTGTTGCTAGCATCAGTGTCTAAGATAAAACGACCGTCGGGTGTTGGGAATCGAAGCACAGGAGTCTCCTTGAAACTTCGTTTTAACTCGACAAAAGCATGTTCAGCTCTTTCTGTCCATGCGAATGCCTCGTAACGACCTCTACTACCTTTAGGTTTTTGGATCACTAAGTCCTGCAAAGGACCTACTAGTTCTGCAAACCCCGGGATGAACTCTCGGTAGTAGGAACAAAAACCAATGAAGGATCGAATTTCCTTCACTGTAGTGGGCCTAGCCCAAGTCATTACATCGCTAACTTTCCCCGGGTTAGCCTCTATACCCTGTTCAGACACGATTCGGCCTAGGTACTCGACTGAAGTCCTAAAAAGCTGACACTTTTTAGGTTTCAACTTCAGTCCCCATGCTTGAATCCTGTTGAAAACTTCTGCCAGATTCGCCATTGCTTCATCCGTCGTTTTGCCGAAGACGATGATATCATCGAGGTAAACCAGGCAAATCTTACCTAGTAAACCCCTCAACATCTCCTCCATCATTCGCTCGAATGTGGCGGGAGCGTTACACAAACCAAACGCCATTCGATCGAACTCATAGAGCCCCCTCTGGTAAGAAAAAGCGGTTTTCTCGACATCGTCGGGATTCATCCCGATCTGCCAATATCCAGATTGGAGATCGAGACAACTAAACCACTTATTTCCTCCCAAGGCATCTAAGGATTCGTCGATGCGCGGGAGAGGATAGGCATTTTTCTTAGTCACACCATTCAGACATCGATAATCGATGCAGAATCTCATGGTCCCATCCTTCTTCGTCACCATCTGGACGGGACTGGACCAGGGACTAGTACTTGGCCTAACCACCCCCATATCCAACATCTCCTTAAGTTGTTCATCCGCAGCAGCTTTCTTGATGAGAGGAATCCTCCTGTAAGGGACTCGGATAGGTTGCGCCTCACCAGTATCGATGTTATGCAGACATCGATCGGTGCGCCCTAACGGTTCATCTGGACTCTTAAAGACATCCACGTGCTTACGCAGTAAGGCGGACCGTTTCAGTCTTTCTTCTGGTTGGGTCAGGTGGGTGTCACCATACATATCTAACAACCAGGTAAGGAGCTCCCCCGTGTGGGTGCTCGCAACTTCTGCTGTCTCGACGTCTGCAGCTTCTTGCTCGAGACGCATTATCACAGATCCTACCTCCGGTGAAGAGAATTCACCGTTCCTGTCAGCATACTGTACGGTACCGACCACCTGGCCTTTCTCCAGGACAATGTCTCGATTCAGTGGATTACAGACAGGAAACACTGTTCGACGGACATTGCTGACAAGGGCAGCCTCACCAACCAACCTAAAACTCGGATTTTACCAGGACATCGCATCAATGTCTAGCTGGTATCCTAGTGGTCTGTGCTACTGAGGCAACCGATGACACTCTTTTCAGTTTACACTGATGGTGCTCTTCTTTCGGCTCGGTCATGACCAATTGATCATGAGTGCCAGAGGTGCTGATACCTTGGCTTTTCGATGGTCGGGCAGCTCGATTGCCACGTTGAGCCGCCCGCCTCAGTTTTCCGTCGCGTCAGGTGGTAGACCTTTAATAGGCTCGGGGCAAGTTCGTGCGAAATGCCCTTGCCTCTTGCAGTTCCAACACTTGGCGTCGGATGGAGGGGTACTTGGCTTCTCCGAGTTAGTAACAGGAACATCCCCTCCCTCGATCACCCTGAGTAAATTCTTCAATTGACTCAGCGAGAAGGTTGGTTCCTGTACCTTGGGTTTGGAGGCCTTATTTGACACCTTCGATTTACCAGCAGCTTTCTGACTTTTCTTAGTCTTACTCCCCGCCACGGGCTTCAAGTACGAGGACACCTCACCCTGTACCTCATCGACTAAAGCGGCGTCGGCCAATGCCGACATTGCGTTTGTTGAAGTAGGATTCACCAACTTAGGCAGTAGTTGTCGTTTTCTCAACAACTCATCTGCCAAGTCCATGATATCCCTGAGGGACATGTAAGTGCGCCACTCCCGAAGCACGTCTTGTTACAAATCAGTGTCCTATGAACAACTGGTTGACTTTAGTTATTAGCCATTTAACCGAGAAGTCCACACCTGGATAGGCATCGCCGGCAAGTCATCTTAAAGCAAAGCCATAAGCTCTGATGCTTTCATTCTTGCCCTGGCGTCTCTTCTCCATAGTGACAATGGGGTCCTGCAGGCTAGAGGTCATGGCTTCTGTTACCATGTCGACCAGCCCCTCTAGATTCCCATCTCCATGCTCCTCCCACAACCACACAGTATCAGCTGTGGGGCCGTTCTGGAGTAGCATGAGGAGTTGAGCCAATGCCATACTCGAGGTCCATACATTCACTCGACGGACATGATTGAATCCGTGGTACCAACGGAGCCAATCATCCTTCCATGTAAATGCAGGGCACTCGACTGACCTAGTCCGGGCAGGTTCGTGCCCGATAGAAGTATTCTCAAACATCCTACTTGATCTTCTGACCTGATCAAGAGCGAATGGTGTACCTCTTCTAGGTATTTGATGGTCCATCCCCATGTTTCTCATAGTAGTGTCTGCACAACTATGATTAATCCCCCAGGGGTTACCAGACTCGGCCTCACTCAAATGTGAAGCCTTGAACCTGATATCCCTATACTGAGGAGGATCAACATGTTGTTGGGCAGTGGTAGGGGTCGAAAATTGTCTGATCACACCACTTAGACCATCAGTACGCGGCATCGAAGGAATGGTTTGGCTTCGACGTGATCTTGATTCCACTTTTGAGATGTCGTCAATAGCCCCTACCATTCTGTCTATCTCCGCCTGCTGTTTTGAACGTTCCGCCTGTCTCAATTCCGATACTAGGAATTCCAGTCGGCTATGTTCTGCTTTCGAGAGATCTCGTTGCTCGCTAAGGGCAAAGAGTTGCTTAACCTCCTTCATGGCACGGTTAAGCCACTCCCTGTAGTCAGGGTTCTCGACCAGGTCCCCTTGAGTGGCAACTTTAGCAGTGCTGCATTCACTACTTTGTTGCCTCTCTTGATGTCTAGCGGCACGCACTTTCAAGTCTGTTTGCTCCTGCAGACGTTCTTTAAGTGCGAGTTCGTCACAAACTTCTTGATTAACCCTGGCTTCGTCAGCCTCCTTACGAGACGACATCTCCCGTCGGAGTTTGTCGATTTCTCCACGCATGGCTCCCAAAGTATCCGAATCCTTCTGATCCTTCAGAGATTGGGCTACTAAGGTCTCAGATTTTAGGGAATTAAGCTCGGCTTCATGTCTCGCTTTACGTTCCATTAAAATCTGATATTCGGCCATCTTATCTGCGTGCACGATTCGCTCCTCACAGCGACGACGCACTTCTGCCTCGTCCCTGGCTCGAGCATCCTCGTCAGCTTGCATCTGACAGAGTAACGATTCTCGTTCCTGACGTAGCTGTTCGACCTGCTTTTCATAAGCTGTTAGGTGTTCAGCTACTTCTTCAGTATGCTCCGCTGATTTTTGGTTTAGCTCATGCCGCAACTCTTGCAGTTGTTCCTCCAACATAGTCTTTTCTACCTCTTGTATTTTCAACTTATGTTTAAGGGACGTCTGCTCGTGTTGGGCATCCTGACGAGCTCTCTCGACGCATTCTCGGCGGCTTGTTGCAAGGCGGTCAATCTTTGCTTTCAGTGATTGACATTCCGCAGCTGTCAATCGACTACGCTCGATCTCAGACTTTGTTGCAAGCAAGGACTCTTTTTCGCTAGAGAGCTGTTTGACCTTCTCTTGAAGATCAACAAGTTTTCTATTCGCGATCCGAGTCTTGTTTGAAGCCTCCAGCGCTTGCTGCCTAAGCTGTTCCAACCTCAGCTCTATTTCTGTACTCTTCTCCCAAGCCTTCGTGGTATTGCTCGTGAGAGCATCCAACTGTTGACGACCCTGTCGCAGTTGGCGTTCTTGCTCTTGCAACAACTCTTCGTTGAGTCCCTTGCCACTGTCTATACTTCCTTGTATAGAAACGGGTGAACGACCCTCGAAAGACCAACTACCAAGGCCCATTGGAGTTCCCACGGGTGATGCTGTTCTTTCTACATAGGACAGACTCTGTGTCCTTAAGAAATTCTCAGCAGCCGGAGAGAGTTGAGTCGACACTCGCCAGTTGAGTAGTCGACTCCTTTGATACAGGCCCAACGGGTCAGTCGATGGACCTAATATCAGTGAGTGGTTCAAACCACCACCAATAAGTGGATCGTTCGTATCCACTAATGGACCTGCAGCCGCTTGATGTTGGTGATTGGGGTCATCACCTTCATCCAAGTGGCCCTGCATGTCGAACTTAAGCTCGCAGTATCTATGCGGACTAAAGTTAATAACTGGTCACAGCACCAGTGTAGTGTTCTACCCCTCGAGGTTAATCGAATCCTTCGATAAACAACGAAGAACAACTATTCAGGTTCCAGTTAAAACTTTATTGTCTATAACGCATAGGCATCAGGCGTTCACGATAACAGTTACAGGTGGTAGAGTTTGAACTCTAAAGCACGCTCGACACTAGACGACTAGCACAGCCTTCTAGTGTCTGCAGTTATTAACCCACATTTACCTTCTCTGTGCAACAGCACAGAGAAGTATTATAATATGGTAGTCGGGCAGCCGCCAACCATCGCTCACTATGGTCCGTCGCAACTGGACTGACCCTGAGGAAGGCCGTACAACGGCCTTATATACACCAGAGTCGAGGGCCACGTGACCAGATGGTGACGTAGCGCTGGACTCCAGCGTCCCCAGGCGTCGGGTAAGAGAGGTGCTCTCGACGTCACCCACGAGGACCACGAAGGTACCTCGAGGATGACTCGGGACCACCACAAGAGTATGAATACAATTGGATTGCTTTCTGAAAGAGGAGTAAAGAATATGAAAGTAAAGAGAAGAAAACCATATTTACCTTGTGCTAGACATTTGGTGTAATGATTAAGAGCAGCCTTGATACTGAGTTATAGGGAATTAAGAAGAGCGACAATGCGGTCCCTATTGTTTGAGGATTTACAATTGGGATGCTATGACTGGGTATTACCACCTAAAGACACGACCAGTGTAAAATCCTTAGAAACTCTAGCCATAGCACGTATTGGGAAAGGAGGCTGGTGCATTGCAACTTTACCCGAGAAACTGAGAAAGGCAATTAATGCGTATTATCAAAAGTATGTGGTAGGGAAGTTGCATATGCTGGTGTTTTATGTGCCAACCTCAGGCCCACGCAATGCGGAAATGTCGAATGTGTAAGCGTCGCCAAATGGCTATTCGAGTCCACCAAGAACAAAGTGAGCAGAGATTAAAAATAGAGAATAGTATCTTTATGCCGAGATATTAGATCCTAACCCTTAGATGGCGGACATTGACTTTCCACTTCCGAGGTGTGATGGAGCACTCCCGAATTCTTTTCTGCATGATCTCTAGACTTTTGTAGAATTCTTCTTCACTACACTAACAATTTGTCTACATAGGTAATATACCTTCTAATATACTTTTTCAAATACAAATAGTTAAGTAATAATTATATTCCTTTAATAAAAGGAATGTTCTTCATTTCTTTGGTTTGGGGAAAAAGGGAAAATGAGTCAGTGAATTGGTGCACCAATCAAACTTATCTGTATAAAGTCAAGAGATTATAATTGTCATGAGTGTGTTTAGGACATACAAAAGGCTCGAGTGTGATTCTTCTCTTTTATGACATTCTTGTGAGTAAAGTGTATTTGTAAAAATCTTGTATTTTAACTTGACACTAAGTGGACAAGGTCTGCCCTGTTTTATAAAGACAATATGTTAAATGTGGATGTCCGTATTGTGGGTATGGAAGAGAGTTGAAGAGAGTATATACATATGTATTGGAGTATTTGGGGGGCGTGAAAACAATAATGCACCCAAAATGTTTTAATTCGAAATATTGAGTAACGTCCAGAGCTGTCACTATTTAATGAAGGGTTTAGGAAAATAGCCCGAAGTTCTTTTGTAAAGTTTGGTCGAGTGACATGAAAGAGGGGATGTGACCACTGGATCAAAGTCAGCGAGACAAACTGAACAGTTGAATAGGACCTCCTGGCAACGGTGCGGCCTTGAAGTGGCAATTCTTCTCGTCATTAGAATCTTTTTCATCAAGAACACTGTGGAGTTCGATGGTCATGGATACTCTAAATACTGCCATCACAGTCTCTGGTCTTTGAGACCTACAAGTGAACAATTTCCATGAACTCCAAATATATAATCTCTATGACCTTCAAATGCATTATCTTCGTGAACTCCAAGTGCACAATCTCTATGATCTTCAAGTGTACAATCTCTGTGACTTCCGGGTGTACGATTTTTATTACCTCCAAGTGTAGCGTCTCTGTGACCTTCCGACCTACAGTCTTTATGATCTTCAACTGTACGGTCTTTATGATCTGCAATCATATAGACTCCATGATCTGCAACCATACAGCATCCTTAATCTTCACCCACACAATCCTTATGATCTTCAAACCTATTCTCTAGTGGGGAGGATGACTGATGGATTAGACTGAATTGTAGTCAACGGCAATACCGTACCAGTTCTACCTGTTTTCTTTCCGAACTCTTTTTAACTCACTGCACTTACCTGTGCAGTGAGTTTAAAAGCTGCCGACTTGCTGCTCATAATGGAATATGTGGTTGTCAGGTGTATCTGATGCCAAGATGGGTGTCAGGGATTTGCTTGGCTTATTCATACAAAGAGCTGGTGCATTTGCCGAGCGGTAGTAAGAAATCAGCATCATTGAAGCTGAGCGATTCCTGCTCTGATCCATGTTGAAATGCTAGGAGGGTATATTTACCATGTTTTCTTTTGTCTTACCCAAACACTAAGGTGCTCCGAGTGTGTGGTCATGCTATTTCTGTATCTTACCAATGAACTCCAGCCTCATCCATAAGGACGTGGATAAAGCCGTCCCAAAAAGAGTTGGCGAATTCCTGTCTGCAGCAGGATGCAGTCATATCTCTGTCTTCAATCCCTCTCAAGGTGCTACAATAAGAAATAACTGTAAAAACTTTGTTGGTACACTTAATACAATTCTCAATTTCTGTATTCACAAATTCTGATCCCTTTTTGCTGAGAATGATTTGTGACACAGGATAACAAGGTACAGCATCATCTAATGTGAAAATTCTTGGTGTATTAAATCAGTAACATATAAACATTTCTTTTCAAAATAGATGGAAAATGTTTGTCGGATCTGTGGTATGAATAAACTTTTTCCTTGAGTCCTTGTTGTTATCTGATTCATGAGCAAACTTTTCCTGGAGTCCTTGTTGTAATCCAATTTTTAGAACCTTGATTCTTGTGCAGTATTATGGGTCTTTCTGAATTAAAACCAGTGAGCAAGAGTTTACAGAGTCGAGAGTGATCTTCATGTAAATTGCAAGTTCATTTACAAGTGTAAAATAAACGTATGATCATGGGGGTCGGAATGACCAATGAGCGCCAAGCTTGTAGAGAGACCTTGAGGAAAGCTGGTAGCTGAAGTCATGGATGTGGTATATACAATGTGCCAGCCGAACTCTTGAAAAAAATGTATTACTCCTCAACTCTTAATAATGTATGAATCAACTCTTTGTAGCATACTAAACTCTTCAACTCTTAGCGATATATGTGTCCACTTTTCATAGCATATCAGTATTTTCTTTTTCACATACTTTGAGTAGTGCTCACTATTGGAGATGGTCAAACTCACAAGCATGCGTTCTTTTATGTAAACCTTGTTCTTTTTCTCTATCATTTTATAATATCATGCCAGGTTTCTTGTGAAAATGTGTAGATTTTGGTGTAAGAGTGTCATGATATGGGGAGGAGACAAATAGACCTATGCAGAGAGGATAGACTCCCAAAGAATGGGACTTAGCTGTCAGTTACCGTATGTTTTTAAAAGGTCTCCAGTAGTCTTATGACATTTTCCCATAAAATCAATAAGAGAGACATCATTTCTGTTACCAATGATTGGCAGTGGCTTCAGTATTTCTGGGAATTATGTAGTTTCTTTCACACACATGTGCTCACTTTCTTGTTTTCTTAAATTTATGAGGAAATTCCAAAATCTTTGGGAAATGTTGCATAACTTTCCACCAGGGAAATCATTGAGACCATTGTTGATATTACAGAGGGAATAAGAGTCTCAAGTGCCTCGATATAGGTGTAGGTATACCAATATTTATGGTGAGTAAACTGGAACTGATTTCATGGGTGCTTACGTTAGTGTAAAACTGCCGAGTATCTCCTCCGGCGAGATAGGTGTTTGGTAGAAATTTGCTGGTGTTTCATTGAAAACTGCAGTGAAGCAATAATGTATAAGTATCTAAGTGTATGATAACAAAGTATAAGAGCATGAGTATATTTATATTTGTGTTAAAAAAAAATGTATATGTGTATGAATTTCAAAGCGCATTTGTGTTAAGATCTCATTCTTTGCCCATTACATGTGTCAGTGTTTGGTTGTATGACAAATGTGTCATGGTTTTATCAGAGAATTCCATCATTCAAAAAAATTGACCAACTCTGTGCCTAAAAGCATAGAGGAATTATGGACTCAGTGAAATATATATAAGCAATATTCAGTGACACTACCGGACTGTGTAGAGTGAACGCTCCAGTCACATAGTTACTATTTTGAAATTAATCTCTATTCTATAAGAAATCTTGAGATGATCATCAACAAACCCAATAGCCTTTTTCAGTGCAAGCTTATAAGAACTATGTCTTTTGAGACGATAATACATACCAACTCACTAAAAGTTCAAGATCGACAGAACTGTTGGCCATATGTATAATCTAAACTATGATGCTATTACGGGGGAGTTGTGCCTTCCCGAGCATCAGGCCACCAGGATGTATAATCTAAACTATGATGCTATTCCGGGGGAGTTGTGCCTTCCCGAGCATCAGGCCACCAGGATGTATAATCTAAACTATGATGCTATTCCGGGGGAGTTGTGCCTTCCCGAGTGTCAGGCCACCAGGATGTATAGTCTGATCTATGATGCTATCCAGGGGGAGTTGCGCCTTTCCAAGCATCAGGTCACTAAAGATGTATGGTCTAGGCTATGGTGCTATCCAGGGGGAGTTGTGCCTTCCCAAGCATCAAGCCACTAGGACTGTTGAATACAAACCATTTGGACTTATAAAGCTGAGGCACTCTGATCCTTCTTACTGGATTGCGTGTAACGATCGAGCGCTGCAGTAACTACTAGACTCTGTGAGCTGAACCACGAGGGAACCTGTACAATGGGACCGGTGAATGCTGATCCTCAAATAACGATGGGGCCGATGAATGCTGATCGTCAAACAACGTTGGGGTATGATTATAAATCACCCTGATGAATAAATACTGTCTGATCCTTATCCATTTAGGACTAGATGCTATTGACCAAACATATGGAGTTCAGTAGCATCCGACCAAACAAGTGATCAGCCTTCTAACTGAGCGAGCAGTGAGCGACGAGCTTCGGACTGAGCAGTCATACACTATGTAAGTGCCTCAGATGAGTAATGAATGAGGGCTCAAAAAGGCAGCATATAAACATTGTGATGAAAACCTGAGTGATCGTTAAGGCTCAGGGAAATCATCCACCTACCTTGTTGCCTTGTCTTCATCTGTTTCGATGGCTCCGATGTCTGCTGTGGCGAACGATGCAGAATTATAAAGACTGCTGTGCCGAATTTTAAAGACCGTCAACCAATCCACCAAGTGATAACAAGACCTATTGGCGGACAACTCTGCTTGGTGTAGTGCGAAGTGTGTTATACATGGTGAATGCCACTTATGAAAATGAACTCACATCCATCTGTGTCGGTGGTTCTTTCTCAATATTTTCACATGACTGTCTAGTATGGACCCGGAACAATCCCATGAAATCGCAACATGAAACCAGAACAATGACATATGTTGTCATCAGCAGTCGTGATATTGCAATCAACAATCGTGATGTTCTGAAATAGTCTGTGACCCAAAAGAAAGATAGTCTGTGAACCAAAAGAAAGACAATAGCGACAACAAGTGACCCAAAAGAAAGACAATAAGAACAATAAGGAGTACTGGTGGTGGAACTGAAAGTTGTAAAAAAAAATCATTCTTAAAGAACTTTTAGTGTGCTTTTCTATTTTATATACTAAACAAAAGTAAATTTCACTGAGTAAAAAAAAAAGAGGATTAGTGGCAATAGACCTGATATTATTATGAGATCTTTCTGTATGAACAAACCTATACATATGCGAATATTACATGATTATGTTATAAAACTATGTGTATGAGTATTGTAATATGTATACCAAATACTGTGAGCAGAATATATTAGGGAGCATGTATATACACCAAAGGTGTGAGGTATTTTTAAAATACAGGTGATATGATTGTATTTGGGTAAGGTGTGTGAATGTGATAATGTGTGCATGCAAACATATATAATATATATATATATATACATATATTCATAAAAAAAAATAACATGGGTAGCTATATGCGTAAAAGGTGAAGACCAAGTGAAAAATAACATAGTAAGTACTGTATATCGCATTTTGTTTCAAAAAGGGGGAGGACAAGTTAGGTGAAGGAACCCGGGTATTGGAAAAAAACAGCTGTGTAAGAAAGAGAGTGAGTGTGTATATGGAAGTGGTTGAAACTGGAGGACGCTACAACCAGGTCCAAAAGAGGAACTTGATTGTAATTGCAGGGGGCCTTATGAGTTATAGGGAATTGAGAAGAGCGACAAGTCGATCGCTATTGTTTGGGGAGTTACAATAGTAATTCTGGAAATAATATAAAGATGCGGGGTTCCTTCATACTAGATGTCTGCAGGTATATTCCCGTAGCATACATAAATGTTTACTATAAAGTATGATACAAACAAAGAAAGCTTTTGAATGCGATATGTCACCAGGAACAGTTAAAGAATGTCACTATAGGTCCTTAGTCACATGAAGTCTAGAGTGGGCGTGGCGTGTTATGGCCCTATAGGATGCCAGGAGTGGCTGTGAAGGCTGAGTCATTGTTTTGGACTTTGCCCATGTAGGTCCTGGGGGTCCCGGTGGCAGCAGTAGAGATTATGTCCTTATGAGTGGATGGGTGTGTCCTCTATGAATGATCTGTTAGAGCACCACCAGGCTTAAAGTCCAAAGGGTGTCGGATGGCAAAAGATCAGAACCACTGGCAGTCTGGGAGTATATAAGGCTGGAACTGAAGGGGTTGGGTGCAGGCTTTGCTCAGGAGTAAGGGATTCACGGTCTGCCCTGGAATTATAGGGGAAGAGATTTATATTCGGTAGTCCACAAGTAGGAATCAATTGAAATTCTGAATAGTATTTACTGGAGATTTGGTCACTGTCTAGAGTGCTTTCTGAGGTCTTAACTTCATTCAATTGGAGATCTAGACACACACTCTAAGGGATCTGCTTATTACATAGAGGAACCACACATCAGAAGGACTTAGATTTGGTTAGCTTTCATTTGGTCTCACTACCCATTACTATATTCTCAATGCTCACTTGAACATCTCACTATGGAGTTATTGATTTAACCTGGAGTTATGCCATGATGGAATTTGAAGACACGAACAGTTTGTGATTGTGTATTTTGATAGCCATTTGTGATTATTGACTTGAAGTTATGACATAATGGAATTCATATTGATTTAACTTGGAGTTACGCCATACGGGAATTCAAGAGCACCCACAGTTTGTGATAGCCATTTATGATTGTGTTTTGAAGTTAAACGATATTTGTGAATCTGTGTTTGGAAATACCCTCGCATTGGAACTTTAATAAGGATGAAAATTTGTAAAGGTTTGTAACTGTGTGGAAATAAGTACATTCAACAACGATGGAAATTACTAATGCCCGAGATTGGGTATATGATGTTATTGATGAAATGTGGTGGCATTATTATTTGAGGTTTATAGGTATTGACACCATTGACTTTGAAATCGATTGGATCTAACTTATTGAAATTCTTCCTGCTTAAGGCGTGTGTTTAGGAATTCTAAATTGAAATGCGAAATCGACGCTGGAGTCTGAATTGTATTCAACCTTGGATTGGCATATATACCTATTCAATAAAAACCCTTGGAGATGAAGTACCCAATTGTGTTTTCTTTCCAAATGGGCTATGGGATTTAAACACAAGCTCTACTACTTGACGCTAGCCTGAGAACATTCCCCAAGTACATAATTAAACTGCGAGTGGAGACGGGATTGAGGTGAAACATAACTGGTGGAAACCCGAGTTTGATTATTGCATCAAAGCTATCCCAAAAGAAGTTAAACCCCATTATAGAAGCTAAAACCGCCATTTAAACTTATCCCCCCCCATCTTTATAACAAAATCCCCCTCTAATCCCCTCCGCCTGTGATAGCCCAGGACATGGATTTAGACAAGGGACAAGGGATAGGCCACTTTTTAAAATAGAGAATGTCCTGATATCCACAAGAATGATCCTGTATCCCCAAGAATGTCCCTGTAACTGCAAACATGTTCCTGTACCCACAAGAATTGTTTAGTACCTGCAAAATTTGTGTCTGTATCCGCAGGAATTGTTCAGTACCTGCAAGAATTGTTTCTGTACCCGCTAGAATTGTGTCTGTACCCGCAAGAATTGTTCAATATGCACAAGAATTCTCCTGTATCTGCAAGAATGTTCCTGTTTCCACAGGAATAATTTTTGCATGAAAAATATTTTTGGTATGTCCTATTATTGTCCAGTATCCACAAGAATTGTTCAGTATCCACAAGAATTGTTCAGTACCTGCAAGAATATGTCCTATTAGGGGCTCCGTAGTATGCCGATGTTTGCCCTATATTCAGATTTCTTCTTTTGTTCCTTTGGAAAAAAATATTTTATTACTCCAATTTCTATAATTTAGTATCGACTTGAATTGGATAAGGCCTTATTCTACTTCAGTCAAGTTCCAAAAAGTCACTCAAAGTTGAAATGGTCAACTTTCAGTGACTCTTTCCCACTTTCTATAACTGAGAAAGTGAAATCCTGACTTTTCTAGTCAGCTGCCACGTTCAGAGACTTTTCCTTTTTTTCATGACTTTATTTAGACTTCAGTCAAAGTTGAATGAAAATGTCAACTTTTCCAAACCTTTAGCAGACTGACAGTCAGTGGAAGCAGTTTCCTAGTCAAGTAAAATTTTTTCAGGGATTTTCTTTTTTTTTTACTTTTCTCCAAATATTTTTTATGTGGCCTGAAATGCTCAGGCCACATAAATTGATCGACATTTATTATCACTACAGCATGTGGTGGATTGCTCAATAAAGCATATTATGAAAAAGATATATCTTTTTTTTTCCAATATTTCAAAAGGTCAATTTTTAAGTCAGACTTTTTACCTTTTCAGTCACATCAGACCTTTCAGTAAACTCTTCTCCACTTAACGGCCAGCGGAATCAGGTGTTGTGCCTTCAAGTCAGAGGTTGACTGAAAATGTTTGAGAACTTACTGAAAACTAGTTGGAAAAGGCCTTATATATGCACAGAGTGGTGTTCTACAGTTGCATGGCCACAACATGTTTTTCTAAATGATTAGGCCATCTGAATTCATCCTTTGAAATAAGCTCCTGGCCATCCAACCTTAAGACCCCTTTACACCTCACAAAAAAGTGTTTACTGGGGGGATAAAACAGCAGGGAATAGCACAAGGTTCAACTGCCTTGGTGCACGTGGACACCTAATAAAACAGTAGATATAATTTAACAAGGTAGTTCTTCAATACAACCTTGTCAATTTCCAACAAACCATGGGTCGTCTTTCTGGCACATAGACCATGCATGGGATTGAGTATAATTATAATATTATGCCTTCTCTTTTTCAATAAAAATATATAAATAATCAAGACATAATTATTCCTACTCAGTAGCAAAATACTCTTCACGATAGTGAATGATTTGGAGGGTTTGTAAGTGAAATTCCACTTTTATGGGTGAATGACATGTATTAGATTACAGATGGAATGTTTTGATGGTTAGATACCTATGCTGGAGCGACCTCTAGTTCTCAACTCTAGACCTCCAGTCCAGTCTATAGTGATGATAGTGTCCCTGCAATGAGGTCCCCTTTCACAGGTTTTGTCACAAAATAATGTGAACATAGCCTAGACCGGTCTGCCTCTATTGCCTAAAGTCCAATGTACAACCAGCGAATAACCAGAAAGTGCCTAAAAAGATTGATTTTGTTATTGTCTTGTTATTTACAGGGAATGAGCAAGCTAAGATGTTGATTTTCTTCTTATTTTATTTTAACACCAGGTGGGGTTGGTGATAATATAATGGAAGGTGGGCCATGTGGGTGTGAGGTATGTACACCAGATGGACCCATAGTCGTCAATTACAATACCTGTATGTGTAATATGATAGTATTGTAGGCCTGTTCAGAGAACTTAGTAATATTGTATCTGGGAAAATGAAAATTATTATAAATGGATGCCTTAATATGCTGCTCATATTATCTACGCATTCGGACAAATACTGGAAGTGCATTTACCCATACAATATTAGTATTGTGATGGTCAGGGAGACTTGATATAGTGGGGGCACAGAGGTCACAAAATGGTGCCAAATTGTAAAACTCCTGTGAAATAGCCATTCACCCTAATAACTACAAATTTCCATTCCAACATCTGATCTCACCCACCTCCTCCACAGAACTTTACAATAGACTTGATTGGAGGTGTTACATTTCAAAGGTTTCAGATGTTACATTGCACCAATCCCAGTCTAAGCTCTAGGACTTTCACGATCCCTGCTTTTAGAGCTGTTTTCATAGGTTTTCAATACAGCCTAAGTAGATTTGAAAATGATTTATGATTCCTGTATCTCTATCTTGTAGTCAAATAATAATACTGGTGCAATACTTATGAAAGACACATATTTCAGGGAACACATAATAATAATATCATATATTCTAAACGGAACTTAAAACAGATAAGCCAATCTCCTAGGTTAGGGCTAAGTTCTCCCCATATTTATAACATATCGTATTACATCAGTACAAAAGTCCAAGTTCATATCACGTAGGTCACCGGGCACAAGGACAGCTTTATGACTGACACGTGACTGATAATAGCAAATACTGACAAGATCAAAGTATCTGTTTACATCAGATGTAACAAACATTGCAGACAGATAAGGCATCAACACAACCATGAGTTGTTCATGAGCAGAACGTGTACCAATATTACACTGATCCATTTCATTTTTCCTTCTTTGTCAATTATCATAAGGCATTATTTTGACTGTGTACATCATCCGACCATAAAAGAATATATCATTTCCCTATGCATATACATAAAGGTAAAAAAGTGGAATGCCTATCTCTGGGTCATAGGCATCACTTGATTGATAACAAAAATGCCATCTGATCCTGCTGAATTGCAATTTTAAGTACCACAAGGGTTAACAGTCAGTGCAGTATATTTGTGCTATACCTAAGGGATCTCTATCAATTAATACCCCTTGTGTAAACCTAGGTTAAAAGAGGATGATATAATGTTTTATCCTCCGAATATGAATAGCAAGTAGGCTATAGATGATAAATCAGGGCAGCATGTACTATAAAGGTACAGACACAAACTTAATAATTATTTCTATCTGATATGTTGAAGGTTTAGTGGGATAGGGTGAAATTTGTAAAAGGCACCATAGATAATTGAGATGTTGACAGAAATGCAGAGTATCAGCTTAAAACTGACAGTACAATTCATATCTATAAACTGTTTTAACAGGTTGCATTGGACGGACCAATCAGAATGTACGTCAAAATGATGGTGAGAAGTAGAAACTGGAAACATCAAAGACAATCTTGCATACTTATCTCAGGACTATCTATAATCCTCTCTACTAGATCTAATACCATAGTATATCTGTATCATGGCATTGCTAGTACACACGGGTCAAAATAGCTCAGACTAGAGTGGTGCATTTGCACAGTTTTATTACTTTGGCCGTCTAACCTTTGGATTAATATAGATTTATAGAGAGTCAAGCCTGTATGTATCACACTGCTTTAACACTTAGGAAAACTTATCAATCGATATAATTACATCTTGTAAAGCATAATTTGCCCCAATTTCACGGATGCTTCCAGGCCATAATTATAGCAGGAATGTAAATACAAATTCAATAAATGAATATCAGATCAGAAATGACATCCACCTCTTGGCCATAATCATTTTCTGAATCGTATTGCAATTATGTACTCAGATTGGGACAATATTAATTGATGTCCATTTGTGTCTTTCAACACTGGTTGTCACACACCTTGAGACACGTTTACTACACAGAATTGTGTTACACAATTTTGCCCTACCGCAGACATAATCTTGTTACTCACGTTTCATGTACAGATTCTTTTAGTGAGTTTGTCTCATTACTTCTCTTAGTCACCAACTAAGCATGATGGAAAACATTTACATTACCAGTCACAGGCTATATTAGGGTTTGACTCATTCAGCATTCACCATTCCCAGTGACACATTTACGAATGTGCCCTCTTACAGCATTTCCGAATGCAGTCATCCAGGGGTCACATTATTTGTAGAGGTTACGTGGACGTAAATGCTGCCCTCTCGTGAGTCATGTGGTATTCAGGACTGCACTGAAGGGTGTTCTGACTGCTGATTGGTTTAGAATTAGACAGAAGAAATATTGGTAAAATTATGAAAAAAATCACAGGTGTTCCCAAATAGTTAATGAATGGAATAGTAGGTGTGTTTTTATATTATGCCAGGCCTTGGGGATTTTATGAGGCATGCAAAAGTTAATCTGGCCAATGGAGATTTTTAGGCCCAAAATAGGGTAGAATGGCACTCACTGCACATATCATTCCCTTATTTAAGATTTTCAGGGTTAAGCCTATCCAACATTCTGTCAGATTGTGTATGAGGGATGAGTTAACCGTGCTATGGTTGAAAGTTTTACCAACGAACATTTTAGGCGGCTGTTTTTGTGTGTTATGCTATATCGAAACATAGAGGAAATGGATTTAGTTCCACGTGACCTAGAATGGGATCTGCTTCAATGACCCCAGTCATACAACAGCACTTGAGTGGGGTTAGCTGGAATTAACCAAAGGTAATGACCAAATCTGGGATACACATCACACGATCACCATGTTGATATTAGGGCTGGTGGACATCCCCATCTGGCTGTTACTTATTGTGGGTATTATTACCTTGGCTCTGTGGTAAGTATTTAACGCATGTATTACCCTTGTCAGCTGTATTTGGTTCCTTACATAGAACAGTCTACTGAAGGTTATTACAGTTATACCACCGACTCAAATGGCGACAGCCATATCCTGTACTGAATAAACGGAACACACCTTACTCCGTGACAACTAAGGAGAGAAGAGGGGGCTAAAGTCTGAGTACTGTTGTTAGAGAGGGGGGCTAATGTCGGAGTATTATATACCATCCATTCACCTGAAAAGAAACTTAAATCAGTACCAGGGGGAGGAACCCCCCTAGAGGGTTAAAGGGCTCTATATGGGGGGGGGGATTATAGGAACACGGGGCTTGGTCTTTTTGGGGTAGTTCATATGTGTTCACATACAGGGGGCTGGGTTTTTGCCCCTTCTTGTTAGAGGGGTCTAAAGTCTTATCAGGCCAAAAGAGGGGCTAAAGTTACGGAATAAGGTCTATGATATATATGCACCTTATTTTGTGACAATAAACAAAGGAGAGGGGGGGGGGCAAAGCTACAAAATAAGGGCTATGATATATATGCACCTTATTTCATGACAATTATGGTAACAAAAAGAGGGGACTAAAGTCACGGAATAAGGGCTGTGATATAATATGCACCTTATTCCATGACAATTAACAAAAAGAGGGGGGGGGGGTAAAGTCACGTAATAAGGGCTATGATATCCTGCACCTTATTTCATGACAATTAACGAAAAGGAGGGGCCAAAGTTACGGAATAAGGACTATGATATATATGTACCTTATTTCATGACAACTGACATCAAGGAGGGGCCAAAGTTACGGAATAAGGGCTACGATATATATGTACGTTATTTCGTTACAATTAACAAAATGAGGGGCCAAAGTTACGGAATAAGGACTATGATATATATGCACCTTATTTCGTGACAATTAACAAAAAGAGGGGGCTAATGTCACAGAATAAGGGCTTTGATATACATGCACCTTATTTTGTGACAATTAACAAAAAGAGGGGGGTAAAGTCACGGAATAAGGGCTATGATATACATGCACCTTATTTACTGACAAATTATTATCAAAAAGAGGGGGGTAAAGTGACGGAATAAGGGAAATAATATATGCATTCATTTCATTTTATTAATTAAAAATGGTTCCTTCCTTTATAAGTATGGTTAAAATAGAATGTAGATGCTCTGGTCGTTGTGGGTTGTTATTACATTTCCGTTTGCGATGTAGGGGATTATAGTAGGAGAAAGCCTACCTGGCCTCATGAAAAAAAAGAATTCAAAATATTAATCATTGACATATCGAAAGACATTATCTGGTCTTAATGTTATGTATATTCAGTCATCTACAGCATGACAATAATATATAAACGCTACATTCCAATCAATATCTATAAAAGAAAATGATGATAAAAAAGGAAAAAAAAGGAAAATTTCCTATTATTAAAATGGCATCCTTTACGTCTCTGTCCTACTTTCTGTTTACTTCAGGTACAACTCCACTAAATTTAGCCACTTCAAAAAGCTTGGAATTCCTGGACCAAAGCCATGGCCGTTTGTTGGAAATATGCTAGACTTTTTCGTAAAAGTAGGTATACGTCTATATATACATTATTTGGGGAGAAAGTAATGGATTCTAATTTCATAATACTCTTAAAAGAACAGTCCTTCATTTTTTTTACAAGCAGCTGGTGATTTTAATATCTACCACAATAAATGGCAGAAAATGAGTAGATATATATATATATACAATAATTATTAAGGTATTAGATATGGATCTCTTGATCGTAGAAAATGGGTGTCTATTCAGTCATGGGTTCAGCCATTTCTTGATAGTATAAAACGAGCATGTCCGAGGAACTAGACTCCAAAGACATTCCTAGTGTTGTTCCCTGTAGTAGTACAGACAGGGTGAGACATTCACCAACGTCCCCGGTCTCCCCCACATCAACACAAACCAATTTCTGAGGTGAAAATACTGTATCTTGGAATACCATACTAGGCTTTGATTACTAGCCAAATAGGTCTACTAATAGTTTAATTAACATTAGATTACCTCATGTTACAATCACATTCACCACAAGCCATTTACTACCACCATGTCAAATACCCTCCGCAGGGGGGGGGGGGTTATCACGCGCCTTACACAGACTATCATAAGGTATATGGCCTCATAAAGGCATTTAAACCTTCCAGATCTTAATGAAATTACATAACAGCTACTAGACCTTCTGTACTGTTGAATGAAACCAATATCTGTACACTATCTACCCACATGGGGTCTGCCTTGGCGCTCTGAAAACAAAATTCCAAAATTTTACAACCAATTCCCCAAATCCACTCAACCCCGAGGTGAAAAAAACAAATCTTCGAATACCATATTAGGCTTTAATTACTAGCCAAATAGGTCCTCTAAGAGTTTAAATTAACATCAGGTTACCTCATGTTACAATCACATTCGGGCTTCCCTAGCCCACTTAAAAGGGTCTATATCTCCTCTTTCCTATCCCCTCGGATGTGTGTGGTGCACATATGCACGGGCACCGACACATTCCTCTGTGAAATTGTGTAATGTCGTTCTCGCCATGAATATGACCTTAGCTGTCGAAATGGCATTAAACATCTATTACTCACTCACTCTCAATCACATTCACCACAATCCTTTTACTTACACCATGTCAAATACCCTCCGCAGAGGCGGGATTAATCATCCGCCTTACACACACCATCACAAAGTAAATAACCTCACAGAGGCACTTAAACCTCTCAGAACTTAATGGAATTACATACATAGATATTAGACCTTCTGTACTATTGAATGAAACCATAACTTTACAATATCTACACATCTAGGGTTTTCAACTGGGTTAAACATTATCTTGTTCCACCTTCCCTAACCTTTTTTGGTTGAAAGCATTCAATTTCAAACACGTTTAGCTATCAAGTCTTTAACCAAGTGTTTAGATGCTAAACACTGTTTAGGTGATTTTAAGACACAAGTATTTAAAAATCAAGCACTTCTTACTTAGCTAAAACTTCTCTGCAATCAATAGATGGGGACGTTTGCTCTTCCAATGTAGACATCCTTTTCAGAAAACAAATCAAAGCACTCGTCCATTTTTACATTTTTCAAGCAAGTAATTTGTAACAAGCAAAACATATCAAAGCGGTGTTCAGGGAGCAACTGACACCGCTAGTTCAAAATGTGCACAGACTGTAGAACATAGGTGACACAAGAGTGCCTAGCAAAATAGTGTCCCAACATATCACTAAATTTTAGTGGATCTGGCTGAGCCAAAGTGAAAATCTTGGACCAATACATGAAACAATGCCTCAACTTTTCATACCATAGGCTGCACCTTGAGCTTAGGGTAAATCTAAAAGTTGTCAAATAATGGGGTCTGAAATAATGCATAAGCTGCATCTTATATGCAGGGTTAACAGCATTATATCATAATCTTTGCTATTTGCCTTTCTTTTAGGACTTGTGGAGCCTTGACACTGATTATAAAAAGAAGTATGGAAATGTAGTGGGGTGAGTTCTCATGAAGTTCGAGATTCTATGAATCAATAAGACAAAGAGCCTAATATGATTATAATATCTTTCATAAGACCGCCCCTATCCCCAAAAAGTAGTACCCTAGCAATTATTATTTTTGGAGAAGTCACAAAAAGATCTTGGTAAATAGGATTTGTCAATCAATTTAATAATTTACATAGAATCTCCTACTTGTGTACATACTAATGTGTTCATACCATTATCTGGAATGATCATCAAAATATTATCATCTTCCAACCTAGGACAGCTGATTTTAATCTAATTCTGCTTTGTTCTGTAAACAGAGTATATGGTGGATTCAGACCAGCAACCATTGTCTATGACAAGGAAATGATCTCACAGGTTATGGTGAAACAGTTTGACCACTTCACAAATAGACAGGTAATGTGAAATGATAATGGCGCATATATGTCACTGTATGCATACAATTTGCCAATATAAGAAAGGTTTCATTGGATCCATCTTCAACTCTACCATCATTCCATGGATGCACTCCTTGCAAATATTCCCTTGATTTGACTATCCACAAGCCAAGTACACAATAGATCCCAACTGCCAATCCCTTTCAAATCCTGCAGAGTAGTACAGAGTATACTATGGTGGAAGTATTGATATATATGGTGGTGACTAGTATATAGAAGAAATTATTTTGGGCCAGGATGGTGATGCCATATACGAGTTAGTCTCGGAGAAGTGTTTAATGTCAGGGAATTACACTGTTTCAACTTAGAAATCTGCCACATACTCAGACATTTAATGATTTATAATGATGGTTATGGGAATTGCCACTGAAAAAGTGTCAAATCAATGTTCTTGCACCTGATCATCTTTGGCTGTTTGAAGTGATTTCAAATGCATTTCCTTTGAACCTCCACAACAGGTTGCCTTTGACAGTGGCGACCCTATTCTATCTCAGATGTTAACTATGATAAAGGATGAGCAATGGAAGCATGTGCGCTCAAATTTGTCACCAACCTTCACAACAGGAAAACTCAGACAGGTAAGTAGTCCACCTGCTTCAGTAATGAAGATGAAAATAAGTGTATCAATGTTTCATTGGGATGAATCTCCTGGTTTATCTAGAACCCATATTTAAACAATACATCTAAAACACCCTATTAGATGAACAATTATCGCATTGTATTGAATTACACTGTGTCATGATAAGACCAAAGAATATAAGAAACCCTGTGGCAATGATAAATGACGCCTTTGTTACGATCATAGCTATTCCACAAAATAAAGAACCTAACATTACCTTTCTTTCAAAAACAGATGGCCAAAGAGATAAATAGATGTGCAAAACAATTGGCAGAAAATATCACATCCATCTCTGGGCCTTTTGAAGTTAGAGAGTATGTATATTCAAGCTGCTGCAAAACTTAGCCACACTACATATAATGATGATTATTGTCTGCCAAGTCTATGTCATGGTAAAATAGTGATCCGAAGGGCATTTCTCAAAATGGTACGACTACACCCAGCCACTATGACTTAAAACCTCCAGTATTAGAGTGGGTGATTGTAAGTAATGCCTTACAACTGCTCTGTATGATCAGCACTTAATGTAGTGATCACAAAAGGTTTGGTAGGCTAGTCGTACCAGTGTAATCACTAGTTAGTGACCACTAGATGCAGGATTGTATTAGCATTAAAGTGAGGGATCCCCCTACGATTTGAAGGGGTCTAGCTGTACCATCTTGAAAAAAATGCCTTCCAGATGAGAAATAAAAATGTAATGTAAGAGCTAATACATGATGCTAATACATGAGTAGTATATAGCACATAGAAAAATATGAAAGCATTCCCTGTGAAACATCATGCTACTTATAAGATAGTAGGATATCTCTCATACAATAAATCAAATAACCTTTTTAAAATTTTTTTAGAGCATGTGGAGACTACACTATGGATGTTATTGCAAGCTCGGCTTTCGGTCTGAGAGTGGACTCCCAGAGCTCAAAAGACAACCCATTTGTTGTAAATGCCAAGAAGATTATGAACATCAACTTCCGGAATCCCCTGTTTATCATCATGCGTATGTAGGCTAAACATTATCTAACAAATTTATTATTGTATTAAGTCAAGGGTTTATCCTCTAAAAAGGAAATCCCAATGGTTTCATCATTTCATTTTAATCATGATGTAGACATATATTTATTCATTTTGCTTAGGCTGTATAAAAGTGACATTACCTCATTATCTATATGGACAAATATAACATGAGATCGATGTTAGCCATAGGTTCCAGACTACATCATAATATCCTATCATCAATTACATTAGATTGGTCCCAAACTGTCCAAAATCAATCCCCAGATATGCCTTACAGGATGCTCCTTATTGACTCGTCGAAACTCTGGGAAATGATAAACAAAGTCGCCACTGCCGTTTAGCCGACTGTCACAAGTGACCGGCACTTTATTAAGAGAGAAATAGAGAAAATAAAATCAAAGTTCTTGTCCTGCCTGCCATGTGCGGCTGCTGCTTGCTGAACTGCTGTCACCCCTGCTGTGGGGGAAGAGTGTGAGGGGTAACTGTTCCAAACTACACCAGGTGCAGGTGGTGCAGTGTCTCAAAGTCAATGGGCCAATAGATCACCCGGGTAATTAATTTGGACCATTGACTCGTCGAAACTCTGGGAAAGGATAAACAAAGTCGCAACTGCCATTTAGCCGACTGTCACAAGTGACCGGCATACCCAGAACTTCAATGAGTCCAAGTTAAGTATATACAACTCAAAAGGTCATTTAAAAAATGCGGACGATATAACATTGTCAAGTTTGATTCTCGTAACCATAGGCTTTGTTAGCTATATGAGCGCTGTCAATCCTGCCCAATCTCCTGCCTGCTGAATATCCTCCATTGGAATGCCTGACTCATGGAAGAAAACTGCCCCTGCTCTTCATAAACTATGCACTCCGACCCTATCAGGGTTAACCCCAATGCCCTTAATTAGTCCCCTTAGGTCAGAAATTGAATTAGGTACCAAGTTACTTTTCCTCAGCAAGGAGTGAAAACTCAGAACTATGCAAGCCCACATAATACAATTGTTATTGTTTGATAAATCCACCGATGTGAACATGTCACACAAGTTAGCAAAAGTTAATGTCACTCTCGTAGGGACTGGATGGCCCAATATCCTGCGCAAACCGTGAAGTGCCGCACTGAAAGCAAATTCTTGGCGAATCCAGCCTATCTCATATCCAAAATAGCGGTTTAAGCTAATTACACCGCTCACATAATTATCGATAGTGCTGTAGCTCAGACAGTCAGAAAGGTACATAATATAACAAGTCATAGTTAGCACATCCGTAGGGAGAACTTTCACTCCGAGCCAAGTGCAGAACACAATATGTGGACAGATGAGGGGAAAGGGTCCTTCGTGGTTAAACATGAAATTTAAAATTGATGTTATCAGCTATAAAATGAGGTACAACACTTGTAGATAGCCCTTCTAGTCTTGGAGATATTGCTTAACGAAAATGGAATGACATAACTCTATCAATGCAGCCAATAAGTTCTATCATTTATTATTTTAATGAAATCAGGCATCTTATTAGCATAATGATTTAAATAATCGATCAAAAGTCACCATTCCTTTCCATACATTTGGGCATATATTTGGAGCTAGAAGTGGTATCTTTATGCTTACTTCAGTGTATGAACCTCCATGAATCATTCTATTGGTTGACATTATTTTTTTTCTATTTGGAATATAATTTTTGTTGCCATGGCAACACTTTTCCCTGAAAACCCTTATTTAGGCCTTCTTTTGAATTCAAAACATTCCATTAACATTCCAAATAGACCGAGAGTTACAGGAAATAGATCGTTTTTGAGAAAACCATGTTTTTCTGTGTAAAAAAGTACATAAAAGCTATTTTTGGTCTATTTTTCACGTTCCTAGCCTTTGTAGCTTCCCTAGTGGCCAAATCCAGTACTAAAAATCCCACAGGGAGGGCCCTTTCCCCTCATCTGCCCACATATAGCGTTTCCACTGAGATGACTTGGTGTGCCAGGTTTATGGAGACCAAATGAAGGCTCTGGCCTCTGCTGCTAGCCTATCCAACTTCATACACCGCTGGGAAACCACTACAACATAAAAATAGAGGAAAATCTGCACTACCATCCAGCAATCTTGATAACTTATCCGCCACCACATTGAGGTGGCCAGGAATGTGGCATGCCACTACATGGCAATTGTACAACACTGATAGCCAGAAGACTGGCCTCAAGATTGCCATAGCAACCTTATTTTCACTGCGCCCTGAGTTTATTGCTACCACTACTTGGGTATTGTCTGAGTTCACAATGACCTTGTTATCTCTGAATATAGGGCCCCACCTCCAGAGAGACTCAATTAGAGGGTAGAACTCCTGTACATTTATGTTGACTGGAATGGCCATATCCGGTTCCGGTCGCATATGACAGTGGAGGTCTACCACATTTTCCAAAGAACTGTGCCATGCTCCAGCCAACCAGTCTCCCATACACTCAACTCCATAACCCTTGCCTGAAGCATCCATGGATCGAGTTAACTCCTGCTCAGTGTCTGACGTAATGATACGGGCTTCCCCGTTGAACCATCTAGAGAATGATGTCCACCAGTCCAAATCCTTGTGAAAAGTTTGTTTCATGTAAGAATTAATTGATCTGTCTATCGGGCAACTTGCATCGGTGATAGGGCAAAGGCCCCCTGATTCCTTAGGGACCACCCCTGAGGCGTGAACACATAAGGGTTTGTCCGACACAATGTTTAATTTACCCCTTGTATACTCATCATGCAATAAGTTGTCAATAAACGAGTGAGCCTGGACAGTGGCGGATTTATAGTTGGGGGTTTCATAATCATCCACTTCTGCATGGGGATCCACTATTTTGAAACTGTTCATGACCCCATCCAGGATGAAGTGACTATCAATATCAGGGTCCGTATCAAATAATAACATGTCTCTCCAACCTGCTGGCTTGAGTTGGGAACGGACACCTGCCACCACATGAACATAGTTACAGTCCCACAAAGGCACATAATTATCATACAAAGCTAATAAGGCATTCAAACTGTCAGAACATAGTAATTCCTCACAATTATGCACATGGATGGAATCAAAGGGGCAAAAATTCACATCTGCTAACCCCACTCAGGCTTGTCTCTGGGAACCTGGGGAGGCCTGGTAACCAAGCTGCTGGTAATTTTGCTGCTGACCAAAATAATGTGTCTGGTTCCCTACTGTGCCCTGATACTGGTTGGCAGACTGGTTTTGGGGGTTTTGGTAGCAATTTTTCGCCGGGTGCGAGCGTCCCCCACAAACTGCGCATGAGTGCTGCTTGGTACAGTTAACAAAATCGCAGACAGTGAAATTAAATTTTTTGCATAAATGCTCTGGGCAGGGGATCATGAATTTTGACTGTGAGCGACCCTGACCTTGACCTTGGCGAGACTGATTGGCGAATTTCAACTGCTGTGGCAATTTCATGGCTTTGTCTAATTTTTGTTGCATTTTTATATAAGCTAATGTTTTTTCAATACCAAGATTCTCTGCCATAGACCGATGCTCCGCTGCTACAAAACCCAGGATTTCTTTTTTCAGAACTTTATCAGTCACATCATATTCATACTGACACATGGCTTTCATGGAATATGTGGGCTTAATTTCTCTGAGGGCGATAAATTTCATATGCTGCAGGTAGGACATGGCAGTTAACTGGGGGTTGTTGGCAAGCAATAAACTCTAAAGTACATTAAGCATACCATACATTAGTTCCCTGTAACTCATCTCATCATAGGATTTATCCGTAGGAATGTGGTAATCAGGACGTAACCATATTTTAGACCTTTTCCTCTTAGTTGCTACACTAGCTGCATGTCATCCTCCCCCTGAATTTTACCTGTCGTAGTGTTGAACAGACTCTCCACATCCCCGTTCGGGATGCCAATGTTACCTAGACCTAGACCAGCAGAAGCTAGTCCTGTCAGCAAGGTGTGGAGAGATTGTTGCTGTTGTGAACCAACCTGAACATTGGTATTGGCAGGCATCTGCTGTTTAAGTAGATCCAGTAGCTGCTGTTGTAGACCATCCTGGGCAGTGGTGTTGAATGGTACGTGTTGAGCGAGTAGATCCAAAAGCTGCTGCTGTAGACCACCCTGGTTAGTGGTGTTGACTGATACATGTTGATTACCAACATGGGTATTGGTGCTGGCAGGTCCCTGTTGCTGTTGCACCCCCAAAACCACTACCAGCACCCAAGATGTTCGTGCGCACTGGCTGGTTTGTACCAGGTACCCCGTGGCCACTGCCCGGTACCACGCGGGTCCCAGAGAGGAGATTATTGCCCACATTTTGCACATTCTGCTGGAGGCCCTTGGGGGCCTGTAAGAGGCCAATATTGTCTGAATCCATTGCTGTAGAGGCCGTAGGACCCTGAACCGGAAGGCCCCATCCGCCATCTTGCTTGTTGTGCAGTCCGGGCGCGTTCGAGTCCCCTTTTTGGTCACTTACTGCCAATTCATGCACTGGTCCCCGTACATCCTGCAGTAACTCGCCAGTTACTAGTGGATACTTGTGTGATACTGTACTGGGGTCTGAATAATCAAACGCTGCCATGAGGCCACTCCATGCGTGTTCACCTTGGGCAATCTCCTTAAAAATATGTGTGTTCTGAGCCCGAATAGAAGCCAATTCCAACTCCAATTCCTTATTCTTCCCCAATTGTTGTATCTGCTTCTCCCTGGCCTTCTCTGCCTCAATCTCTGCCTGCAAATCCTGTAGTTTCTCATCAAAGTTATCGTCCGTGTTCCCGGTCTGCATTGGAGATTGTTGGCCGGTGGTCTGGCCATCCTTCCCGGGTGCCCCGGCATCCTGCATGGCCCCGGGGTCATCATGGCCGACTGACTCCATGGTAGCCGGTGGTCCCCCATGGCCTGCTTGCTCCTTTAGGGCCCCTAACTGCTGCTGCGGGTCCCATCTGGGGTTAGGGTGCTTGCACGCGGGACACAATCTGGTGTTTCCGTGGTACTGCTCCTTGCAGGAGTCACAAATGACTGCCATAATGGAGAAAATTAACCAAAAAATCAAAGTTCTTGTCCTGCTTGCCATGTGCGGCTGCTGCTTGCTGAACTGCTGTCACCCCTGCTGTGGGGGGAGAGTGTGAGGGGGTAACTGTTCTAAACTACACCAGGTGGAGGTGGTGCAGCATCTCAAAGTCAATAGGCCAATAGATCACCCGGGTGATTTATTTGGACCAACTCAGGGTGCACCTTAAACACAGGGTACTACAATTCAGTAATACTCATATGAGCCAAGCCCTTGCTGCGCCTTATAAAACCTGTCTGAACTCAGGATGCACCTTGTAGGCAAGGATATTATATTGCAAGACAGTACAAAACTGATCAAAGTCAAGCCCTAGTTGTGCCTTATAGCATCTCCTTTACCTCAGGGTATACCTTATACACTGAATATGCCTTGTGCCCGAGATACCATGGTAGTTATTGTCATTAATATTGCTGCCTCACCATTTCTTTCAGTTTTAATCCCTAACTCATCTAAATTCCTCAAGAAGTTTTTTAACTACAGTCTCTTTGACATGACTGCAATGACGTTTTTTGTTGATGTCATCAAGCAGACACTCTATTCCCGGAAACAAGGAGACAAGGTGTGCATATCTATTAGAACAACCTTACACTTACATAAGGCTGATCTACCTTTGCTATTTAAAAATTATGCTCACTGCTTACCCAATACATTGTTGATTTGGTATAACTCATAATCATGGTGATTAATATGCATCAAGTAAGCAGTATTTCAACCATCTAAATATCATTTCAATTAGATGACATACATGCTGTTGTGGCCTCCCTGACAGTCACCTCGCTTGCCCCTTAAGGAATGAGTTCTAAGATGTATGCCATCTAATTGAAATAATTAAATATTATATGTCTTAAATGTTTCAGAGCCGCAGCGACTTCATTCAGTTGATGAGTAATGCTAAACAAGGAGAGGAGACCCATGATAAGGCTGATGATGATGAGGTCGAAAAATTGGATAAAAATTCGACAAGAATATGTAGGACATAGTCAGATATTAAATTCTCTTGCAAATACTATGATGATCAGATAAGGCGGAATATCTATAACAATACTATTCATTTAACATAAAACTAACATGTTTTATTCAATGAAATCTACACATTGAGTATCACATTTACTATAGTTGATGCCCTGGACTTGAACACATGAATAAACATATCTTATATATCATTATATCCACATGTAAGACTTGATATCTAATTGAGATATCTAATCTAGCACTAGATGGGTCATAGCCTTTTTATATCCTGTTGCTTCCCTCAGCTATGCTCTGAATTTTGTATGACATCAGGTCTAACTGAAGAAGAGATTCTTGCCAATGCCTTTGTCTTCTTCCTGGCTGGATTTGACACAACAATGACTGCACTTACTTATATCATCTACTGCCTTGCTCGCAACCCTGAGTGTCAAGAGAAATTGATCGAGGAGATTGATGACATCATTGGGGATAAGGTGACAGCATATTACTAGAAATGCTAGAACCAATAGGAAAAAATTCGGTGAATTCTTTAGATTTATCTCATGGTAAATATGTTGAAATACTGGAGGCCCATATACCTTTTTTGTTACAAGTAATGCACGGTGCATTGTGCATGCACTGTGGTTGTCTCACAAGAAGTTACCATATTGTTCGACTCTGAGAGAAACATGAATGCTGGCGAGTTGTGGGGTGTTCAGATTTTTTCTCTCTTATTGTTGAACATGTTAATAAATGAGTCGGGTCAGTGGTTTGATACTCAATCCCATCTGTCGTGTTATTGTTCCTTATGCAGATTGTAGCCATGCAGCACAAACAGCTATTATACACCCACACAGGATCACATTTGATCCCCAGCAATGATTTTAGTATACTATTCACAAATTAATCTGATATGATATAGCAAATTATTTGATTTGCAATATACTTTTGCCAATAAGTAATGACACCTTTCATTTCAGGAGGATATCAGCTATGATGATGTAATGAGGATGCATTACATGGAACAATGTATGCAAGAGAGTTTGCGTCTTTATTCACCAGCTCCTAGGTAGGCATATTTTTCTTCTACCTGTGAAGGACATTTCAAAACCATAGCATATAGATATCATTTAGAAATGCTCTGCATGTGATCTTTTTGATATAATTTATCATGATTGATGATCATTTCTTCTATCCAAGCAATTCAACTGGAGGTTTCAATTTATAAACATAGCCAAATCTGTTCTTATCTTTACTATACAATTGAATGTACTATATATACACAACACATAATATCCTTCTAGGGTTGACCGAGAGTGCAAAGAGGACATTGACATTCATGGAGTTTCCTTCACAAAGGGTAGTCTAGCTGTTATTCCAGTACATGCAATACACTATGATCCAGAGATATGGCCAGAACCTAAAAAGTTTGACCCAGAAAGGTAAGTAGAGCCCATGCAGTGGACTGAAGTTATGCTGGTTCCTTAATTAACTGTGTTAACCTTTGTGAGCCAAAACTTACAGATGTGACAAAAAAATAGAGTCCAGTGTATGTCATTGTGACTTTGTCAGTTCAGGGTAATACATCATAAACCCTCTTTAAGCAAAGGTGGAAATAAGATGAACAGTGCATGTTAGACTTAGAGAGTAATGCTTTTTGTGACAATGCTGCCCCATCTGTATAAGTTGTTATTTCAAGTACAAAGAATATTTGATCATGGCACAAGCCTATGTTCAATTCCCACTTACATGGATTATGTCTCATGACTAGGTGTATGCAAAATAAAAAAAAAACAAACCAAAAAAGCAAACAGAAATAGTTTTGATTGTATTTGATTCTCAATCTTGATCTGAACAAATGGAACACACATTTTGTAATCTGCAATTCTGATATGATGATGCAGTCCGAATCTTTCCAGGGACATTATCCTTTTACATGATCCCATCCCCAGTAATTTACACAAAAAGATGCATTACACAGAGGGGATGCAGAGAGATTGCAATAACAGATACACCTAGTTGAATGAAAATATATATTTTGTGTACGTTCTGTTTTTGAACTTGTGGTACTTTTATCCAAAATAGCTAAATTGGTTTGTATATCTGGAAAAATGTTCTCTTCTTTTGTTTTTCATTAGATTCTCTCCAGAGGAGAAGGCTAAGAGAAACCCCATACTGTGGCTGCCATTTGGCTATGGCCCTAGGAACTGTGTTGGTATGAGGCTGGCCACTTATGAACTGAAGGTAGCCATAGTGCACATTCTTAGGAAGCACAAGCTTGCCACCTGTGAGAAGACCGAGGTAAATGTATATGATTGTCCTTTAGATTTATTGGCTGTATGTAATAGTATTCCCGCCTTGAAATACAAAAGTATACCTCACATATGAGGTGGACCCAGAGTTCTGCATGAAGGAAGAACTAAATCCTACTTATTATAAGCTGTGCCTTACATACGGGCACAACAGTAGTAGCAGGCCTATAGAAAACACACGCCCAAAAGTAAACCTTGATGATTTATGTACAGAATAATCACATGTTGATCAAGGAATAGAAAATCAATAGACTAATATCCCTGATATATTTTGCTTTGTTTATAGGATCCAATCATCTGGGAGAAGGGGAGATGGCTGAAACCTAAGAATGGTATATGGCTTGTTACTGAGAAACGGAAGTAAACAGCAACCAGTGATAAACTAAGCGACACATTCTCAATGATACAAATATGAGTTTCATATTTTTACACACATAATGTGCTAAAATTAATAAAAGAAATGCAAGAATCATGTGAAAACTTTATTTTCATGACATTTCTCAAGGATTCAGTTTTAAAGGAATAATGATAGAAAAAAACGCAGACAGAACTGTATAATTGCCTGAATATAAACTATGTGTAGAATGTATGATATTGATAAATAAAGTTTCTGAATTATTCATCATTACCTTCAAGCCCAATCTAAGCATGTGCTTTGTATGAATAATTATGTATATCAAAGAGCACACATATTCAAATACGAAGATACAGGTCAAAAGGTGGAATACCCATCTCTGAGTCATAGACAACGGCATACACTTTTAGAGGCATTATATTATAGTTATGGGTACCGTCTGGCGTGGCGGGTGAGTCCAGTCGCTGGGTGTTCCTCAGGTTCCGGATAGGTGGCAGCACCGATCCGGGCCTGTGGGGACATCTGGCGACGAACACCAAGGTCCGTATATAAAGACCGGGGCTCAGCCGCTATGTCAGAGTCCCTCCTGGCCTCCGACCATGTAGAACCATTCATTAACATCAGCTGCCCCTTCATCATCTTCCGGGTAGCCGTTAAGTGTCTTAGCAATAAACTTCTGTTGGCATACACTTGAATTACCGCCTTACTCCTTCTTTCCTAATCCATAAGGCCCGAACCACCGAAGTAGTAGTACAAACCATTACATTGGTGCCGTGACCAGTTAATTCTGGTGTATAGCCCAGACGTTATAACGTCCGAACGGCTAGTGCATGGGTTAGACAGCCTCACGGAAGCTAACCCTGAGGGACAATTTATTGTCCAAGAGAATGGCAATGGGTCATTAATGATCCATACCCATTCGAACCCAAAGGATGTAGATGCTGCATCCTGGAGGGAACCCGGACCTCACTACAGAATGGATAGTGAGGAAAATATACCAGACTCTGTACGGAGAGAACAATCCATACAGAGAAAGAGTACTTTGCTGGGTCAACAATCACTCGTTGACAAATTAAGCAATTCGATGTTCGAAGTTGGTGGTAGCACTAATCCAGAACACCCGGCACCCATGCCAAAAAGGGTAACGTTTGGAAAATTACCATACAGTATACCCAGACCCGGACTACCTATTCTAGACTACAGTGCCATAGACGGCGATGTGACATATGCGGTACCGGAAGGTGAGGAACTTAAACAACCGGATGTCCTGTTGTTAAACGAAACCTATGTAACTTTGAACAAGAATTTAAATACCTTGGTCAAAGCGATAGATGAAGTAAACAATGAGAAACTTCATCTGGAAGAGGACTTAATTGGTATGCGAAGTGAATTCGAAACCAGAAAGAAGGAATATATGAAAGATTTAGAAAATGAAGAAATAAAACTTCAGGAGATGAGAAAGTCATTTAATAAAGAATATGACAATAGACACACTCGTATCCAAACATACATAGATACGAATGATCAGCTATGCCTTGATAAGGCCAACTATGAATCTGACATAAGTCTGTATCAAAGCGAATTAGAAAAATTGAAACTTCAGTGTAATAAGCAAGCTGAAGACAATGAGACAATCCGGACGGGTATTATAGCTTATAATAAACAACTGGAAGAAGATAGACAGAAACTCACTAATGAGCTTCAGGACCTGCAAAATACTGCAATGACTCTAAACAAATATGCAGAAGCCGCACAACTGACTATAGGTAATATAGATCTGAATGTGGTATCTACAATGTTGGCAAATACAGCCCAAGATGTAACGCCCACCAGATACAATCCATTTGTAACTGATGGAGCGGATAAAAATGTAGATTCTGGTATTTATAAGAAACTGGATCATTCCGCATCCAGTGGAGTGGGTGTTCCGAACAGTACAACCGTACAGGTCAGCACAGATCAAGGATCCACAAGTAGTGCGCCTGCACCTCATGTTCCTAAACATGATCCGGTTGTAGGTCCGGCACCACCGATACCAGATCTGAGTCATAAGATTTATCCGACTCAAGTTAATACAGCAGCAAGTGGACTAAACACAACTCCACTGCCCCAACCTCGTGTACCGGGACCAATAAGAAATTTACTTAAGCCACATTCGTATTTTTCTCAGCACTCCAACAGGCCCGAGATTGCCTAACCCTAACCCAGGCCCAAGCAATGTACCTAATAGTGGACAAGTTCCAAGGCCAAACCAAACACAACCCAATGTGGTAGGGGGCACGTACTTACCTAGACCAACTCCTCAGGGGTATAATTATAGTAACTATAATCCTGGAGGAGGGGGGAACTTCTATTCAGGAAGTTCATGCAACCAGGGAGGGAATCAGAATAATTCCTATCCCAGGTATGCGCCTTCCGGAACATCTGGAAATACTGGCTACAGTGGAGGGTACCCTAACGGTTCCTCTGGGAACTACCCTAACAACGGACCCCCAGGAGTGAGTGAGTGAGTAATAGATGTTTAACGCCATTTCGACAGCTAAGGTCATATTCATGGCGAGAACTACATTACACAATTTCACAGAGGAATGTGTCAGTGCCCGCACATATGTGCACCACACACATCCTGAGGGGATAGGAAAGAGGAGAAATAGACCCTTTTAAGTGGGCTAGGGAAGCCCGACGGACCCCCAGGAGGTAACCCTGCGGGCGGGCCCGGTGGACCTGGATCCGGAGGATCAGGATCGGGAGGAGATGGCAGGAAACCGAATCGCAGGACATCCATGCCAGCAGGGATGCAAAACATCTTTGATAGAAGCCAATGTATCCAAAATTTGGGCATTGACTGCTACCGAAAGGGAGCAGATGGCATGGAAGTCATGAACTGGAGCATGCGAGAAGCAGATAGACTACAAGGATGTAATAATCCGGCTCGTAGACAGGCAAGAATACCCCCTCCCTATGATTCGAATGATCCATGGAAGGATAGGTATCAGGCTTTTGTCAATGAAGTCAACTATAGTGGTTGGACAAAAGAAGAAGCTCTGCCTAATCTGTTGGTTGAACAAGGGCGGAAAAGTAGCCCTCAACCAGTGGAGAGCAGCGTACGGAATATATGGTTACCTACGATCAATTAGTCGAATGTGCCGCGTACCTCTTTGTTTCGATCGTAAGAGAAGATCCATGGGTAAGCTTTAAGAAAAGGACCCAGAAACCCAAGGAGTCTCACAAAGTCTTTGGGTTGTAGCTACAGGATCTGCTATCAAAAGCATGTCCAAATTGGGCTCATGATGATGATTGCTATCTGCAAGAATTATTCACACAATTCTACAGTGGATTGCGAGATCCGGATCACAAATAAGTAGTTTGGGATTCCTGGAAGGATGAAACATCTTTCAGTGACCTCTTCATAGCCATCGATGGCTATGATATGAAGAAAAGACTAGTGGGTGTGGCACCTAACCCGCTACAAGCTACTCCATTGCAATACGGAGCTGCACCCGCTCAAGTATTTGAGACTTCCCAATTGGCCCCCGTTGACTTACAGGAACCTAATCAGGAAGACGAATATGTCTCCGATGACAACGGAGAATATATTGGTTCAGTCCAGGTAGCTGGAAAGTATTACCGCCAGAAACGGTATCCGAAAGGAAAAGGAGGATCTGTTGCAAATAAAACAGCTCCCGGACTGATCCAGGCTAGTAACATAACAGGTACAACTGTCCCTACCATAGCAGCAGCTGCTGCTCCTACCGATCGGGTATAGACACTGGTAGCACGATTAACAGATGCTCTGAGAAGGCCCCGAGTGGATAAATCCCAGAGAAGATGCTTTAGATGTCAGAAATTAGGGCACTATGTGGCCGAATGTACAGCTGATAAGCCTGTCCCTCGTAGACAGGAAGGTATCTCTGGAGTAACCACAGAGGAAAACTGAGGAGGGGTCCCCCTATGGGCAGAGAAGGGGATCCCGATGACAAATCTTGCCATGATATCGCCATCCATGAAGATAGTTTGCATGTAGTAGCAAATTCGCCTAGCACCGGAGTGGTTGTAGACACCCGGAAGGTTAGGGAGGCCTGTACAACAGGTGCCCAGGGAGCACAGGGAACCCAATATCGGTAACGAGGTAGGCGGTTATTTTTTAGCCAGGGTTGGTAGTGCCCACCTACCCCCGGGTCATCCTTGTCTGGAATGGAATGGAATGTGTGGATTGACTCCCGGTGTGAACAATGACGTCCCAATCGTCACGGACACGCCCTCTGTTCTGAACGGAAGGCGGTGGTATGTTTGCCTCACTGTTAACGGAAGATCTGCCGAATTTCTTATGGATACGGGTGCTAGCCACTCCTGTATCTCCAAGAGGTTCTATGATCTTATACCGAATGACCATGATACTCTCATATCGGGAGGAAATGCTCAGACGGCCGATGGCAGTACTATGCAAGCGTATGGAAGAACTTGTGTGAAATTGCAATTGGATGGAATACATGACTATGTCATGAGTGCCACCGTTGGGGGATATAGCAGATGAGGGGATACTCGGGTTGAATTTCGCATCCCTGTATGGGGTGGTTTTAGAACCACAATCAGGAGTGTTGAGTGTGAAATACCCGTATCCTGTAAAAGTTAGGTGCGTACTAAGACAGGTAAGCAGTATGGCTAGTGTTGCGCACACTGTCCGAATTCCCGCAGGTGTAGCCTGCGATGTGCTCTCGAGGAGCGATCCTGCTATGCGCAATAAGCCTGCAGTGATAGAACCGGATGTAATTACTTTGTCAAGTATCGGATTAATTTCCGTAGACATATAGTAGCGAATGCATCCTGGGCAGTAGTACCTGTTTCCAACACTAGGAATGCTACTATCTACTTAAAAAAAGGACAGGTCTTCGGGAATGTTACACTTTCGGAAACAGTAACCGATAGTAAGTTGAATTTACCCAAGGTAACAGATAACGATGATATTTCGGATGACTTGTTAAAGTTGTATGAAGAAACTTCATTAGAAAATCCAGAACATCGGAAAGAGTTTCATGATTTGCTCCGTCAGTATAGAACTGCCTTTGCCAAACCCGGTGAAAAATTGTGTACGACAACTAAGGTAGTACATAAAATAGATACTGGAGAAGCAGAACCATTTAAAATACCGTATAGACGGTTACCTTTAGTAAAGAAAAGAGTAGCTGAAGAAGAAATAAATAATATGTTGGAACAAGACGTAATAGTCCCATCCAACAGTCCATGGAGTAGTCCTGTATGTATGGTAACAAAAAAAGATGGTACCATACGCTTCTGCATAGACTACAGAAAGTTGAATGGAGTGACGAAAAAGAACTCGTATCCATTACCGAGAATAGACGAAACCATTGACTCCTTAGGAGGCAACAGTTGGTTTTGTACCCTAGACTTACAATCCGGATATTGGCAAGTGGGAATGAATCCATCAGATATGGAGAAAACGGCATTTTCGAGTCACATTGGATTATTCCAATATAACGTAATGCCTTTTGGCTTGTGCAATGCACCAGCTACATTTGAAGCGATGATGGAGACTCTTTTGAGTGACCTATTGTGGAAAAGATGCTTAGTATATCTTGACGACGTAATAGTCTTCGGAAAGACATTTGAAGAATATTTTAACAATCTCAAATTGGTATTAGAACGAATTATTTCTAATGGTCTCAAATTAAAGCCTAAGAAATGTCATAAGTCCATAAACTATTTGGGCCGTACCATCTCGGATTAGGGAATAAAAGCTGACCCAGAGAAAATCGAATCAGTTACGAATTGGAGTAGACCTAACTCACCTAAAGAAGTGAGATCATTTTTAGGCTTCTGTTCCTATTACAGGGAATTTATTCTGATTTATTCTAGAGTCAGTTACCCATTACAAACAATAGCTAACTGGACTCCAGGATGTACCAGGGAAAAATTTCCTTGGACGCATGAACATGAATCTGCTTTTCTAAAGCTAAAAGATCTGTTCATGAGTACTCAGGTATTGCAATATCCGAATGAGATGGATCATTTCATACTGGATACAGATGCTAGTAATGATAGCATTGGTGCTGCCCTTTCACAAGTCCAAAATGGAAGAGAGGTACCCATTGCTTTTGCTAGCAATACACTGAGTAAAACTCAACGCAATTACTGCACGACCAAACATGAACTGTTAGCAGTAGTTGTATATACAAAAAAGTTTAAACACTTCTTATGGGGGACTGACTTTACTCTATGTACGGATCATTCCTCTTTAAGATGGTTATTGAACTTCCGAGATGCTGAAGGTATGTTGGGTCGATGGTTAGCCCATTTATCCGAATACGGGCTTGAACATCGCCAAATTCAGCATAGACCCGGAGTGAAGCATTTAAATGCTGATGCCTTGTCTGCAATACTAATCCGGAAATGTGACAATCCGGATTGTACCGACTGTAGAGCTCACAGAGCAGTTTTAGCAGGGATTCGAAGACCTTTGAACCCCTAGTTGCCAGTGTACTGGAATGGTCTATGGATCACATACGACAGTTCCAGGAGGCTGACTCGATAACTGCACAGCTACTGCAATTGGTACCTAAGGGTATACGTCCCGTCAGACCAGAGGTCTCCCTGGAAAATCGAGAAATGAGAAGGTTTCTTGCTCAATGGACCGAGCTTGAAGTCTGGAAAGGCGTGTTATACCGTTGGAAGCCATGCAATAATGGTGAGAAACTCATATAAGTGGTTATACCACATGCAATGAGGCATGACATTATGTATTATTGTCATGGACATCGGACCAGTGGTCATTTCGGAAGGAAACGCTCATTAGCACGACTTTCTAAAAAATACTATTGGCCCGGCATGTCACGAGATTTGCAAAGATGGGTAACCACCTGTCCGGATTGTTGTAAAAACAAACCCGGACCCGGGATGGGCAAACTTCCCCTATCTCAGGAACTTTTCGGAGTTAGATTCGCGAGAATAGGAGTAGATATCATTAGTGGATTTAATACAACCGCTAATGATAATACTTGTATGATGGTAGTGTGTGATTACTATACGAAGTATACCAAAGTTTTCCCACTACCGGATCACAAAGCAGTTACTTGTGCCGAAGCCTTTGTAAAAGGCTGGGTACTGACTTTTGGTGTACCACTTATGCTACACAGTAACAAGGTGGAGAATTCGAATCGAATCTCTGGCAAGGGATGTGCGAATACTTAGCTATTTGCAAAACTAGAACCAATCCATATAGGCCACAGAGCGACGGATTGGTCGAAAGGTTCAATAGAACCCTTATTCAGGTCCTAAAGTAAATGTAAATGAAAACATGGAGGACTGGGATGAGCAATGCCATTTTGTGACACATGCTTACAACAGTACAGTACATTCAAGTACCAACTGTACTCCGAATCTTTTAGTTTTCGGAGAGCATTTAATAATGCCTGCAGACTTGGTATTTGGAGTCATAGGTATGGATCCGGAACTACCTTGTCACATAGTTTTCGTCGAATGTTTGAGGGACAGATTAAAGAAAGCATATGAGTCTGTCCGAATTGATTTAGAGAAAAGTGCCAAATGGCAGAAGGTAGGATATGATACCGATCTAAAACATCGGAAATTCAAATCCGGAGATAGAGTGCTAAGATTGCACGAACCACTTAGACATGTAAAATTAGCGTCTAATTGGGACGCTCCTTTTACAATAACCCAGGTTAACCCTTAGGTGCCCAAGCGCGCTTAAATGCGCGGTTTTGGGCTTAAATACATGCACATTGAAGCAAATTTTCACCCAGGAACATCTACTGGTCCAATCTGCAAAGTTATACCCTCATTAGAATGGCCATTACCCCCTTATTCCAATGAGACCATCCATTTGACTGTATCACCATTACCTCAGACACAGTGAGTCAAAACCTGAAAATTAGTTGTCATACATGTGACTCTTTGGAAGGGAATCGGCCAAGGAGATAGGATCTAGCAAGCTAGCAAGATGATGCTGGATCATTTATCCCCTACTGCCACACCTTTGATAGACTTGCCAACCTTACAACTAATCTATTCATAGGAATTGTTCATATCCATGTAAATGATGTCATGAACTGTGACCAAGACATTTTGCACCCTGGTAGTACACACAGGCAGAATTAGTTGAGTATATTTATGCAAATATCGCACACTATATGAGATTAGAGCAGGACAGCACTAAAGAGGCTATATACTAGTGAATAACAACAAAAAGAACATTTTTGTTGCTATGGTAACCACATTCAGTCAGAAATTTCTCTCTTAACTGAAGGTTTAAGTAAAAAGGAACCAGGTGCATAATGTGAATTCGATATCAAATACCTATTCAGAATTATATATACATGGTCTCTATCACTGGGGTGATGTACATGTGAAATAAATGGAAAATCATCAAATAATTCTGGGCACATAAAGGTTAATAGTGATTGTACCGTAATCATCAAATCAGACCTCGGACGGCTATATAAGTCGAATGTGGCTAGACTGAGAAAATGGTCTGGGAGGGAGACCTCCACAGAAATGTATGGTGAAGGATTCGAAAAGATTTTGAATCTAAATCGTATAGTAGACCAGGTGAAGAACCCGATATCGAAGAGAGGCCGGGGTAGGCCTAGGAAGATATCTGAATCAGTACCGCCAACGCTAACACAGTCTAAGCATGGTGGAGTAAAAAAAGTCTCGGCAGGTGAAGACAAAAAGAAGAGGAAAGGTGTTTCGAAGGCCAAGAAGCACCTAGAGAAAGCTCTTTGAACTGTCAGGTCCGAAAAGGAACTATCCAAAGAGGGGATAGTCATCCGCCGCAGCCCTCGACTTGCCCAGAGGACTGCAGTGACCTAACCTGTATATACAACGAGTGTAATGTTTACATTTAGAGGAACGGATAACAACTGACCTGAAAGGCTAATTGTCGTCGCTGTATGATGTACCAGTGGGTAGTGGACGGATAATCCGGTGGATTTGCTTAAGCTTTCCATAAACTCCACTTAAATACCTAGACGTGTCAACGGCATGAGCGATAATTACCTAAAAACATTCAGTTTGTTCATGTTCCGCTCGTAGCACGTGCGTTGCCGCATGACGTCACCGCGTCCAGTCTCGGCTGACCTCTCGTGACCCCGCTCGCAAGCGAAGAAATGACGTCACGAAAGCTGGCGTGTCGCCATATTGCTTTTTGGTAGGAATCAAGACGGGCGAGCGATCGCCCATCTATTGATTTACCACCTTAAGGCAATCCAGCACCGTCTACAGAGTCGATCCTCCAGGAGGCGGCTCCGTTACCTGTCGGCCCCGACGCTGTAAAAGTCGGGAAAAGGAAATCCCGTAAAGATTCCTTTAGTTATGGCTGAGGAATCCATAACTGCAGCCAAGCTATCCGGTGACCCGGATAAGCTGACTCCGACTACAGATGCTTTCCCGGAAGTATTGTCACCTGTTACACAGGCGGATAATGAGCTGATGGAAGTGGAGGAATCCGCTGATCGCTTGTTCAAAGAGAAGCTGGCTTCATTTTCATTGAATGAGCCCGAAAAACCGGTATCACCACTTCCTACCGAGGGATCTGGAGACGCTTTGAACCCAGAAGTACTGCTTGGAGCACCCGGATCCAATACTACCCAGGTAGACGGATCCAAGGACCAATGGAAACTGGCCATGGACGACCCGTTTCCAGCTATCTATGATGGACGGTACCTGTATGTCCACCCGGACTTACAGGCAAAGGTTGTAAATCCGGACGGTACTCCAGTCAAGCTGGACCCGAAGGTAAAAATGGCAATCGAGGATGTCATGCACCCGCAGCAACTCGAGAGGACGCCACCAGAGTGGCTTAGAGACTGGCCATGGTTCCAACACGGACTCATAGTAGACATTGCCTTCCGACAGACAGTGTATGTGGCAAACAGAGCCTTCATGCTGGGAGCATATGCCAAGCCTGATAGGTCTCGGTGGAATGTCACTAAACCGAACATTGACTGGGTAGGTTGTATCTCAGAACCCGAAGGCCAGACCTACCCATGCCCAGTACTGTCCGGCAGGACTTACGTACCATGAGAGAGTAAAGCCTGAACCCGGAACCAAAGATCCGGATCCGGAAGATTGGAAGGTATCCAAGAACAGGAGGTCTGCTTCTCGGCGGCTTAAGAATCTTCCCGATTCTGCCAGAGCCAACCCGAAAGCCAGCACCTCAGGCACTAGTAGTTCGAGCACCGCCATGGAGGTGGTTTCCTCGGACGACGATTCTGTGGATGAGTCCTCAGTAGAGTATGATGAGAAAGTCACCCCATCTACTCAGACTGAGGCCGAACGTTGGGCCAAATCCGGATATAAGACCCGGATCCCAACGTGTTTTTCAGATTGCGCGTACGGAGTAAAGAAGGACGGTTCTACTCTGTATGCCTGCCCCGATCCAACCAACAAAAACAGGGAATCAGACAATGAAGATTGGATGCATCTTACGGACGAGGATTCCAATCCGAGCAAGGCCTATCATAAGATGTGGCTAATGCTTAATCATACTGATGGGTATTATACCTATACCCAGAGGCGGAAGCTGCGTTGGGCACTTGAGAAGTGATATGGTGATGACCAAAAGTCCTGTCCCTTCTCTATTTGCCAGGATGCTAGTGATGTCTCGGTCCGGACCTGGAGTACTTCAGCCCGGTTCCAGAGGCATCTTGTAGAAGCCCACTTCCACCATCACCCGGTCTACATCTGTGACCTGAGTTATGGTAAGAAGGGCAAGAAGTGCACAACAAAGGTTCAATATAACCGGCGTAGTGATCTGGCAAGACACCAGAAGAAAGCTCATGCTGTAGGATTAGATACAGCCCGTAAAAGGATTATGGACATGCATCAGGAACTCATGAAGGAGTTCCATAGCCTAAGTGAGGATGCTTGGTCAAAGATCTGACCAGAGGACCAAGTCCTCTGCGAAGTTCCGAAGACTAAGGACTCCAAACTTCGTGCCAAGATTATCCTTACTCCTGGAAAAGGAAAATTGGATATGCATGAGTCTCTTTGGCAGAAATGCGAGGAGTCCGGGAAGGAAGGCAAGCGAGCCAGGGATAGAGTTAGGAGAGACCAGAGTCGGGGCGGACCCGGTAATGGTCAGTCTAAAACTAGTACTCAACCCAGGGCGGATGATCGTTCTAGATCCCCCCTGGCACATCACCCACATGAGCAGACCCAGGGTACTCCTGTTTTTAAGAGACCCGGACCTGCCGGATACGCAGGAGTAGTATCTAAACCAGGGAAACTAGATACACAAATTTTCCCGTCAATGGCACAAGGATCTGGACCTGAGAGCCAGACCTTGGTCCTTGGAAAAGGGGGTCGCCTGGTACCGAAAAAAAAAACCAGCACCTGCCGCTGCCGGTTCTGCAAGTGCCGCAGCTGCTCAGCAGGTATCGTTCACCCCTGAACAGGTACAAATATACATAGAATGGGGTTGAAACAGAATCAACCACCTACCTACTGTGTCCCAATGGCACCAGCAGGAACGTCCGGAAGTCCCACATCCGGAACTGTCCCTCAAGCAGCGTCAACACCTCCCAAAGTTGTTACGCCGCCCGCAAAACCGAAAGATGTGATTACCATTAAGACTGGTAACGCAGAAATTTGGTTCGATAAGTCTCGCCAAGGGGAAGCGGATGTCCAAAAGGCCATCTATACCCACTGGGAGAAATGTGTCAAAGGAAGAGCTACAGAATTCCATCAGGGCCTTCTGAACGACACCCTGTTGTGTTTAAAGCAGGTAGGCGTTGCTGAAAAGGAAAGCCTCGAATCCGTTATCCGGGAAGAAGTGAAGTCCCGGGAGGAAGCTGCCGTAGCTGCCAAGGAACAGGCAGCTATGGACATACACGTATTAGAAAAACGTGTAAAAGAAGAAATAACACGGAACACTAATCTGAACACTAAGTTCATGAGAGTGTTCGGCGTCGACATAGACGAATGGGACGGTACTCCCGAGTCAGCCCCAGATCTTCTGAGGAAGAAACACGCTAAGAAGTCAACTTAAGTGTGTTCCGGGTTATCCAAAATTTTCTTCATCTTAAATCCTGATAACCAGACTTAGTGTTTTGCAGATATTGATTATCTATCTGCGAATGTTCCCCATGTGAATTAACACTTACGATTATTCTATGTGTTCCGGGTTCCTTCATAACCAGAAATACACTGATCAGGACATAATTTTACTGTTATCTCCTAATGGTTTTATTCAGATTATGAACTTACTATAAAAATCCGCTTAGTAGTTGTGTCGCTGGAAGTTACCACTGGATGCTGATACGTTAACCTGATGCCTACTGTTACCTGTTCCTGATCGCTCTACCGGATAGACTTATACGCTATATAACTACCTGATGTACCGAATGGACTTATTTACACTATCTATCTACTTCCGGATCAACTATTTGGACTACAACTTTGTCAACCACACCACTAAAGGACTATTCTCACTACATGTTGACCACCGGATTATTTACTTAACACCATTCGGATTATAATAACAAACATTAGCACTTCTAGAGGAATGTGGGTAGCTGCCCCTATTCAACTACCGTGTTTCTTTATATCATCTCAACTGGATTACTATAGACTCTAGCACGTCCATCCCGTGGTTAGCTGACCACACCACCTATCTACACCGCATCTGGAATACTTCAATACAACACACGTTACTTCATCTGATACTTTTGTGTACATATAATTGTCATGATCATTACCTTATTATTCGAATGACCATAAACCTCATTTGTATACCTGTAGTGATATGATACTATAATTTTCATACGGGTTAATAATAATACGGATCTTTTGTTATTAGTCATATTACTGAACATGATCCGATACATATTATATTACACCAGATTGTCATAATTATCCTATATGACATATTATTGTATAATATTAATTATCTGGTGCTATGATGGTTATTTAAATGCATGACGGTGTAATATATGTTTCTTTATTCCTTTTCAAGTGTATAAAACAAAATGGTTACATATCAAATGGTTTCTAACATAGAACCTTTAACGGATTAACTGGCTTAAACTAAAATGTATCATTAGATAGTATGGTTACGTTTAAAGTCTTTATCAAGACTATATAATTATCATGTTTGTAATAATAACAAACTCACTAGGATGCTATTATGTGGTTTATTTCAAAATTTAACAGATCCGTTACACATATCTGTTATCCATCCACATTGTCGACTTTCCTATTGTTTATTCGTAACTATTAATACTATTGGGTATGTTAAATACCTTTCATATGATACCTTAAAAATGTTGTTGTTATACCTATGGTTATACCTCTATTATTAGAGTAAGACATAATGTAATGTTATCCCTATATAATAATATAATAGTTATAACTCCTGCCTAATGTCTGGGGGAGTAGTGTAGAGGCATTATATTATAACCATAGTTATGGGTACCGTCTGGCATGGCGGGTGAGTCCAGTCGCTGGGTGTTCCTCAGGTTCCGAATAGGTGGCAGCACCGATCCGGGCCTGTGGGGACATCTGGTGACAAACACCAAGGTCCGTATATAAAGACCGGGGCTCAGCCGCTACGTCAGAGGCCCTCCTGGCCTCCGACCATGTAGAACCATTCATTAACATCAGCTGCCCCTTCATCATCTTCCGGGTAGCCGTTAAGTGTCTTAGCAATAAACTTCCGTTGGAATACACTTGAATTACCGCCTTACTCCTTCTTTCCTAATCCGTAAGGCCCGAACCACCGAACTAGTAATACAAACCATTACACACTCGATTGCAGATGGAAATGCTATCTGGCCATGCTGCATTGCAGTCTGGAGTACCACAAGGGTCAATAATCAGTCTGCTATTTGTGCCATGTATAAGTGGCCTCTATCAAACTATAACTCACTGTGAACTTAGGTTATGAGCAGCTGATATAGTGTTATAATGTTCTCTAATCAGAAAAAGATCAGATCCAAACTTAAGATTTCCCAGAGATGCAGATGGTGATGTGGGATAAAAGGACCATTGAAAAGAGAGATGTTGACAGAAAAGAGCTAAATACCGGCCTAGAAATAGAACTGTCGAACTATCATCTTGTAAAAGGGTTGATTTCTACAAGCATTGAACCAAAAAAAAAACATCATGCATACTTTTCTGATAACTATTTAACCGTACAAGATCAAACCTACATCATTTTATTTTAGGAATGAGCCTTACTATAGGTCTCATATATGGTGGGGTAAAGAGCTCTTGTCAAATATTTCAATCTATCCTGAATATCTATGTCTTTAGTGTATACTAATTTCTCTAAGATGCATAGCATGTGTGGGATTACCTAATTGGCAGATACAGCTAAAATCAACTACTTTTGATAAATAAAACACTCAGAAAATAGGTTTCTTATTTTCCCCAACTGTCAACCTTTTGAAATCTGGCTGTTTCATCAATATATACCCACCCCCTGTTGTCTGGTCAGTGGTCGTTTTATGGAGCAGCTCCAGCCACCACCCCCAACCCTAATGACTCCAGACAGCCCAAACTTCAAACAGGACCCCTGCAGGGCAATAAAAATTAGCATAGATCTGTGTGTGGAGGCGGCATAAGACCTGCTGGGAGGGCACAACAGAACTCCAGGTCGTAGGTACACTAACGAAAATTTCCCTTTTAAGATGTTGATGATTCCAATTCAGTGTCAAGTCCCATAGACAAATGATTTCTCCCTACCCAAAAATAGACCTGACGCCCTTGTTGTCATGTGCTATCCAGTGTGACCACTACACGTTCTCAGTCATGTGTCACTTCATAAATGAGTCATGAATGTATGTGACATTGAGTGGCTATTGACACTGGAATAGCTCAGGTGTTGTCACCTCACACAAATATCCGTTTGTGTCACTATGAGTCACTCTGTGTAACTACTGGAATGAACTGGTGCCTACTGTTCTCAGCTATGGAAATACTTTTTCACTATATTATAATGTAGCATGGCATGCCATAACTAGTGTGCCCCAGAGATATTGAGCAAAAAATCCCACGTATAACTTTAAGGGCAACCTCGATTTACAACATATAAAAAACAACCTGCGCATCGATCACGAAAATCTGGAATGCTGGCCATAAATTTACAGACACCTGCATAATTGGCATTTTTTGGCAGTGAATAAATTCAGTTCAGACCCAATCCAAACAAGCCCAAAAATGAATGGGCATGGCTGCAATAATCATGTCTTATTTTATATCATATGAATAAGTATCTACTCAGGACCAGTTATGAATTTTTACAGAGTTCTACTAAATTAGCTAACTTTTTTATCCACCCAGAACTCATGAAGTATTCAGTGCGGAGGTCTTCTGTCGGTAAGGATGCACTGAGTGGCCCTCGGGATTTCCCTTCGTGAGACCTGAAGGGACAGGTGTGCTTTTGGGGTTTTCCAAAAGTCACTTTTTTATGTCATTGAGTGTGTTTCACATCTGAATTTTGACTTTCATTGCCTTGGAGAAGCTCTTTCTTCTAATAAACCATCTTCTAAAGGTCAGACACCCAGCAGAGCAAGTGCCATTTTCAGGCCTCGGTCCAAGGACTTGATACCTATGTACTTAAACATTGATTTATGCAGGAAGAAATGCTAGTAGAGCCATCAAATCATACAGGGATGTTCCCAAGAGATCCCTGATAATGTCACAAGTATGAAATAAATTCTCATGATAGCGATTATGTTGATATTGTGATGACACTGTGTGAAACATGGCAAAAAATTGCGATAAATTTCCATACCATTCGGTAAAATTGGTGATTTTTACCATAATGGCCTACCATACAAAGGGGTTCTGACCTGATTCTTATTGATAGATATTTTTATCCCATTCTATGAAAGAATTATGCATGTGTTTGTTATGTGTGTTGAGCTATGAACTGCCAATGGACACCCAATGGGCCTCAGACTGAGGCTTGCGAGACTGTCCGCAGCCCAGAAAATCATATCGAGAAGTGTTTTACAAGCCCCAACCCTGCCAATACAATGAAAAATATGGTCTGAAAATTCCAGAGGCTTTATTCTGGAGTAGACACCCCGCTTTCTATGAACCTACCTCCATTGTTATAGGTTATTTGGGTCTAATATAGAAAATAGGCAAATTTGGCATTAAAGATTGCTACCTGAAAGTGGGATTTTAGCAATTTTCAAGGGATATTACACACCACAGATGTCTGAATTATGCTAAATCTTACATAACTAATATAAACCAATAAGAAAAGTGCCTTTACAACAATCTCCCAGGCTTTTTCATTCAAAAAACCCTTTCCGCTGCAGGTCTCAGCTATGGAAATACTTTTTCACTATATTTTTATGTATCATTGCATGCCATAACTAGTGTGCCCCAGAGGTATTGAGCAAAAAATCCCACGTATATCTTTAGGGGCAACCTTGATTTATGACATATTAAAAAAAACCTGTGCATCGATCACGAAAATATGGAATGCTGGCCATAAATGTACAGACACCGGCATAATTGACATTTTTTGCAGTGAATAAATTCAGTTCCGACGCAATCCAAACAAGCCCAAAAATGAATGGGCATGGCTGCAATAATCATGTTTTATTTTATATCATATAATATATCATATAAAAGTACCTACTCAGGACCAGTTATGAATTTTTACAGAATTCTACTAAATTAGCTAACTTTTTTATCCACCCAGAACTCATGTAGTATTCAGTGCGGAGGTCTTCTGTCGGTAAGAATGCACTGAGTGACCCCGGGATTTCCCTACGTGAGACCTACTCATGCAGTGTCACCCTACATGGATGGTAAAATGGGTCAGTAGGCTACATGTCACTCTGTGTTACTACTGATACGGTCTGATGCATGCTCACGTGGGTTCACCTCACATAAATAGAGAAATATAAAATATAAAAACCTAAGGCCCTTTTCAGCATATCACATCATATACCCTCGATACCTGAGGCTTTACTTACATTCACTTCCTCAAAATAAAGCTGTGCAACTTCCTTCTCCACGTAAATAATTATTATCAAACAAAGGTCAATCGGTTCCTCCAGATTTGATCTTGTCATATCTCCTGACAATTTTGAGCCTATAATTATTTGAGAAAAACTCATTAGGCCTAAAATAGTTTGGTGAGTCCTTCTTAGACTTAACGAGACCATCGTCACCTATTAGTTCAAAAGTCCCAATATGAAAATTAATTGCCTATTGCTTAGCGAAGTTTAGTTTAATTATTTGACAACTTGTTCATTAATTTTATAATATATTTGTCATATCGACAACACAAGGACATTATTATGCGAGAAATTGTTACATGTACATATCATCAGTGATTAAAGTATAAATATTTCATGGACTGTAAAATCTATGAACTTTACAGTGGTTAAATGGTCACCAATCATAGTGTGACTTATTCGTCTATGTCAACAGTCAATTTACTCAGGTATTGTTCACACCTGACTTGATGTCATCATTATAGTTGGTTTAAGGATATCATCAAAACATGAGATGGTTTTTGAATAGTGCATTGTTGTATTCACTTATGACAACCATCATCTCTACATGTATCCATGAGTCCCACTGTGTGGGTTGCCTTTTACGTATATATGGTATGGTCAATTTTGATATCACCCATAATCCATTGCTCACATTTCCCAGTGCCATATTTTTTCATGACCATGATTAGATGATAAAAAAATCCTTCATCTTCCCAGAGGGTAGCTAATACGATGTCACCAATACGATGTCACTAGTTGCAAAAGTTTACCACTTATTATCACGTTAAGAACTAGACACTCAATATTCCTGTTACAACAACTTAAGTCATGGCATATTTTGACATCCAGATTTATGTTGTCCCTTATAAAGACCACTAAACCTCCAACGTTTTTCCGCACATGATCTTGCCTGTATAGATATATACCATCCCACCAGATCAAATCATCACCATAGTCTTCGTGCATCGTGGTTATGTCAACACTATTTAATTGATCAAAAATTTCTCGCCTCTTATTATACAAACTTCTACTAAGTTCTAGCATATATAATTTAGCCAAATTACAATACAACACAGAATATACAATGAGTCATCAATGATTTTCAATTGGTGACTCAGACAATTACCCTACCGAGTAACCAAACTCTAGATCTAAGAGCCCATGTCGATATTGTGGTGATGCAAATACATCAGATGCCAATTTATTTATTATTGGAAGGGTAGATAAAACCTGAAGCAGGAGCATCAAAGGTTAGATGATAACAGAAGCTGACACATACGTCATTGGCCGACCCCTAAATCCCGTTAGGTTGTGTAGCTGGCCCTTCAGATACTACGCAACACCATAGGGGGGAGGGGGGTTTGTTACACCTTATGACAGGGAGATAGATCCATATATCATAACCCAAGGGTTATGTAACACAAACACTAAATGCATCACATGACAAAACGTGATACATGTAGGCCAATAACTAAAAGGCTGGTATATTGTCAATTGGAATGCAAAGATGTCGGTATCCTTATTGATGGGGTGAGGGGGGGGGGGTCTAAAAGTAAAAGTAAAAGTCGCGATTATCGTCATCGAGAAAAAAATGGATGTCAATGACACCCCTGAATCAGAGGCCAGACTATTACGACCTCACTGTAACACTGTCAATGAATAGGCTAGAAATATGCTTATATTTGTTTATTTCCAAAATGGTAGAGACAATTTCTCATTGATCAACACTCTTAGTTGAATGACAAAGATACTATTGTGATAGAGCCCATTAACATTACTAGTCATATGCTATATTGCAGGGTGAGTCACACTTCTAAGGATCACGTGTATCACTCCCATTGTAGAATTTACGAATGCAACCTTCTGCAGTATTTCCAAATGCAGCCATCCAGGGGTCACAAATAGCAGGTTGTTTCCTATAAATTGCCTCAGGTATGCAATAGAGCTTGAGTTGGAAAGAGTCAGCTACCAAAGGGAATTACTAATTACCAAATCTGGGATACACATCACTGTCATCATGTTGATATTGGGGCTGGTGGACATCCCCACCTGGCTGCTACTTATTGTGGGCATCATTATACTGGCCCTGTGGTAAGTATTACCACTACTCTTGTCTGCTGTATATATATATCATGGTTCATTATATAGAACAGTATACTAATGGCTATAGCGGCCCCACACATGTTCATATAGCAGTGCCTGTACATGGGTAAAAAGAGTCATAGCCTGGAAACTTTGAGCATCAATATGCACGTACAATGAAGGATAATGGTATATAGTTTTGATAATTCTAGGGTTCAAATGCTTATACCAAACCTTCGCACAGCTGCAGCTGGTATAAGCACTCGGACTATTCCTAGAGTATATTGAACAAGTAACCAATGGATAATTCATGACGAGTGTGTGTTAGTGAAGGATAATGACACGAGGCCGTAGGCCGACTGTTATTAGCCTTTGCTAACATACACGAGTCATGAATTATCCATTGACTACTTATTTTATACCACAAAACCAATAAATAATCAATAGAATACCAATAAAGTTGAGAACAAAAATTATTCCCCCTCCCCGGGACTCGAAGCCAGCCATAGTGTGTGTACACAGGTACATACACCTCCTCGCCCGGCAGCGGACAGCGACAGCGCCCGTCTCGGCTAGCCTTGGCAGAGGATGGGGAAAAATAGTGTACATACACCTCCTCGCCCGGCAGCGGACAGCGACAGTGCACACGGCAAAAAAAGATGCGTCTCGTGGTTATGTTTGTGTAGAATACACCTCCTTGCCCGGCAGCGGACAGTGACAGTGCACCCGGTGAAAAAAGATGCGTCTCGCGGTTATGTTTGTGTAGAACACACCTCCTCGCCCAGCAGCGGACAGTGACAGCGCACACGGCGAAGAAAGATGCATCTCGCAGTTATGTTTGTGTAGAATACACCTCCTCGCCCGGCAGCGGACAGTGACAGCGCACACGGCGACAAAAGATGCGCCCGGACCGGGGCTCGATCGGCGTACCTCTGACGGCTGAGCGCAAAGCGCTAACCACTAGACCACCACGTCTCCTTCTCCAAACGCTTCTCACTGTTATTTTTGTGTACTAAATACACCTCCTTGCCCCGGCAGCGGACAGCGACAGCACACACGGCTTTGTATCATATCCAGACGTGGTTCGAACCGAGCGTTTCTCGTCAGTCCCTGTGGCGCAGTGCATAGGGAGTTGGATTTGGAATGTGAGACTGCAGGTTCGATCCCTACCCTGGCCTGGAGTATTTCGTGGGTTTTAACATGTAACATATGACATGGAAGGACATGTAAGGTGTGCTGGTTATCCATGGATAATGGCACTGGGTGCAGGTTATCCATGGATAACCGCACGCCTTCCAAGAGTCATGCTACAGCATTCATGCTGTGCAATATTGAACAAGTAATCATGACGAGTGTGTGTTAATGAAGGCTAATGACACGAGGCCGTAGGCTGAGTGTTATTAGCCTTTGCTAACACACATGAGTCATGAGTTATCCATTGACTACTTATTTTATACCACGAAACCAATAAATAATCAATATAATACCAATAAATTTAAGTTGAAAAAAAAATTATTCCCCCTCCCCGGGACTCGAAGCCAGCCATGGTGTGTGTACAGGTACATACACCTCGGTGCCCGGCAGCGGACAGCGACAGCCCCGGTCTCGGCTTGGCTTGCTTTGAATGCGTCTCGCAGTTATGTTTGTGTACAATCGATACATACACCTCGTCGCCCGGCAGCGGACAGCTGAAGCTTTGAATGGGTCTCGCGGTTATATTTGTGTATAATACACCTCAGCCGTGAGAGGTCCGCGGATCGAGCCCCGGTACGGGCGCATCTCTTTTTCGCCGTGTGCGCTGTCGCTGTCCGCTGCTGGGCGAGGAGGTGTCTAATACACAAACATAACCGCGAGACGCATATTTTTTTCGCCGTGTGCGCTCTCACTGTCGCTGCCGGGCGAGGAGGTGTATTATACACAAACATAACTGCGAGATGCATTCAAAGCTTTAGCTGTCTGCTGCCGGGCGACGAGGTGTATGTATGTGTCATATCCAGACGTGGTTCGAACCGAGCGTTTCTCATCAGTCCCTGTGGCGCACTGCATAGGGGGTTGGACTAGGGATCTTAGGCTGCAGGTTCGAGCCCTTCCCTGGTCAAGTCGATCATGGGTTTTAACATGTAACATATGACATGTAAGGACATGAGAGGCATGCGGGTTATCCATGGATAACCGCACTGGGTGCGGGTTATCCATAGATAACCGCACACCTTACAAAATTGATGTTACAGCCTACAGGGTGTGCAATATCGACAGATATGTGGATGGGAATAGCCACCAAAAAGCACTGAGCAACCAAGAAATCGTGGTATAACGACAGATATGTGGATGGGAATAGCCACCAAGGCCGAAATACCTGCCTGCTTAACCAGGCAGGTATTTCGGCCTAAGAGTATACACTGACCTTCTAAGGAGTACAAAATTGGAGTTGGCTACGTGCCAATATAGCATTCTGACATGGTGTTCATAGAGAAAACCCCAGACTGTGCAGACATTAAAAAACTAAGAGAGGAAAAGGCTTTGGAATGGATATTCAAATGTTGACATTTTATTCCCTTCTTTCCTGTTTCATGAATATTGACAATGTCATTTAGGCCTCACCAGCAAGGGTGTCGGAATAAAGGGGGGGGGCAGCAATTGCCCTCGCCAATCTCAAGCATGGCGGCCAGAATAATGATTTGCCTTCCCCAAAGTTTAGAAATCAGTGCACAGTCATTTACTTACTATGTGACCTAGAATAATAGTAGAAATGTTCAGAATTGCTAACATGCCTCACTTAATATAATAAATATTATATTGGCGCCACTAAGGTCACGCACCAGTGGTGATACACCAGTAATGTGCATGGTATGTCTATGTGCTACATTAGAAACTAGCTTTTAATATAAAAAAAATAAACACGTTTAAATGGGTATCTATAAAGTGAAGAATAATCTGTTAGGACCTGGTGCACCACCAGTGATACATATATGTGTTGTCCTCTATCTCAGTTTAGATGTGATTTCCGTGGACCTTCAGGAAGGAGTGGGCCAATTTTCATGGGTTTTGGTCAATAAATATTGAAAAATAGTATTATACGAGGATCATATAAAATCATCCACTTCACATTATTATGTAGACAAATCTAGTTCCTAAAACATCCAACATAAACACAGTTTAGATGGTATAGTGACCTGAGCAGTCCTGTTGACCTTATCTATGTAATAATCTATGTCATACTGTAATGTCCTAATCAGTAGGGGTCATCGTTCACCCGATGACCACAGGGCAGTGGGGACAGGCCCTGGCCACACATCTAGGCCTTAGATTCTCCCATGTTAGGTACGATTATCTTTCAACACTAGTAGGGGCAGTAGAAGGCGGGTGGTGGAACTGAAAGAATCAACCCCCTCCCTCTTGAGGGTCAAATTTATGTCATCCCCACATGGAGGGGCCAAATATAGTGTGTGAATCTGCTCTTTTAACCTTGAGTAACCCGAGGTTTTTTTCTGTTTAAAACATGTAAAATCATTTTGCCCCCTTGTCAACAAATATTCATAATAGTAAGGATTAAATTTAGACATACAGTATAGTGGCCTGTTTAAGATTACAAATAGATTTCAAAGTACTTCTACTACTGGTACTTATTTGAGACCGGTACTTATTCAAAACCTATAGTGTATTCTTTAATGTCGATGCTACTTGACCCCAAGCGCCTATTCAAGACCAGTGCTAGGTGCTTGAATAGGCAACCACTGTATTCCCCCCCCCCCATTATCTGAGGCAACCTTGTTATATCTCAGCCTTACCAGGACATTGGCATATTGGGCCAGAACCCTCTGGATTATATTACTCTAGTCTAGGTCTAATTGCTATTCTACATATAAGTTACCTTTTTTTTTATTCAGGTACAGCTCCACTAAACACAGCCACTTCAGAGAACGTGGAATTCCTGGGCCTAAGCCATTGCCATTTGTTGGGACTATACTGAACTTTTTTGTACATGTGAGTAAAAAGTCAATACACATTTTATTATTACTTGGGTGGGAAATAATGGAAACTAATTTTATGATACTCCTAAAACATTTCTATTGTCTGACTCTTGAGTGGTTTGACATCTAACAGAAAATCCCATATATATCCATCATCTTAATTTGCTCTCAGACCTTTTAAAATGCTACGTCCAAGTATTTATATACTATAACATAGTTTTGCCTATTTGATTTTCTTTCAGGGTTTTTGGAACCTTGACATTAATTATAGAAAGAACTATGGAAATGTAGTGGGGTGAGTACTTATGAGATTTAGATTCTGTGAATCAATTAAGCAAGCAGACTAATATAATTTTGTATCGTTCACTAGATTGCCCCTTGCTAGCCTCAGTGAAATTACCTTTGCAATTACCCTTTCTGGAGAAGTCACGAAAAGAGCTGTGTAAGGATCGATGTGTTAATTGATATCAGAGCAAACATAGATGTTCCTACTCTTTTACATAATAGTTTTCTGGTAATCCTTACAATCGTCACTTAAACCGAGAACGGCTGACTTGAATTTATAACCATTTTCCACTATGAACAGAACATATCAAGGATTCAAACGATCAATCATTGTCTACGACAAGGAGATGATATCACAGGTGTTGGTGAAACAGTTTGACCGCTTCACAAATAGACAGGTAATGTGGAACGATGATGTAGCATATTCATACAGCTGCTATTTTTAGGAATATTTATTGGATCTGACTTCAAATTTGCCTAACCTTACCCCATTCCACCACCCCAATGATATACTCCCTGAAAATACCCCCTTTATCTGACAGTCCTGCTAATTTATTGGGAGTAGAAATCCACTCTACCTTATTGCTTCTGTATAGTAGAGCAGAATGTACTATGGTGAAAGTATGGCGGTAGTATGTTGGGTCAGGAATGGAATGTGATATAAGTTTGAGTGTGAATACTTTTATTTGCATAAAGAATGTTTACAAGTAATTTTCTACTTGAAGAAGCATTTGATACTTTAGACCATGAAATGCTTATAAAAGGAAATCTTGAGAGTCAAAGCTAATCTATTAATTTGCATCGTGGACTAAACAAACTTAAAATTAATACAAAAAAAAAGATCATCGGGGTTCGTCATTAAGAAAGCACTAATATCACCAGTAGCATTATTAGTAATTAAAAGAAGAAAGAATCAATAGAGGTCCAAGTTATTTATATCTAGGCATAATTCTGGACCCAACAATAAATCATGATATTATCTTTATAAAAGATTAGGGTTAGAGTTGTGTTGATAAGTGTGTATTGGCCAACAAAAATGTCACAGCGTATTGGAGTTTTCTAGGGTTAGTATTAGGCTTAGGATTGACATGGGAGTAGGTTTATGGTTAGGGTTATGGATGGCATTAATACAAGGATTAGGATTAGGGCTTGGTTTAGAAGTAGGAAGAGGGTAAGGTTAGAATTTGGGTAGATTGAGGATCAGGGTTAGGGATAGGGGAAGCAACAATCATTAACCAAGTGGTTTCTTTCTTTATCAAAAAGGAAGTTATCTGAAACTAAAGTCCTGTGCTATGTATAATGATGAGCAATCCCTTACAATAATAAATCAATGGCATTTAGTAAGAGGAGAAGTGTATACAACACATATTTATAGAAAAAAAACGTATCTTCAGAGTTGCCTTTAGACCTTGTATCATTCTATACTAGGGGCAGGTATGGTTTAAAAACCTCTATAATCATCTCTTCTGCCCGTTGCTAAGCATGGATTGATTTTGTTGCTGTTGCTAGGCAATCAAGGGGTCCTAGGTAAATGTCACTTTGGCCAATAGAACCCCCAATGTCTGTTTACTGGGGTAGGCATGGATTAACACCTTCTATGTACCATCTATTTTCGCCCATTGCTAGGCATGCTTCTTTTGCTGTTGCTAGGCAACCAGGGATCCCTAGGTAAATGTCACTTTGACCAACTGAACCCCCAATGATTGATAAGGAACAAGTATGTGATTTGTCCAAACAATCTTGCACTATACACCCTAATCGCTACCAGGTAAACAGAAGCCACTCAGTGGCATAAATCAGAACTGGTCCGAACCAATAATATCGCTAGATGACACACAAATTATTCACTATTCTACCTTTCCCACATATTTGCAACTAATTTCTTATCATTTGGCCCCTATCAAAGACAATGTTTGTATAGATGTAGTCTCGTAGATAAATCAATAGAGAAGGTCATTCACTATGACACAAAACTATTTTTCCCATTCCTTTTTATAATAAAGACATTTTTGTTTGAATGGCCATACTATGAAAATAAGCACCGTGACATAGGGATTTAATTTGCATTTTTGTTTTCCTTACAAAGCAAACTATTACCATGCAGAGTTATTTTTAAGATTTTCCATAGAAGATCCAACACTGGTCAGCCTGAATCATTTCTCTTTAACTGGTGTAGCATGTTCTGGGGTCTGACGGCATACAGGTGTCATACAGGTAAGAATCCCAATCCCACCAGATAAGGCAATACTGGTGGTGCCCCTGACTAATGGCAGACAGCAGAACTAACATCAGGGGTTAGCTTCACAATAACTAAACTACACTGCTGATTGGAGTGATTTCAAATGAATTTCCTTTGAATCTCCGCAACAGGTTCTATTCGACAATGTTGACCCTATTTTATCTCAGATGCTAACAATGCTAAAGGATGAGCAATGGAAACATGTGCGCTCAAATTTGTCACCAACCTTCACAACAGGAAAACTCAGACAGGTAAGAAGTCCACCACAACCTTGTCTTCAGCAATGAAGTGGAAAATGAACATATTCATAATTTTTAGGCCTAACCCCTTAATTTATATAGAACTCAGGTTCAAACAAGCACTACCTTAGTCCTCTTTCCATATAGCACCATATTGGATACACATTCAATGCTTTGTATTTAGATATACTGTCTTGTGATAAGATATCAATGTAAGAAACCTCTGGTAGTAATAAAATGAAGCATTTCACAGATCATAGCCATTCTACATGTGAAGAACCTAACATCCCGTTTCTTGCTTTTCAAAACAGATGTCTAAAGAAATAAACAGATGTGCTAAACAACTGGCAGAAAACATAACATCCAACTCCGGACCTTTTGAAGTTAGAGAGTATGTGTATATTCAATTTGCTGCAGAACTTTGTAGTTTTTTCATTTAAAATAAGATAAGATAGTGGTCAGATGAGAAACAAGAATGTAATGGCAAATTCATAAGTAGTATATAGCACATAGAAAAATATGAAAGCATTCCCTGTGAGACATCATGGTACTCCCTTTGAGACATCATGGTACTTCTTTAATACAATAATCTATTTTCTTTAAATTCTAGAGCATGTGGAGACTACACTATGGATGTTATTGCAAGCACGGCTTTTGGTATAAGAGTGGACTCCCAGAGCTCAAAAGACAACCCATTTGTTGTAAATGCCAAGAAGGCTATGAACTTTAACTTCAGCAATCCTCTGTTTTTCATTATACGTACGTAGGCTAAGCATCATCTTATATCTCAACAAATTATTTAATGTATCAAGTCATAAGTTCTGAAAAGGCAAAAAGGTAGAAAAGAAAAGGAAAATGTTTATGCAATTTTATTTCAATTATAATGTGGACATACATACATATTCTTTTACATTTGGCCCCATAAAAACGACACTACCTCATTTTCCATCTGTGCAAATAATATAACATAAATCCTATGTTACCTATGGCTACCAGACAAAATAATGATATCCCATCAATTATATATTAAATTAGTACCAAACTGTTCAGAATCAATCCCTAGAAGCACCTAACATAATGTTCCTTAACTCAGGGTGCACCTTGAATATGGGGTATTACATTAATGTAATACCTCATATTAACTGTGCCTTATATGTCAAGACAAACCCTTGCTGTGCCATATAGGTTCTGCCTGAAATCTTCACTGGTACCCAGCAGGTATTGAGTGCATATACCCGCAGGCCATGTCTGATAAGATTTTCCCCACAGTGGGGAAAAAATCACTTAAACTCAACCAGGTTGGAGTTTGAAATATCCAATCACATTTTATATTCCAAAAATCTGTATAGGAGAGAGCTGATTGTATCATGACCCCAATATACAGGCAGGTCACCAGCCAACCTGAACTCAGGGTGCGAGTTAAAAGGTTAGGATATAATACTATAAGTATAAAACTGCTGAAAATCAACGCCTAGCTGTGCCTTATAGTGTATACTCCAACCCAGGATATGCCTTAAACAGTGGATGCACCTTATATGCGAGGTACCTGTAGTACAGTAGTGATTGTCATTAAGATTAATGTCTCACCATTTCTTTCAGTTATATTCCCTAAGGCATCTGGATTCCTCAAGAAATTCTTTGGCTACAGCTTTTTTGACATGGCTGCGATGAGATTTTTTGCTGATATCATCAAGCAGACACTCTATTCCCGAAAAGAAGGAGACAAGGTGTGCTCATGTATTAAACCAACCTTATATAGTTTTTCACTACTTAGGGGCCGTCCATGGATTATGTCACACAGGAGGGGGTGGGGGGTATTTTCCAATTGTGACAAAGTGTGACAGGTTCTAGCCAAGTGTGACGTAATTTTTGACGGGGGTGTTGGCTGATCTGTGACTAAATGTGACAGGGGGTTGGGGGTGTTAAAAAGGGCCAAAAAAAGTGTGACATAATTGACGGACGGCCCCTTACCCAAGACCTAGTTGATTTGACACATTAAAGTCAACCTTTCCATCGAACTTGTAGGCTAGGAGTTATAAATTGGATGTGATTTATGGTGATCAATCAAGGTCAAGTAAGTTACAAAAAGCAACAAATTCTAGCAGTATTTGTACCCTCTAAATACCCATTGCAGACAAAAATGCTTTAGGCATAAATTTCCATGGTAGAAAAGAGTGTTTCAGTAGATTATAAGCTGTATCATTATATAACAAAAAACCATTTAGGTGAATACATGTATGTTTTAGGTGAATACATGTATGTTTTACATAATGTTTCAGAGCCGCAGTGACTTCATTCAGTTGATGAGTAATGCTAAACAAGGAGAGGAGACCCATGATAAGGCTGATGATGATGAGGTTGAAAAATTGAATAAAAATTCAGCAAGAACAGGTCGGCCATAGTCAGGTCTAAAATTCTCTGAGAAATACTATTCTATTTTCATAAAATTAACATTTTTATAATATGAAATAAACATGACTGTTGTATTACTGATTGTCCATAATGAGCTTTACATTTACTTAATCTGATGCTCTGGATATTAATTAACATGTGAATAGATATCTGAATATCATATTAACATGCAAGACATAATATCCAATCAAAATATTTGAACAAGTCTGGAAAGGTAATAGCCCTTTTATATCATATTGCTAAAGTTACACCCCCTCAAAATTTTATTATACATATAGTTGTGATAATGCTTTCCTTTGCCACCAGGTCTTACTGAGGACGAGATTGTTGCCAATGCCATTATCTTCTTCCTGGCTGGATTTGACACGACAATGACTGCCCTCACTTATATTATCTACTGCCTTGCTCGCAACCCTGAGTGTCAACAGAAATTGATTGAGGAGATTGACACCATCATTGGAGATAAGGTGAGAGCATCTAATGAGAACTACCAATAGGAACCCAAATGACAGAATTCTTTAGACGTAGAGCTCTTCTGTTCTGAAAACATATATCACAAGACAGTCTTATAATGGTCACTTCTCGTGAAAATGGAGCACAGGGTGAAGGTACCTTTCTCCTCTCAAGCACATTTACCAAAAGGTTAGGTTACATTGATAGGTTAGGTTACATTGATATTGATATATTCACTTTGCCCTTGGCATAGTTTCACTGTGGGCACCCACTTTTCCTATCTAGCTCCATTATCAATGCCAATATAAGGTAAAATTTGTTTATTTTAGAGCCTGTCAGCAAGTAAATGATAATAAGTATAACTCTCATGATCAAATATTGAAAGTTTAATAACCTATGGAGTAAAAACCTTTTCTGGGATGATTGCAAAATCATAAACAGGAAATTTTGATACCATATTATACTAGATATGATTATTTTTTAAGTATTATTAAGAAAAATGTAATTGTGTACATTTTCCATCACCGTGTGTAGGTACACTTATATCTAGGCATAGTACTATCAAATATAACCATTTTGAAAGGTTTTAGTATACCAGTAGCCCAGTAAACACAGACACGTGTATCAACCTAAATGAACATAGTCTCTAGGTATCAACTATGTAGATGTCCTACGTAGAATCATCTGAAAATGTTATGTCCTGAATACATTCCCAGAACGTTTAGAACAATTTCATGTGATTTCATGTGCAAGGAAGTATAAAAAAACCTCTTGATACATCTATGCCAAATACATAATAAAACGTAAAATTACATTAGGTTTGAACTTACCTTCTCCAATGAGAAAAATAGAATAGCCATTTTCAAAACCCCTGACACCAGGATTTGAACCCACGCTTTGGTTTCCTTAGGATATGAAGGCAGGAACCTAACCTATGTGGCCACAGAGCCAAGCTATGTGTCAATGGTGATAGGAGGCACTTGTTTGGCAAGTCAGTATGACCTCTATAAAACCATTGATGTCTCAAAAAGAAGATTCTAAGTCCACATACAAAAGAAATTCTAAAGAGAGGTATATATACGAATTTTTACTATGTTGCACCATGTCAAACCATGTAAATTCTATCTAAAATTTCTCCCAACGTAACCAGGACATAACATTTTAAGTTGTTTAAATGTTTGATATCTACCAATTTGCTACGTTGGATAAAGTTTTGTGTTTACTGGGAGGCAGGACTGATTGGGAGGTTTCAGAGGATGCCACCTGAGTGCATAACTATTATAGATTATCTCACGATTTTGGCCTCTACAGTGCCTTTTTGGTCATAACCCTGTGCCGTTATCGGGGTTTAATCTCACTCTCAGAATCTTTTTTTTTCTAAGACGATCTTGGTTAGAACCTGAGCAGGTTAATAAATTGGTGAAGTATACAATGTCAACTACACCATCAATATCCTGGTAAAACCATTTAGGGTTCAACGGGGAATCGATCCCTGGCCGCTGGGGCAGGAGACAAGTTCGCTGTCCACTATACCAAGCTGACCGGTGATACAAAGCAATGTATATCAAGGATTTTAAAAAGTTGTCCGACATACCTGAATCTTTTTTTTTCTAAGACGATCTTGGTTAGAACCTGAGCAGGTTAATAAATTGGTGAAGTATACAATGTCAACTACACCATCAATATCCTGGTAAAACCATTTAGGGTTCAACGGGGAATCGATCCCTGGCCGCTGGGGCAGGAGACAAGTTCGCTGTCCACTATACCAAGCTGACCGGTGATACAAAGCAATGTATATCAAGGATTTTAAAAAGTTGTCCGACATACCTGAAGTTTACACACCTCGTTAGCATAGAATCCAATGGTGGAAGGTGGAGTTATTAACAGAGAACCATCCTTAGATATCCTATATGAACATGCCATGCCTTATTTCTCCATTTTCCTCGAAATAAATAAGAATCCAATGATTTTCCATAGCGATACGTCTCGGCACCCGCCATTGCAGCTTGCTGACCCAGTTCTTCAGCCGAAAGTAGGTCAGGTACATTCGGGCACCTATCCGCTTCGTCAAGATGATGCAATGGCCGTGTACCGGGCCTTGTGCATTGGATCGCTATGGAAAATCAATGAATTCTTATTTATTTATAAGAAAATAGATACAAAATGTAGGCTAACACCAACTAGAGATCGTATATTTAGTGGTGCTAGAAGAACAGGGCTTGACACGCTTGGATTATACCCAAAAAATGTGTGTAAAGGTGGAGCTATGTCGGGCAGAGTGACAGCATGGCCACGACGGATTGGCAAACTGAGCGGATCACATGCACTTACAAAATGTCTTCTCATGGATTAATTCTGGGGTTATAAGGTAAGAAATTAATACATAATGGATGAATAAGTGCGATAAATGCATTAATGCATGGAGAACCTAGGACTCAGCTAGGTTAGCTGAAAATAATTGCCCGACCGCGCAGCGTAGGTTATCCATACATTAATAGCTTAAGAAATTTTCTATGAGACTATAAGGCATGTGGTGTACTTTTGGCATCACCGTGCATAGGTACACTAAAGCAAGAATATAAGAAAAGGGCTTGGCAGTTAGTGAACAAGTAACCAATGGATAACTCATGACGAGTGTGTGTTAGTAAAGGATAATGACACAAGGCCGTAGGCCGACTGTTATTAGCCTTTGCTAACACACACGAGTCATGAGTTATCCATTGACTACTTATTTTATACCACGAAACCAATAAATAATCAATATAATACCAATAAATTCAAGTTGAAAACAAAAATTATTCCCCCTCCCCGGGACTCGATGCCAGCCATTGTGTGTACATGATCGGTACATACACCTCAGCGCCCGGCAGCGGACAGCGACAGCCCCGGTCTCGGCTAGGCTTGGCAGCGGCACACGGCGAAAAAATAGTGTTTGTACATGATCGGTACATACACCTTCTCGCCCGGCAGCGGACAGCTACAGCCCCCGTCTCAGCTAGGCTTGGCAGCGGCACACGGCGAAAAATAGTGTACATACACCTCCTCCCCCAGCAGCGGACAGCGACAGTGAACACGGCGAAAAAGAGATGCGTCCCACTGTTATGTTTGTGTAGAATACACCTCGTCACCCGGCAGCGGACAGCGACAGCGCACACAGCGAAAAAAGATGCTTCTCGCAGTTATGGTTGTGTAGAATACACCTCGTCGCCCGGCAGCGGACAGCGACAGCGCACATGGCGAAAAAAGACGCGTCCGGGCCGAGATTCGATCCGCGGACCTCTCACGGCTGAGCGCAACGTGCTAACCGCTAGACCACCAGGTCTCCTCCTTCTGCGCCCGGCAGCGGACAGCGACAGCGCACACGGCGAAAAAAGACGCTTCTCGCTGTTATGTTTGTGTATAATACACCTCGTCGCCCGGCAGCGGACAGCGACAGCCCACACGGCTTTGTATCATATCCAGACCTGGTTCTAGCCAGCCACCATCAGTCAGTCCCTGTGGCGCAATGCATAGGGAGTTGGACTAGGGATCTGAGACTTTAGGTTCGAGCCCTGCCCTGGCCTTGAAAATTTCGTGGGTTTTAACATGTAACATATGACATGGAAGGACATGAGAGGCGTGCGGTTATCCATGGATAACCCGCACTGGGCACAGGTTATCCATGGATAACCGCACGCCTTACAAAATTGATATTACAGCCTACAGGGTGTGCAATATCGACAGATATGTGGATGGGAATAGCCACCAAAAAGCACTGTGTAACCCAGAAATCATGGTATAATGAATGATATCATAATATATTGTTAGATGTAATCTTGTGAATATAATATATGCAAAATATTGTGAATGTTGGATTACTTCATATCAATCTATGGAGAAAATATCACCGTGCATAGGTACATCTCTGTACATAGGTCCACAATTGAAACCTATGCCAAAGACAGACAGAAATAGCTATTGCTATCTCTAAACGTGTTGATATACTTTAAATAACTAAGGATAAATACTATGTAATGATTGCAATACCAGACATCAATTAATATGGTAAGATAATGAATGTGATACAAAGACGTCACCGTACATAGGTACGTAGGTCCAGCACAATGAGCAGGTATAATTGATTAAAGCATAATCTATTCTTATCATTAATATAAATGATAAAGTTCCCCGGCCAACATGTTATTATGGTTTTATGAACTAAATGTATCAGTTTTCTTGCAAATAATATATTTAAGGTATTCATGCACAAAATTCATCACCATCCGTAGGTCCACAAGTTCTCTTGTTAAAATCATCAAAGAATTTTCATAATTAGTGTCCCCAATTTTGTCAGTGATTAGTCTTATATAATACCTTATACCCATTCAAAATAAAAGACATCTGAGTACTTCAGATTCTTTCTCCTCTTGGGCTATGTGGTCTATTTTCATGAGAATTGGCCCTAATAGATACAGAAACCCAAAGAACAAGGCACATAAGGTTTTATCAAAGTGCAGGCCTAATGGTCTGCATGGTCTCCCCTACCCACATCATACTTTCTCAAATTAAATCTTTGGGACCTGACCATGTCCCTTCAGAGCATGTAACAACTAGGGTAACAATAGCTGTGGTAGGAATGCAATGCATCTCTTCACTATAAACAAATTGGAGCTATAATATTATATTTAGTAGCCCTGAATATTGCTTTTCACACCCATACACCAGCACATTTGTGACCCCCATCAACAATGTTAGGATCATATTCACAGCTCTCATATAGTAGTAGTATATAGGGGTAAACTCAGCGCATAGCTACAGCTACTGAAATCCGTTTGACCTACTTACAAATTGGAAGTGACCTAGTTTTGAAACCGGAAGTGACCATATATGGGCATGTGACCTACTTTCTCGACCTCTGATTGGCTGAGAGATAATTTATGCAAAATTATGCTATAACGCCTTCCCCCAAAAATACTTACCCTACCTGACATTACCCTACCCTACCCTAATTTACCTACCTACCCACCCCCCTGTTGTTAATAATGAACGCTCCCTAACAGTTGTCCGCCATTTTGGATTTAGCCTATCTCTGTGCATGCACAAAGCCGATGACAACGTAAGTCAAACGTTTCGCTGTCCGCCTAGTATACCTTCGGTTATTTATTTGGTCGAAAATCATAGAAGGTTTGCATATGACGAATTTGGAGGTATTCCAGCCCCTACTCTTCGAATTTTAGTTTCCCCCTCTATTTTTTTGGCTCAAAGTGTCAGGCTGGATGAGATCTTTGTGTTACATATGGGTTTTGATGGTCCCATATGATGTTTTTGGGCTCCAGGGGGTAAAATGGGCCCAAAATTGTCTGGGCGAAATTGTGTCTGGGCGAATGACATTTAGGGGCCTAAGTTACAAGCCATGTTTGGGGCTTCATTTCCTACAGAAACAATCATCATACCTCCATGAAAATCTCAGGTCCAGACTATTTTGATCTGTAGATTAAGAAAATCACATTATCATTCATGTCAGATGTGTCCTTGCTATCATAAAAGAAGCATACTTATAAGAATTATTTTTCATGATTCTGGGCACATGTCTGGGCGAATGACATGTGAGGCCCCATATGCACACTTTCTATGATTTGTGACCTTTTTTATGTTGTGTTGGGAGAATTTTATGATGTAGGTGCTAAAAGTTAAAACTTTTTTTTTCCATTTTGCATATGGCGATGTGTAAACTTTACTTTGTGCTTGAGAGTCTTTAGAGGCACCATTTGAATTAATTTCACGATTTATATGGGTTCCATTGTTTAAGCTGTTCTGTCCACTGGCGACTTGTTCATGTAACCCCAGAGGGCTGTCTGTAACCCTGTGCCCCACTTGCTTTGCTGCCAGTAAATCCAAGTGATGTGTCCTTAGGTGGACATGTCCTTGGCACCACTGTCCAGCTGCTCACCTAGTGCTGCAGAGTTAGTAGGATCCTTTAACAGTTGGTTCAGAACCATGCCTGCTTCCAATAATGACTGGTTTGTCTGGCTGCTTGATCTTTGGCCAGAAGGGATTATGTCCTGACCATTTTCAGGCACAGTGGGTCCCTGGCTAACTGTTTAACTCACTAGTATCTTCAGTGAAGTGGGTGTTACCCAGTTGTCCCAGTGCACACTTGAGGAGCATTGACTGTCCTAAAGTTATGTCCAGGGCTGCTATATCAGCAGGCAGGAGTGTAGTCAAAACCTGCTCAGAATCCAGGTCTTGCTTTCTCAGTAAATCCATGGACCTTTTTAAGACCAACTTCTTTCCCCCAGTCAGTGAAATTGAAGGGGGCCTGCTCCTCTTCTTGGTTATCATCCACTTGCTGACTCATGGTGAGGTGAGCTCCTCAAAGTTGCTGCTGCTGCTGTCGACACACGCTGGACACTGAGTGAGTGAGTGGGCCGTGTGAGAGTGCACCCCCTGCACCCGGGTTTTACCCTTTTTTTCTGTCCTCCACCCTATAGAGGGGAGGGGCTGCAGTTAGGTGGTGTCACTTATTTGAACTCCATCAACAAGTTGATGTCCCTTACTCCCTGCTTCCTCCTTTACTCACCCTTCCCTATTTTAATCTTAGTTAGGTCCTTTTCCCCAGTATGTATTACCCCCACTTAAACTGACCACTGAGTTGCCACTGTGAGCATTGATGGTGCAAGGTTCACTCACTGCTAAGCTGATCATGACTCCTGCTTCACTACCCTACCTTACCTACCTACCGACCCACCACCACTGTTGTTAAAAGAAACGCTCCCTACCATTTGCTTATGCTACAGCCTTGGGCAAGACTAGGTTTGTTGTTGTTTACGTTTTCTACTGTGACTGACCATTTGGTCGGTTTTGTTTTTGTTTACGCTTTTTGTGATAACGTCATAGCATAAATTTGCATAAATTATCTCTCAGCCAATCAGAGCTCGAGAAAGTAGGTCACATGCCCATATATGGTCACTTCCGGTTTCAAAACTAGGTCACTTCCAGTTCGTAAGTAGCTCAAACGGATTTCAGTAGCTGTAGTATGCACTGAGTTTACCCCTATATACTACTTATAGTGTACCATAAATTCTCTCCCATAATCCGTGGCCTATATGAGAACCAGATGTCTAGTGCAGCTTATAGGAGGTTCCCAAAGTCAGAGTGCTGCTTATACGAGGGTATATATGATACTATAGAACTCATTATACAAATTCAATTCAAATCAACAGGATTGAGCTGCCAAGGTGCGGCTTATTAAACTGCTGTCTCGAGACAGCAGTTTAATTACATCCATACTGGAAAGTGCCGTTTACCTGGAATCCGGATCGTCATAAATCGAGTATAGAATCTGACTGGTCTCTCCCTCCCCTCCCACCCTTGTTGTCCGTCTAGATGGCTATAGTAGGGGCCCGACTGGTCGTTTTTGGCCGGTGGAGCGAGCTTACATTGAATTAGAATGGGAGCTCATACCCCCCTTGCTCCGGTCGCTGTCCAGTCTGCCCTAGATGCGTGTTGCCCAACCGGAACACTCCCTCCCTCCCCTGCGGTTCCCGTCTTTGTTTGGCTGCTGCGCCGCTGAGGCAGTCAGACGGATGCATTGACCCGCGTCCCTTTCTTTAATTGGCTGATGGAGTGGCGTGATCCGTCACCCGGGTGCATTCCTAAACCCTTCTGTATGGACAGCATGTTAGCCATCTCATATGGGCTAGTAATTCAATTTCCCTGTTTCCTGCGATTAAAAGTGATGAGTTGTGACAATAAAACATTATATCTGTGACAATTATGCAGTATTTTGTCAATGGACCATTCTGGGTATTATTCATTATTTTACACATTTATAAAATACTTCGCCATATACACTCAGGACCTGCTCACAAGCTCACAGCTCAATCCCCCCCAGTGTGTACAGTGAGCTGCTCTTACATCACCCATACCAGGATGTTGTGAGAGCCGGACCCACCCTATTTCTGGGCACTGACTCACTGGGAGTATCATAACATACCGACATACCTGTGGACGCATTTCTAGGATGCAGGAAAATTCCACAACCTCGCTTCATCCTGATTGGTCCGTCTATAAATGGAATCATTATCGGGTATGGCGACGCGTCAGATCTGATCAGACCCAACCAGATCTGACCGGATCTGACCTGTTCCTACCAGGACATTTCATCACCCTGTGAGCTGCTCACCTTAGTATTTAAGACCTGGTGAGCAGCTCCCAACGATCTATTTTAAGCTAATCTTTTCCTACTTACATTATACCACGTACAACCTCCCTAGTATCTAGGACCTACGACAGGTTGAGCTAGGAGCTTAGGGGCAGAGCCTGCACGCTGGCAAGTGTATCATTGTTACCACCTATATGTACACTCTGTCATCATGCAATAAACAAGGATCAAAGAACTTCTCTGGATTCAGTGTTCATTACAACATTGACTTGTAACGGTTCGTTGACAATTTCATTCATTTTGTCACATATTCGATGAGTAGTAGACCGCCAGGCTTTCAGGTGTTTACGAACACAGCCAGAAGCACATGGACGCATTGACATTTACCCCACATCCCCGTTTTTGATTGGCTGTTGGTAGTGGCCTGACCCAGTTAGGCAGTCAATATATGTCAGTATTTACTCACATTTTGTCATCAATAAGTCAATATATGTCAGTGCTTTGTCACTATTTGTCAGCAAATAGTTGATATCAGTACTTAGTCACTTATATATATATATATATATATATCAGCAATTAGTCAATATATGTCAGTATTTGCTCACTATTTGTCAGCAATCAGCCAAATCAGTCAGTACTTGGTCATTATATAACAGCAATTAGTCCATATATGTCAGTACTTAGTCACTAGATATCAGAACTTAGTCAACACATCTCAGTATTTACATACAATTTGTCAGCAATTAGTCAATATATGTCAGTATTTACTCACTTTTTATCAGCAATCAGTCAATATATGCCAGTACTTAGTCATTATATAACAACAATCAGTCCATTTATGTCAGTAATTACTCACAATTTGTTAGATATTAGTCAATATATGTCAGTATTTACTAGCATTTTGTCAGCAATAAGTCAATGAATGTCAGTACTTTGTCGCTATTTGTCAGCAATTAGTCAAAATATGTCAATAGTTATGCACAATTTGTCAGCAATTAATTAAAATATGTCAGTATCTATGCACTATTTGTCAGAAATTAGTCGATATGTCAGTGGGCTTCCCTAGCTCACTTAAAAGGGTCTATTTCTCCTCTTTCCTTTCCCCTCGGATGTGTGTGGTGCACATATGCATGGGCACTGACACATTCCTCTGTGAAATTGTATAATGTAGTTCTCGCTATGAATATGACCTCAGCTGTCGAAATGGCGTTAAACATCTATTACTCACTCTTTCCCTCACTCTCGATATGTTAGTAATTGCTCATAATTTGTCAGAAATTAGTCAATATACGTCAGTAATTACTCACTCTTTGTCAGCAATTAGTCAATATATTATGTGGATCAACACGATAAAAGGTACACCCGCGAGGGGGTGTGTGGGCATATCTTTTACCATGTTGATCCACATATGTCAGTAATTACTCACTATTTGTCAGCAATTAGTCAATATATGTCAGTACTTTTTTTTCAGTGGGGGTTCATAATTCGGACTTGTAGACTTATGGTGACTAAGTATTGATATTGAAAAGATTAACAGCCTTTAATTCATTGGTGTATTATGCCTTAGCTTGCATGATGTACTCTATCTCAGAAACCATCAGGAATATGGATCTAAAAGTTTAAAAAATGGAATCAGTATCATTGAAAATCTTGAAATTGATATATTACATCTCCAAATATGCCAATAAACTACAGAATAATGGGCATTGATTCATTTGTTCATCATGCTTTGCATGACATGATGCAGTCTTACTTAAAAGGTATCAGGAATATAGGTCTATAAGTTGATGAAATATAATCAGTATGCATGAAAACATTAAAATTAATATATTACACTTTGAAATCTGTCAATAACCAGCTGAGAAATAGGCATTGATTTATTGGTGCATCATGCCCAGATCTCTGAATCTTTCAGGAATATGGATATAAAAGTTGAAAAAATTGAATCGGCATGGTTGAAAACCTTGAAATTGATGTATTACATGTTGAAATCTGTCAACAAACAGTCGAGAAATAGGCATTGATGCATTGGTGCATCATGCCTAGACTGGCATGATGCACTCTATCTCAACAACCATCAGGAATATGGGTCTATAAGTTAAAAAAATCAAATCAGTATGCTTGAAAACATTAAAATTGATATTTTACACTTTGAAATCTGTCAATAAACAGCTGAGAAATAGGCATTGATTCATTGGTGCATCATGCCCAGATTGGCATGATGCACTCTATCTCTAAATCAATCAGGAATATGGATCTAAAAGTTTAAAAAAATGGAATCGGCATGGTTGAAAACCTTGAAATTTATGTATTACATGTTGAAATCTCTTAACAAACAGCTGAGAAATAGGCATTGACTCATTGGTGCATCATGCTCAGATTGGCATGATGCACTCTATCTCAGCAACCATAAAGAATTTGTATAGGGGTATTTGGAAATCAAGTATAGAATCTAACTGGTCTCTCCCTCCCCTCCCACCCTTGTTGTCTGTCTAGACGGCTATAGTAGGGGCCTGACTGGTCATTTTGGCCAGTGGATTAAATTGAATTATAATGGGAGCTCATACCCTCCTTGGTCTGTTCGCTGTCCGGTCTGCCCTAGATGCGCATTGCCCAAGCAGAATGCTCCCTCCCCTGTGGTCCCCGTCTTAGATTGGCTGCTACGCGGCCGGTATAATTTATTGAACATCGTGGACAGCAGTTTACAAGAGCTATGCTCTCACTATCTTAGCTTATCCACAAAGCAAGGTTGTAGTTTATATGAGGGTGTGACTTATACAAGGAAATTTAAGCCAGCAGAGTATTTGGTTTGCACTATACTTTTGTCAATAACTAATACACTGTTTTTTTTTCTTGTTTTTTTTCAGGAGGATATCAGCTATGACGATGTAGTGAAGATGCCCTACTTGGAAAAATGTATGCAAGAGAGCTTGCGTCTTTATTCACCAGCTGTTAGGTAGGCATATTATCACCTTCAGTACTATATTAAATGGTGAAATATAGGTTTGCCAGGGAACACCCTGATACAATTAGGTCAAATATGACAGCAATTTTTCTTCACCTCTTGTGACCCTTTTGACAGTTTGACTGAAGATTTTTATCTAATATATATAGTTAGATATTAGAAACATGATCAGGTATACTGTTCTTATCATTACTATACAATTTAATGTACTATATCATGATGGAAGACATAATGTCTTTTAAGGACTGACCGGGAGTGCAAAGAGGACACTAACATTAATGGAGTTTCCTTCACAAAGGGAGATATTGCTGTTGTACCAGTACATGCAATACATTATGATCCAGAGATATGGCCAGAACCTGAAAAGTTTGACCCAGAAAGGTAAATAGAGCCCCAGCTGCAGACCAAGGTCATGCTTGTTGCTTAATCCACTGTGCTAATCATTATGGGTTTGGCCAAAACTTACTTATAAAAAATTAAGTTGGGAGTATGCCTTTGAGATTTCATCAGTTCAGGGTTCATTTTTATAAACCCTCTTTTGTCAATGTTGTAAAGAGTAAGATGAAAAAGTGCATGTTAAGGAATGATGTTCTTCATGACAAAAATATTGCCACATGTCTGAATATAATATCATTTCAGGTACAACGAATGTTTGATCATGCCACAAGCCTATTCAATTCCCATTTACCTAGATTATGTCTCATGGCTAGCTGTACGCAAAATTTTACTTGATCCTGTCCCCAGTACTTTACACAAAAAGATGCATCTTGCAAAGTAGGTACAGAATGATTGCAATAACAGGCACACCAAGCAGAATGAAAAATCATTTTGTGTATGTTCTGGTTTTAAGAGTATTGTACTTTATTCAGCAGCTCAGTAATTCTGGATAAAACGTTCTCTTTTTACTTCATTAGATTCTCTCCAGAGGAGAAGGCTAAGAGAAACCCCATACTGTGGCTGCCATTTGGTTATGGTCCTAGGAACTGCATTGGTATGAGACTGGCCATTTATGAACTGAAGGTAGCCATAGTGCACATTCTTAAGAAGCAAACGCTTGGCACCTGTGAAAAAACTGAGGTAAATGCCATTGTCTTCTGAATTTATTAGCTCATTATGATTTGTGATTCTGCAGCTCAAAATATTAAAATATCATAGCTTCAGTTCTACATAATGAATATATAAAATCCAAACAGCTATATTATGTGTAGCTAGGGGCTCCTTTCGGATGACAGGAAAACTTAATGCTCATACAATTATAAGCAGAACCTGACAAAGGAGATACCATAGTAGTAGCAGTGTTGTTGGGATTGGCATACTAAATTAAAGAAAATTTCAATAGACAATTATGTACTATTGGTACAGAAATAGAAGATGAGATTGCTAATACTTCTGATTTGTTTTGGTTTATTTGTAGCACCCTATCATCTGGGAGAAGGGGAAATGGCTGAAAGCAAAGAATGGTATATGGGTTGTTACTGAGAAACGGAAGTAGAACACTTACAGCAACCAGTAAACAAAGCAATTACCATGTTTCGGCCCACATTCCCAGCCCAAAACCTCTGCACACCAAGGGGGCACTGTGGTCAGGATAGAACTATACGAATAGGGTATGCTCTGAGCCAAAGTCAGGACAGTCAGCCCACTGCTGTCCCCATGGTCACTTCTGGAGTGGTTAAAGACAAGGTGCCCATGGCTGTCTGCCTCACCTTCCTGCCTGATAGAAGATGGAGCAGGTTAGGTCTAAGACCTAAAAGACCCGAGTTTTAATGCAATTTTCAATGCTATTTTCAATTCAATTTTCAATATTCAATCAGATATTGACAAATGTGGACAGATGAGGGGAAAGGGTCCTCCGAGGTGAAATGTGACATTTAAAATTGAAGTTATCAGCTTTAAAATGAGGTATCGCCCTTGCAGATAGCCCTTTTGGTCTTGGAGGTATTGCTTCACAAAAATGGAATGACATAACTGTATCAATATAGGCAATAAGCTGTATTACTCATTGTTTGCATTGAATGTGACATCTAATTAGCATAATGATTTAAATAATCAATCAAAAATGACTTGTTCATACTTTTGGGCACAGTTTTGGATCTAGAAATGGTATCTATATGCTTTTTTCGGCATATGAATCATGATGGATCATTCTATAAATTGACATTATTTTTTTCTATTTAGAACATTTATTTTGGTTGCCATGGTAACACATTTACCTGAGAACCCCTATTTTAGCCTCTTTTTGGATTAAAAATGTTCCATTTACATTCCAAATAGACAGGAAGTGCCAGAAAGTAGAACATTTTTGAGAAAACCATCTTTTTCTATGTAAAAAAGTACATAAGCGTAATTTTTGGCCTATTTTTCACATTTATGGTTGTTGTAGCTCCCCCAGTGGCCAAACACAATACTAAAATCTCGCAGGGAGGGCCTGTTCCCCTCATCTGCCCACAAATAGTGAGTGATTACTGACATATGTCGACAAACTGCTGACAAATAATGAGCAATTACTAACATGTATTGACTAATTGCTGACAAATAGTGCATTATTACTGACATATTTTGATTAATTGCTGAGAAATAGTGAGTAATTACTAACATATATTGACTAACTGCTGACAATAAATGAGTAATTACTAACATACATTGACTTATTGCTGACAAATAGTGCATTATTACTGACATATTTGCTGACAATGCATCATGCCATCCATAAAGGGATTACTGTGCATCAACCCATCATTCCAATCATAAGGGGTTAACTGTGCACCAATGCAGCATGCTATACACAAAGGGTTAAATCTGCATGAATGCATCATGCCATCCATAAAAGGTTAACTGCACATCAATGTATCATACCATCCATAAAGGGGTAAATGTGCATCAATGCATCATGCTATCCATACAGGGTTAACTGTGCATCAATGCATCATGCCATCCATAAATGGTTAACTGCACATCAATGCATCATGCCATCTATAAATGGTTAACTGCACACCAATGCATCATGCCATCTATAAAGGGTTAACTTCACATCAATGCATCATGCCATCCATAAAGGATCATGCTATCGATAAAGGGTTAACTGTGCATCAATGCATCATGACATCCATGAAGGGTTAACTGTGCACCAATGCAGCATGCTATCCATGAAGGGTTAAATCTGTATCAATGCATCTTGCCATTCATAAAGGGTTAACTGCACATCAATGCATCATGCCATCTATAAAGGGTTAACTTCACATCAATACATCATGCCATCCATAAAGGGTTAACTGTGCACCAATGCAGCATGCTATTCACAAAGGGTTAAGTCTGCATCAATGCATCATGCCATCCATAAAGGGTTAACTGCACATCAATGCATCATTATTATGTGTACATGCATAGATATATATGTAGGTGCCTTTAGTGGGTTAATGGTCAGCTATGTACATGTAATCAAACAGGCAATGGTCCGTGCTACTCACGGTGTTTATACCAGCCCTAACAGCGTCCCTATGTCGGCTATGTACATGTAATCAAACAGGCAATGGTCCGTGCTACTCACGGCGTTTATACCAGCCCTAACAGCTTCCCTATGTCGGCTATGTACATGTAATCAAACAGGCAATGGTCCATGCTACTCACAGCGTTTATACAGCCCTAACAGCGTCCCTATGTCGGCTATGTACATGTAATCAAACAGGCAATGCTCCGTGCTACTCACGGCGTTTATACCAGCCTTAACAGCGTCCCTATGTCGGCTATGTACATGTAATCAAACAGGCAATGGTCCGTGCTACTCACGGCGTTTATACCAGCCCTAACAGCGTCCCTATGTCGGCTATGTACATGTAATCAAACAGGCAATGGTCCGTGCTACTCACGGCGTTTATACCAGCCTTAACAGCGTCCCTCTGTCGGCTATGTACATGTAATCAAACAGGCAATGGTCCGTGCTACTCACGGCGTTTATACCAGCCTTAACAGCATCCCTATGTTGGCTATACATGTAATCAAACAGGCAATGGTCCGTGCTACTCACGGCGTTTATACCACTATTCTGGCACTTCCGGTGGTTTTATATGCGATATATACTTGGTATATTCTGCATATACCACCCTTGTGCGTTTTTAGAATTTTTGGTATATACTTTTTCCGGGTCAAGTTGGACTTAGAATATTTTTGGAAATTATGGCAGCTATACAAAGTTAATCTAGCCATTTTCCATAGTGAAAAATCGTGCCAACTCGTATGAGAATTGAACCCCGGCCGCAGTGGTGGTAGGCGAAGGCCTTAGCCATAGCGCCACACTGAACGGTGAGGAAATCCAATGCAAAAATAAATAAGACCTTGACTGGAGAGGTGCCGCATTTTCACACTCACTTTTCGTATGGAATCCAACCTTTTCATGTTATAATATCAAATTCCCAAGAAGTTTTCGATCCATAGACGAGGAATGCGTGCTAATTTTCTCCATTTTCTTCGATATAAATAAGAATCCATTGATTTTCCAAAACGGTCCGAAATTTTCGGCGTCTTCCTTGTTCGGCGAGCGGATGACCTATATCTACATCCGGGCCACTGACACACTTTCGCCGGACAAGGAGGCGGGTGGGAATGGCCATACCGCGACTCGCTTACGATGGAAAAATCAATGGATTCTCCTTTATTTTGAATATATTGGACATAATACGTATGGAGGGATCATCTAGACTATCTAAGGATATGTATGTTTTATTTTGAAGACTTGTCATGGTTGGATTCCATACGAAAAGTGAGTGTGAACACGGCGGTTCATCTCTCGGCAAGGAACAAAAACAATGGCTTCGCGCAGAGCGGACACGGGCCGTGTCGCTTGCACTTACAAAATGTATTCTCCTGGCTATAATCTTTGGATATCAGGTAAGAAATTAATACAAAATGGAGGAAATGGTGGTATAAACCTATTAGGTCATGGATGTTGGAGCCCACGGGGAGTCTATGCTGGATATACCCTCGCCGCTCCGCGGCTCGGGTATATCCAGCATAGACTCCCCTAGGGCTCCAACATCCATGATCTATTAGCTTATTATACCAGCCCTAACAGCTTCCCTATGTCGGCTATGTACATGTTATCAAACAGGCAATGGTCCGTGCTACTCACAGCGTTTATACCAGCCCCAAACTGCAGTCACTGTACCAAAAGCTGTGCTGGGGTAGACCTCCTATAAATTGACCAACATTAAAGCAGTGACTGTGGAGAAACATTTACATGTAGTAAAACCAAATATATATATGAGGTGTATATATACATGTATTTATTTATGCAAATATGAATTTTGTAAGGACACAGGTGAGGGGAAAGGGTCCTCCGAGGTTAAATATGAAATTTACAATTGATGTTATCAGCTTTAATATGAGATATAACACTTGTAGATAGCCCTTCTAGTCGTGGAGATATTGCTTCACGAAAATGGAATGACTTGACTGTATCAAAACAGCAAATAAGCTCTATCATAATTGTTTTAATCAAATCAGGCATCTAATTAGCATAATAATTTAAATAATCAATTAAAAAATGACCATGCCTGTCCATACATTTGGGCATAACTTTGGATCTAGAAATTGTATCTTTATGCTTTTTTCAGTGTATGAATCTCCATAAATCATTCTATCAGTTGACTTTATTTTTCTTCTATTTGGAATATAATTTTTGGTTGCCATGGCAACACATTTCTCTGAAAACCCTTATTTAGGCCTTGTTTTGTATTCAAAACATTCCATTTACATTCCAAATATACAGGAAGTGCCAGGAAATAGAAGGTTTTTGAGAAAACCACCTTTTTCTGTGTAAAAAAGTACATAAAAGCTATTTTTGGTCTATTTTTCACACTTTTTGTCTTTCTAGCTCCCCTAGTGACCAAATCCAGTACTAAAAATCCCCTCATCTGCCCACAGGTGTGCGGTTATCCATGGATAACAGCCACCCGGTGCCATTATCCATGGATAACCAGCACACCTTACATGTCCTTCCATGTCATATGTTACATGTTAAAACCCACGAAATACTCCAGGCCAGGTTAGGGATCGAACCTGCAGTCTCACATCCCAAGTCCAACTCCCTATGCACTGCTCCACAGGGACTGACGAGAAACGCTTGGTTCGAACCACGTCTAACCAAACATAACAGCGAGACGCATTTTTTTTCACCGTGTGCGCTGTCACTGTCCACTGCCGGGCGATGAGGTGTACTCTACACAAACATAACAGCGAGACGCATTGAATGGAGGAGTCGCGGTGGTCTAGCGGTTAGCACGTTGCGCTCAGCCAAGAGGTCCGCGGATCGAATCCTGGCCCGGACGCGTCTTTTTTCACTGTGTGTGCTGTGGCTGTCCGCTGCCGGGCGAGGAGGTGTATTATACACAAACATAACAGCGAGACGCATTCAAAGCTTTAGCTGTCTGCTGCCGGGCAGGAGGTGTATTTTACACAAACAGAACCGCGAGACGCATCTTTTTTCGTCGTGTGCGCTGTCGCTGTCCGCTGCCGGGCGAGAAGGTGTATTACCGATTGTGTACAAACACTATTTTTTCGCCGTGTGCCGCTGCCAAGCCTAGCCAAGACCGGGGCTGTCCGCTGCCGGGCGCCGAGGTGTATGTACCGATCGTGTACACACAATGGCTGGCATCGAGTCCCGGGGAGGGGGAATAATTTTTGTTTTCAACTTGAATTTATTGGTATTATATTGATTATTTATTGGTTTCGTGGTATAAAATAAGTAGTCAATGGATAACTCATGACTCGTGTGTGTTAGCAAAGGCTAATAACACACACTCATCATGAGTTATCTATTGGTTACTTGTTCATTATAGGACTTCCTTAGACTATATTACCACCCCAATATCGGCTAAGTAACCACATATCCTATATCACAAGGATTTCCTGGCTATTTTCGTGTTGTTGGATTTGGCCTTAAAGGAGCTTAAGAAATTTTTTTTTTAAGAAGTAGCTGAATGACTTATCCGGCAATCTAACTACATTTTGGCAGGAACTTAACATTACACTTGGAAGGAGGGGTGGGGGTGAGTCTGGAATTATTCTAAATCACCATACCTCTTTTAAAGAGATAAGAGGGGATAAAGCAGCTGATTACATAAATTCTTTCTTAACCAATGTTGGAGGGCAGCATTTTGACTCATTAGGGGCCTCATTAGGTAACATGAAGTCTTTTGTAATGATTCTCTTGAAGTGTGCAAATATAATTTTTCAGAAAGCAAAAAATAATTTATGCAGCTGTTGTCAACCTCATAAGAGGTGTTCAAGTAAACTAATCCAGTGGCTTGCCAGATATACAAACAGCTTAAAGATGCCCCGCTGATACTGGCACCCTCTTATTAACACATGTCTTCACTCAGTTTTCTTTCCAAAGGAATAGGCCTCTGCAACAGTTGTCCTTCTTCCTAAATCAGGGGACATCTGCCAGATAGGAAACTGGAGGCGTATCTCCTTACTAATGGGTCCTACCATATTGAAAATCTGTAAACAGTATGAATATCCTGGTGTTATTATTGATGATCAATGATTATTGTTGTCTCGATAAAAATATCAGCAAAATGGAGTACTGCAAGTAACAGATGTTATATGCTAGGCAAAATACACCAGAAGATTTCATCTAACATTGCACCCTTGATGTACAAACAGATTATTTTGCTTGTATTGAAATATTGTGGTTTTCTCTACAATGCCATGGTTACCGACTATCAACACAAACGTCTACAGCATGGCTAAAATAGGTCCTTCAGAATAATGTGTAAATGTCAGAATTAGATACATTGTACTCAGTCTACACAAAGACACTGGTATAGATCTGAATGTCAGGTTTGATATCCAGTTGCTCACACTATTTTCTATAAACATACCTATTAGCAAAAACATGATACTGAAGTATTAGGTGTATGGCTACAGGTAACACCCACATGCGGCTGTATCACTTGTTCCACAAACATTGGATTCCTAGCGTATCCCTGTGCTGCAAAGCTAGGTTGTAGGAAAGGCCCATTGTATAGGGGGGGGGGGTTGAATTGTGGAACCAACTTAATGACTCTTATAGCTTAACAACCTCTAGAGAGGTATTCAAGACCAAGACAACGGTAACTGTGTTAAAGATTGGGATCAAAAAGCAGCTTAAGTAATCGATGAGACTCTTCCGTACATGTCTTATTATTGAAACCACTTCATTAATTTTATCATGTGGTGTTATAAATGTGACAGAATGATTTTTAATAACGTGTATATTGTACAATACCTACCTATGCCTTTCTAAAAGATACTAAGGATCTATTTCATGTACAAGATTACTATAAGATATACAGTGTAATATCAGTCACATGTAACAACCAACCTGGAAAATGAACACTACAATGACTGTAGCATAAAGTAAATGTGGTCCACCGTCTGTGGAAGTACTATGATAAGAACTTGTCAATGCAAGTACTCATTTGTAAGTTCATTTTTTGAGCAAAGTGAAAAATGCCCCATGTTATCAGTTTGATAAACAATATTCAATTCAATTCAAGAGATATGTCTGTGCCTCAGTGCAACTGAATGAAGATACTGCCCCATCCACTGATGATTTCACGCACCCCATGGGATCACCCCTCCCTCTGATGGGTGAGAAAATTGCTGACCTTTTTTTTCAAAAATTGAAAACAAGTTGAAAAAATAGGGAACTCCCCCTCATAAGCGGCAGTGGTAAAGGGCAGCCCTTTTTTTTCAATAATTCAAAACTGTCACAATGAAGCTTTTTTTTCCTTGCTTTAAATCACATTAAATTTTGTTTTACATCAAACTAATAAAAGTGATTTTGAGATTGTTGTTGGTAGATCTGACTAATGATTAGCTTCCTCAACATAGTTTTGGATATAAAAGGTATCCACTAGTATGATTTAGTAATCAGTAAATGTGACTATTGACAAAAGAAAACGGTATCAGACAAGATAATTAATGACATAAGAATCCTTTTAGGATTTCATTATTTATTTCTCGGTATGTATCCATATACACAGTGTTCATATAGAAGACTTTCATTTAATCACAAAAAAGAAGAGAACTTCATTGTGGCTGGAGCCAGTAAGTTACAGCAGCCCATGGGCCACGGTGTTCCCAGCTAGCACACGCCATGAAAATTACATTATTTTTATGTAAATCTTACGAGTTTTATGTACAGATCACGTAAAACTGATGTAAAATGCATGGCGTGTGCTAGCTGGGTTAGGTCATGGGCGCAGAATTACCCTAAGTCCCGATCATTAACCCATCTAGTGGATAGATGCATCTATTGTCTATATACTGCACATAAATGTCTCTGTCCGGACTTTCCTTGTATTGGTGCTTCTCAATAACTCTCTATATACAGTACAGTCACCAGTGAACAGCCATTTCCTGGAGTGTACATTGGACATAAACAAGTGTATACTCCCTTGTGATACCATCTAGCCAAAACAAGACAAACCCCGAAACATAGCACCATCTAGTGAAAAAAGTCATCAACGGCAGCTACCTATAAATAATGCGTTGGTTCCACTGCCATCAGTTGGGCAAATTTCTCGCTAATCTGATGATTTTAGCGTTGATTCCACCCAAACAGATAATTGTCGGGCTGATAGTGGGCCGATTTCTCCTATCAGCTTACTATTGGCCCAACGTTTTTGTCGGGCCGATAAGGGCCAGATAGAAGAAATTTCAGAAGGGTATGATCAGATTTTTTACCTCTTCCACCAAGGGAAAAGAAAAAGTGTTCACGATTGTTGGGCCGATAGTCATAGAGGCTGATAGGTGGCCAATAAAATCAAATCAGTTTGTATTATCGCCGATGCAAGCACAATATCTGGGAACCACAAAAGGTAAATACATCACACACCAGCAACTAACAAGATGGTGCTTGCACTGAAAGAAATGGTCATCAAAATGAGCAGCATGAAATAAACGAGGCAAAACCTGTCAAATTCAAATTGTCATATTAAACAGAGACTCTTTAAATTGACAACTTCCGGGTCTCTCACTCTAAGGTGGGGCAATCCACCTGGGCCATATAAACCATATGAAGAGTCAGGTTTAACTAGTTTTGCTGTTCACTTAGAAGACCCTAGCAATCCTACAGTTTGTGTGTGTAGGTAAATACAAGTGACATATGACTGATAATCATGAATCGTCGTTAACTGGCCTGTTCTTGTTCTCCCTTCAACAAAAACTTAAAATAATGTAATATATGTGTCTTTATAATTTATTCTGGTTGGGATGGGATAGAGCTACAAGGGGTATGTGGGTCTTGCCTAAGTAAAAGGCATATATTCATGGAGCTAGAGGGCTAAAACTGCCCAAAATAAGTTTTTTTTTCGAGCAAAAACACAAAAATCTCAAGTGTAACTTGCAAATGATAAAAAATGCTGGAGCATAGGTTCCTTTTTCGGTTTTGGTATTTCCCCTAGAGCACAGGGAAAATTTTAACACTAAATAGGTATATGTGGCCACTGTACTTTTTATGCTGGGTCACTAAATATACATGGGCAGTTCTACACTAGACCCTAGAGAGACCCTAACATAGCAACCATGTTATATTATTCCAATAGCACAGAGATGAAATAGATATATCATGCAGAGCCTTAACATATCCTTAGATGCATGAAAAAAAAATGGAAGTCTAGCTCCTATATCTTGGCCTGGGTACTCCATCCAGTTTGGGTGACAGAGTTGGGGTAGTTTTGTGTTAGACCCTAGAGAGACCCTTAATAACTGTTAATGTCAGTCTGGCCCCAGTGTATAATATATTTAACTATCATCCCTTACATGTTAATTGACCTTTATATCAAAGTATCTTGGCATGTTAGTATCAACCCTCTACTCCATTAAGGCTTAGAGCTATGGTACAATCACTATCAATTGGACCCTAGAGAGATCCTAGACCCGAGAGACACCCTAGACCTGAGAGAGGCCCTATAGTCTGTCACCAGTGTATAACATATCTAACTTTTATATCTTATATGACAATGGACCTTTATAAGGGTAACCTGGCCTGCTAATATAAACATCTTACTCCATTAAGGCTTAGAGCTATGGTACAATCACTAACAATTGGACCCTAGAGAGACCCTAGACCCGGGAGAGACCCTAGACCCTAGAGAGCCCATAGAGACTGCCACCAGTTTATAACATATCTAACTATAATATCTTATATGACAATGGACCTTTATGAGAGTAGCTTAGCCTGTTAATATCAAGGTCTTACTCTATTAAGGCTTAGATCTATGGTACAACCACTAGCGATTGGACCCTAGAGAGACCCTCAACTTTGGTCCCATGCTGTGAATTTAAAATCGATATTTAAGCCACCCGCATATGGCCTATAAGCCCCTGGCAGCCCAGATAATGAAGATTCATGATTATTGGTCGTATGCATACAATAGTATCACTTTGCTCATAATATATGATAATCATTATTTTATTCATTTTCTTCCTTTGCATATGATTCAAATGTAAATGGGATAATTGTCTTATTACCCTCGGATTTTAAATATAAATAAATAAATAAATTCTTCTCCTACAGGCTAGGATGCATGAAGAAAAATTTAGTAACTTGGAGTTTAGATATATATAATAGGTGCAGTGTTCACTTGCAAAGATAGGAATAGTATTATCGGTCCTCCGTTTTCACATGGTTCCTTTGATTATGATAGTCAATTCAGTGGTCAGTTTAGTGGACACCAAGCATATTTCTTAATGCTGGTGTTAAGATTTCTCGCCCCTCCTAGATTGGGGAAAAATATCCATGGTATTTTCTCCAATTAATCCTGTAACCAACATAATTATACCAACGTGATTTAATGTGATTTTAATCCAAGGGCATCACCGCCAGTTTGTTGTAATCATTTTCAATTCGGCAGTGACGTCCAGTTTTGTTTTACTAAATTAGTCCCTTGCTTAGAGATCATAGTATTAGCCCAGAAAGTTTTTCCAACTCTTTGTTTTGGTACTATTGTCGAGGCGGTTGCATGGCTGATTCTAGTAGGTGTCTTGCATCAACTTGTCACCACACCCTCCCTTTCACCAACCCCCATTAAAAGTTCAATATATGCAACCCCTACCACGTTATAGCGGTGATTTGGGATTATACTGTAATGGGTGGACAGTTCCATGGAAATGCCAAGGAGTGACAAACCCTACCTGCTCCCCAATGTCACTCCATTGTGAGGATGGACAGAACTGCATCTTCCTTTTAATTAACCGCCTATTCAAAAATAAGGACGACACATTAACCCCAAGGGTCGCTATGGTCAGACATGACTGGAAGGTTGGGCACAAGGCTGGTTCCCTTCTCTAGGGCTAGTGCAGCCCTTCTGCATGTATGCAAGGTAGGCAGAACAGTAAACCTCCACTGTGCTCAAGGTGGACCCTAAGTCCCCCAAATTATCTCTTGGAACCAGTCTATGAAGAGGTAGCTGGTTTAAATGACTAGGACCAGGAATAGCCATTTGATCACTCACACGCTGGGAAACTCTCCTGGACACTGTGTCATTTTGCTGCTCAACATCGTGGACTGCATTGTTGGGTCTACATGGAGAGAGAATTTGCTTGAAGGCCTGTCTGAATTGTTTGTTCCGCCAAGCATAGATTGCGGGATTTATCCAAAAGTTCACATCACTCAAAGTGATGCTCAGTTTGTGAAGCACATATCGCCAGAATGGGGGAGATTCTTTCATGGTTCCAAAGGAAAGACACATTGGGAAATGGAGTGCAATGAATACACCCACAACAAGCACCATCATTTTGGTGATCCGTATGCTTGCCCTGTGCTGGTTTATTTGTTGACTGTTTTGAAATGGAGCAGCTGCTGCAGCCACCTGTTGACTACTTGAATAGATCATTTTGGCAATAGAGATATAGACAGCAACAGTCATGATAGTAGCCAGTGTGTCGATAGCAATGTTGACTTGGATGTAGATCATAGGGAAAGCAGCTTTTTGGGTGCAGATGCCTTCTTCAGTGAGATCTCCTGTGCTAACAGCGAATGAAATGATTAAGATGCCCAACGATGTCCACCCTCCAATTACAATCAGAATTATATTTTTGACCTGCCACTTGCTTGCACGCTGCAGCTGGGCAAGGAGTGAATTTCTCCTTTCCATTGCCAATAAAAAGAAGGTCATCAACTGCACTGCCAGGGTGTATGTTTCTGCCGCCATACTGGAGATACAGATTCCTTTTATTTTGCTGCGTACGGGCATCGTATAGACAATCAAGCCATGGATAGCATCACTGAGAGCTAGGCTAGTGACTAAGACTCCAGCTGAGTTACGGAGACTCTGATACTTCACGACACAGATGAGAGTCAGTAGATTGCCAACCACAGCTGCAGATGTTTGAATCATTCGCAGGGAGGTGATGAAAGTGTCAAATGTTGCTTTATCCATGTTTCTGATTTTCCTTTTGTTGCCTTGTTGGAAGGAAATTAGAAATTTGTCTACTGAATGAACAAAATGTAGATTATGGCCTCAGATCTCGCTGGTATCCTCAATCAGTAGACACATTTTGATGTACAGTTTAAGTATTGTTTTAAGTTTTGTTCTACCTTTAAGGATTCCTCACGAAAGTATCTTAACTTACAACTCAGCAGGACGAAGTAGAAGGAATTGACTGGATTGTGTATTGTTCATTTCCCTGCAATGCCGCTGAACTACCCTTATGAAAAAGAACTGTTCCTCAAGGAGACGTTGTACATCTCTCAGCAGATAAAATGATCACTGACAGTCTTAATCCCATGGATGATTTCCTTAGAGCAATCTCCCAGTTGAGTAAATGAGTCTAAATGTCCGTGTAATGTGGTGTATAACCTTCTGGTCAGTATGAGGATGCTGGAGCTTCAGAACCTTCTGTCCTTCTTTCTTAACCCACCATCCCATCAAATAAGCCAAGCTAATTTCCTGTAGGTAATGCGTCAGTGTTGCCTAGCTACGACCCATTGAAACTCTCGTCAGAAATGAATTGTCGCGTCACGACTATCACCACACTTCCACAATGTGAAAATATCGTTATAAAACACAGGAGAAGCGACGAGGCGTTCTTGCTATGACATAACACTTGCCACATTCCATCTGATTGGATGTCTCAAGTTAGCTATCCTGGCTGCCATTGGCCAAGCAACATAACAAGGTGTATTTTTTTTGTGATGTATATATATATATATATATATATATATATATATATATATATATATATATATATATATATATATATAAACCTAATTAATAAATCAGCCACAGAGCTCTTCCTTTTCAGCTTTGCATTTTCTTTTCCATTACATAGTGGTAAAGATTACAAGATGCAATCAGTGGCAATCCGATTTTGGCTTTTGTAAATCCTCCCCAGCAGTGATTTCTTCACAGGTCTGGGTCCTTCCTCTCCGGCTCACACTGTGCTGTGGAAAGAGCAGCTCAGGTAGATGTGTGCATCACTTGGTGACTGGTCACTGGCTACCAGGCGGTTCCTTGGCCATTCAAGGATCGCTGATGTATTAATGCGTTAATGCCTCTTGGTTGTCATGATGCATGAATGCAGCCCCGGTGATTAACTTGTCACAGCTACATTCTAGCATCACGCTAATCCTATAGAGGGTGTTCAGTCTATTTCTATAAAAAGGAGTAAAATTTTTATTTTCAACCAGAATGGATGAAGGGAACCCTGAGTAATACAAACCTGAAAGAGTTATTTTTTTTATACTAAAGAAAGGTTTTTGGAACAGACAAACCAAAGAGAGGGGTCTAGGCCTCTGGTTAAATTTCTGTGAATGTCTGGAGGGCCCTGTGTGTGCACCCTGAGCAGCCTCTGCACTGAGTGGGGCCTACACACGCTATATTTGGGAACACAGGTTTTAATATAGGTCTATATCATAGCAGTTCAAAGTAATCAACTTTTGACTGATTTGCCCAATTTAGCCCAGCATATCTAAAGCCATGTCAAGGGAGTGCGCTTTTGGGGTCCTATCAATTTGGAGTGCCAAAGGTGGATGCCTCCCAGGCAGGACAAAGTGGTTACTTATCACTTATTCATTCATATGGCACCATGATTTTACTGTTATAAACCTTTTGGGAAGTCACATGTATGTGTATTATGAAACAATAGCTTCCAATTGAGTGTACATTTCCATATTGTTTATTGGAAGTAAATACCCATAAATGGAAGATTGGTCTGGGGAGAGAGGGAAATAGCTGAATGTCTGTGCCCTGTGAGTGTGGACTGAACACCCTATCATATAGGATTGATTTTGACAGCTAAAGTCATATTCATGGCAAGAACTACATTACACAATTTCACAGAGAATGTGTTGGTGCTCATGCCTATGTGCACCACAAACATCCGAGGGTGTTCATTAAAGGGTTAAATTATGAAATCAGTGTGGAAGCCAATCAAAGCAGGGACTCATAACTAATTTGGAAATTACCAACAGGCAATCATTGGTATGATATAATTATAACCATTATTAAGCCTTCCTTACTTATAAGTTCATAGCAGCCTTTTGCCATGTGCTTCACCGTATGTGGTTTTCAAAGAAAAGAGCATTATGAAAGCTTCAGTATAACAGGTATGTTTTTTTTGCTCCCTTTTCAGTTTTACCAGTCCACATCAAAATCGCGAAAAACATGACACATGCAATGTAAAATCTGATAATGCTTGTTTTGCATCACTTCGAGAGACTTGTGTGATCTATCTTTACCCCCATATGATGGGTATGACCCTGAGACCATCACTAAATGACTGTAATTGGACATATTAATCCAATAGAATCAAAAATAACTAGCATTTTACCAGTTTCAGGCTCACAGTTAATGCACATAAAACAAAGACTCTGTGGAGTGAATGGTGGTACTGGAGTGACTAGTCTAATGGGATGATTGTCAGCTGAAGTTGGCTCCTGAAGTGCTGCATTTGGTTGCAATTAATCACTAACACTTATAATCCACTTGGCCTCTATCTCGCGGATGAGTCTGGCGATAGAGGCCGAGTGGACTGTGAGTATGGATTGCCACTGCGACGGTATAAATAATTACATGTATACCAAAACAGATATACCTGCCTCTGTTTGATTACTGCAACTTTAATCACAATGCACAAATTGGTGAAGTTTTAGCATTTAAAATACTCCAGATTGAGTATCCCAGGGCCAGTGTGAAAATAAGGGAACCTAGAACCCTAGGTCTATAAGCAAAAAGATTTTTTTACCATTTTGATGCAATGTCTTTGCAGGCCACAACTTGCTGAAATCACTTGATATAACTATGATTATAGTATTTATCTTTCGACTTTTGATGCATGTCTAGATGTAAACATTGCTGGCAATGTAAAAGCCTGAATGCCTGAAACTTAAAATCTGTTGTTCCTTTTAACTTAGAGAAACAAATAAAGAGTCAAAATTATTTTAATAGGAATGCATTAGTCCCACTTCTCAGAAGGCATCTGAATTCCTTACTTTATTTCTGACCTAATTACCTGCTTAAGCACCCTTAATTTGAAGATAGCAATATACCTTTGAGTCAATGTGAATTTATCATTTTAAGGCAAGCCATATGTTGCTTTCAGCAACTATCATAGCTTTTGCATTATGATTTCAACTGGTATGTCCCTGGATGTTGAGGTTACACTAAATCAGAAAGAAGGGAATGCTAGATGGCAGAGATTATTTCAGATGCTACAACCAGTCTTGAATAACTTCTTTTTCACAATATTTGAATAATTAATCTAGCAGTATTATAACCCTCATAAAGGAAGCCTCTGAAGTTATGGCTGACAGCTCATACCTTTCCTTATTACACAATGTCAGAAGACGTGTTGCACAGGGAGACGACTGGTAGGTTCTGAGGTTGCATGACATCAATGCTTCAGACAAAAGATTTTGGGTAACAGTAGGAAATTTAACAAGTAGACTAACAGTAATTTCCGGCCATGCCCATTGAATGGCAGAACCCAGGAACATTTCAAAATGTATACATCAGATGGATGGATTGTTTTTCTGATGACCTACATACAGTGCATTGGTAATGTAATCATTGAAAGAGGTGTGGAGGACATATATGCAGTGTGCTTTTTGTGGCGCACTGAAAACTTCTCATATAAATCAGGCAAATGTGTGACTTTTCCAAGCCTGAGGGAAATCCTCATCCCATCTTTGATCAACACAGCCTGCGATGTATGGATAATGTAAGTTTTGGAGAGTCTAAACTTTGTTTAAGAATTCTGTGCTGCATAGTGCCTTTCCTGTATCATGGTCATCAGGTATGCTGGTCCCCATACCTAAGAAGGGTGACTTGACTAATATCAAAAACTGGCGCCCCATCACCCTGCTACCCTTACCTGGTAAGCTTCTGGAGAAACTTATCTCTAATCACCTAGAGGAAAATAAATTGTTACATAAACACCAATTTGGATTTAGAAGTGGTCGTAGTACTGGAGATGCAGTAATGGAGGTACTTGATGACCTATATACAGCCAGGGATGATCACATGACTACCATAGGCTGCTTTATCAATTATTCTAAAGCATTCAATAGTATGCACCATGTGACCCTTTTAAACAAATTTAATCAGTTAAATACACCAATTCTGATAAAAAGAAAATGGATCTCTGCATACCTGAGTAACAGGAGGCATTGTACTATAGCTAATGGTAAGTGATCTAGTTTGCTGACGTCAAGTTTGGTGTGCCACAGGGATTGACTCTCGGTCCATTACTATTTGTCATATTTATTAACGATCTGTGTGACACATTGAACTATTGTAAAGCGGTCCTATATGCTGATGACATCTTCATTTACACTTGTGGTCCCAATTATGTTGAAAATGATAGGAAAATACAAATGGACCTTACTAGTCTGCATAACTGATGTATTGGTAATTCTCTTATGGTTAATACTGAAAAAAGTATAGTGATGAGGTTTGACTCCCAGAGGAATCTAAATCAGCTGCCGGCACCGGACATTAATATGGGAGGTTAGCAGCTTCCTGTAACAGACAGATATTGCTATTTAAGTGTGGACCTAGATGGCCCTCTGACAGTAGTGCCTCACATTAGCAAAGTTAAAAAGTCGTTGGCTAATAAACTATTTAAGTTGACCAAGCTAAGGAAATTCCTGTCTGAGGCTGACTCACTAACTGTCTTCAGGACCACTATAAGCCCAACTCTGGACTATTGTAGCCACTATCTTGGTGGAGCCCCTGAAGGTGAACTTAAAAAAATACAACGCTTACAAAATCATGGTATTAGAGTCTGCCTTAAAGTGGGTATCAGAGGAACCAGTATAGCCGAGCTACACACCAGGGCCAAAGTGGAACTGCTTGAGACATGTAGAAACAGACAGTTGTTAAACTACATGTGGAAACGCTCACTGGACCCTAATAATCTGATCTTACGTGATGTAAGAACGAGAGGGGATTTAAAAGTATGTTTCAAAACTCGCCGGGCTAGGAGTAGTTTCTATCAGCGATGCCCATACTATCGTGGGGTAAAACTGTGGGACACTCTGGATGCTGAAACACAGAAAAATCGTGGACTTCAAATGTTTTGAAAGAAAAATCAAAGCTGCTATTAAATAACCGTGGACTGGTTTACGTAGACATATTTTTCCTGAATGTATTGCCTAGACTGTCATATCTCTTTTTCCTTTCAATACTGACTCAAGCGAAAATACATATACACAACATGATGGCAGTGCCACGAATTATAAACTGTGAATTTGTCTATATCATTTCAATCACTCATTTTTTTCCACACTCATAACATGGATAAAACATACCGTGGCTGGTGTTCAGTTGAATCCATCTTCCGTTTAGAGGCTACTTGTACAAGGAAGAACGCCGCTTTTAAGGGCGATTGTTCAAATAAACGTAATCTAATGTAATCTAATTGAAATGGTCAAAACTACACATGTGTGGATCAACTGTTTGATCAAACTTTTTATCAGGACAGAGAGAGTTAGTTAAGTAATTTCATATGCAAGCAATAGAATATACAGGCTTCTTTGCTGCTGTAAATCTGACTTGACATGGTCGAAAATCCATGGAAACCATGCCAGGGCAAGTTGTACAATAGTACCTTACAGGTGAGCAGAGATAATACAGAATTTGGTCATAGAAACATTCTACCTGCAATACAGCCATCGAAACAATTGTTATCATTTGCAATAGTCAAAGTTCTGAATCCCACTTAACACTTGGAATAGACAAGCAAGGTTAGCTAATGCTACAAGTTTGCCAACAGGCCCCTGTTAGCCAGGCACCAAACCTTTGAGCCGTGAATTTGAAGTAAGTCACAATGTTTGATTCAGATGGACAGATGTGTAAACTTTCGCCAACTTTGAAAAGAAAGTGGGTGTACCCAGTAGAACAAGAGAAATGAAGACTAATCCCAGCAAGATACAACCACTCAACAATATGCAGTACAAGGAAGGAAAAAATCACAAATGTGATGGCATACAGAAATTAAAAAGATTTCATGTGTATTGGCTCCAGTGGGTCATGTACTGGAGTTTGCAAGATATCCATGTAGCAGCCATCATTTCAGGAATAGATTGTCACTTATTTTGTTATGAAGAGGACTGACAAGGGCCAGAGGGATGCTGATAAGAATTACACTGCCTGAGGACAGAAGAAAGTTGTGTGATGACTTATCATTGCCTGAGGTTTATTGTTATCCATGATTCTTATGATTTTCTAACAAATTGACACTGTTCAAATAGATTAGATAATCATAATACCCCACATATACAAGGCACAATTTATATGACAATTTACACCTGCTGTTGTCTCTAGGATTAGCTAAAGATGGAGGTGCACCTGTTAGGCCTTCTAAAGCAGTGCTAAAATGCTAAAAGTAAACATCCAGCTGCAACCTATAGCATTTTGAAAGTGTATTTATACATTGGGCGCACCTTATACATGAGGCATTACAATAAGTAGGAAATCCTATCTGGAGGATAGATGCCCTCTTAGAAGTGACAAGAATACATTCATGAATATTAGAAACATGCCTCTTATGTTTCTTTAAGCTGAACAGAACTCTAGATTTCCAGTAGCATTCAGGACTTTACTTAGCCACTAATAACTACATAATACAGGTCTATTAATCAAAGCTAAAAGGTAAAAGCAATGATAACGAGTGACTGTAGGTTACTTGACCAAGTCATTGCTTGCAAAAACATTGCTTCAAAACGGTAAAAACATATTTGGCTGACAGGCCTAGGGCGATCCAAGATTTCAATGTTTTTTCTGGTCAAATTAGGGTCGTTACATAGGTAATTAGGTCAGAAATCCAAAATGTAAGCCAAATACCTTCTCAGGAATAGCAGTAATGCATTCCCTGGCCTCAGAAACATACATTTTGCCTTTTCAATTTTGTTTCCAAGTTGATTAGAATCAGAGATATGTAGAATTTATGTTTTCATTTTGGCGGCCATCTTAAATATCTTAAATTGCTCAAGGATGAGAGCTCCACATTTGCCTGGATATTTTCACCTAGACCCCATAGATGAATAATCAGCAGAGTAAAAACTATATCGGAGAAGTTTAGGTTAGGCTAAAATATGGCCTTCCCCTATCAGACTACATTAAAAATATCCTATTCATATCACAATGTCCGTGCGTTTTTCCTCTCTGATATTTTCAACTTAACCACGGAGTGGGTAAGTGAGCAACAATGTTTAGTTACTAGTCATTGATCTAGCTAGGGTGATATTAGAGTGATTTGAGTTTACTTACGGTCAACTCATCAGTTGTGGCACGATTCCTCCCCAAATTCCCTGCATACAGTGATCCTATTTCTTGTAGGGTAAGGTACAGTTGGCTGCTTTTCACATCACTGGGTGGTTAGCTGCAGGCAAACATTGACTACACATGTTCTCACCATAAATTAGGTGACCTCAGTGTCATATATACATGTAGAGGGTCCCCTGGTGGAATGAGGGGTGAAAGATTTGTTTCCGTTTTGGCGTTCTGTACCTGGTTTGGACTATTGGACTACCACGTGCACATTCTACCAGTTTTCAGACAAGTCAAGGGGCACTAGCCTCATGAAATGCTTTTGGCTGGTGGCCTTTATATCGTGAGTTACAGTTAGGCCTCTGCTATGTCACAGAGTTGTTAGCTGCGGGCAAACGTTGTTTGCACGTGGTTAGGTAGCTGTACTATAAGCAGAAACTTCTCAATATATTAGATGATCAAAATAGCTCATTGCCAAATAAACATATGATATGCCCGTACATATTCTATTCCCATAAAAAAGTGAATTACATGATTTAATTTATATAGAATAGCATCTAGACATTGAATTACCATATGTTAATAATTTACAAGCAATTGAGAAAAGGTCACCTTACCTGACTTACACTCATAAGTCAGTTCAGTACATTGGTTTGTTTGCCCGCAGAGACCCATAAATAGTGACAATTAGTAACTGTAACTCACGCTATAGTCAGGGCAGCCGACACCCCACCCCTCACCTTGGCTAACCAGCTGGTAGGGGTAGTGTAATAGCATGAGTTACAGTTAGGTCCCTGCTACGTCACCCGGCTGTTACCTTTGGGCATAGACCTGGAGAACGACGCTCCTCTCTAGGTCTATGCTTTGGGCAAACATTGCCTACACGTGGTCAGGTAGATGCATCATGAGATGGGACCCCTTAAAAAAATATATATATATATATATATATATATATATATATATATATATATATATATATATATATATATATAAAAGATGCTTCCACATTAAAAATGTCTTATTTGTCAAAGAAATATAATAATTTTACATTCCGAATAGTTCCGAAAGACATGTTTAGCATGTATAGGTAAACTTGGGCAACCTTTTTGCACTAAGGCGATGGTATGCCTAAAATCAATGCCTCAGCACTTGGTTAATCAAAGGTCTACCCACATGACCGAAAATACAATCATCAGTCCTAATCAAGTCAGCTTTGTGGCAGGGAAATCAACAAGTGATGCAGCGTTTGGACTGGTAAATGAACTATATATAACGCTCGGAATAAAGGTCTGTAGTGATTTTCATAGACATGAGCAAGGCGTTTGATACCGTCGACAGGGCACGTCTACCAGACATGGCAGAGGCTTATAAAACTGGGAGATGACTGTATCATCTGGTTGAGTAGCTAGCTGTCTAACAGGAAACAACAAACACTGGCCAGCAACGAAATATATAAGAGTAGAGTTGTTGTTAGTATAGACGTAACACAGGGGTCGGTGGTATAGTGGAGCAGCACAGGGGGCCCTCTGGGGTCATTTAATGCGTAAGATTACTAATAGCTATAACTTTTTATTTTATGTTGTCCATTGTCTCTGGGTATGAAAAAGTAATGTTTGACCAATGAAAGCTTGTGCAGTCACCGAGAAATCTGCAATTCTATACAACCATTTCTTGAATTTTTAGCCTTGTTTTTTAAGGGCTAAAATACATTTATTGATCTACCTGTTCTGGCACTAATATTCATCTTACAACAATTCCAATGGTACCTAACCCCCGGTAAATTGGACTCAATGATCGCATTGGAGCCAACCATTTGTTGCTAGGACAAGCAGTTACCTAGCAACAGCTGATTTTAGCTAGCAATGGATGCTTTCCAAGACGAAGAAAGACCTTTCCTAGGAATGAATTGAGTAGGTCCATGCCATTGTAAAAATGCAATATTGTACCAAAATACAGTGTGCTGATCAGAGGATGTAGACAAAAAAATGATATAGCAACTATAATGAAAACATGCAACTTCAGCATTATCTTCTATTGGCAGAAATATTCTTTACTGGATAATTCTAATGTGTCTTATATCCTCAAAAACATCTGAGGCTTTCACTTTACTCCTAGAATAGCTGATTGCCTAGCAACAACAAATTTACTTTGTAATCTATGTCAATACGTACATCTAGAAAACAGACATTTGGGATTGATGAGAATTAAGCCTCCATGGACTCAATGTATTTAAAAAAACAATTATACCTCAAAATGCCCCCCAAAATAGGAAATAGTTATATTTATCAATTGTGCAGTGGGTCATTGTTTAGAAAATACTAGCTTTTGCATAGCAAGTAGCCTAACAGCTGACACACAGATGCTCCAGAAATAAAAAAGATAATTTTAAACCACCAGGTATCCTAGTTTTTTTTTACTAAAGATGTCTATAGCTGGGAAATAGACATCATGAGTTAATTGCTTGTAAACCAACCACACTCCAAGGATCATGATATAGCCAAGTACATGTACATGTGTATTTGTAGATCTAATGATATGAGATTAAAATATTAATAAGCTATATTTGCTTGAAATACACTATCCTACCATAAAATGTCCTCATAAAGAAAAGGAAATCACCCAGCAACTCATTTCCTTTTTCTATTTTGGAAAGTACTATAAAACATACCTAGCGGCCTACAAATATTCAGAGAACTTGTATCCTATAGTGTGGTACTCCCATTTATAAGCTGGCCCCTAAGTCAAAGTGGGCTATCACAGGCGGAGGGGATAAGAGGGGCTTTAGGTTCTAAAGTTGGGGTTTTTGTGTTTTTTGGGGTTCTCTAAAGGGAAGCTATACTACAATCCTACTCGGGTTTCCACCAATTATGTTTACCTCAATCCCATCTCCACTCGCAGTTTAAACTGTATATTTGGGGAATGTTCTCAAGCTAGCGTCAAGTAGTAGAGCAGTGTTTAAATCCCATAGCCCATTTGGAAAGAAAACACAATTGGGTAATTCATCTCCAAGGATTTTTATTGAATATGTATATATTCCAATCCAAAGGTCAAATACAATTCAGACTCCAGCGTCTATTTCACATTTCAATTTTGGCACTCATAGTCACACACCTTGAACAGGAAGAATTTCAATAATTTAGATCCACTCAATTTTCAAAGCCAATGGTGCCAATATCCATAAACCACAAATAATAATGCCACCACATTTCATCGATAACATCATATACCCAATCGTGGGCATGAGTAATTTCCATCGTCGTTGAATGTACTTAAATCCACACGATTATGAAACCTTTACAAATTTCAGCATCAATAATGATTTCATGAATAAATTCCATAATGCAGGGGTATCTCCAAACCGCAGATTCACAAATGTCATCAAATTTCAGAACATAATCACAAATGGCTATCACAATACACAATCACAAACTGTTGGTGTCTTCAAATTCCATTATGGCATAACTCCAAGTTAAATCAATAATCACAAATGGCTATCACAATACACAATCACAAACTGTTGGTGTCTTCAAATTCCATCATGGCATAACTCCAACTTAAATCAATAACTCCATATTGAAATGTTCAAGCAAGCATTGAGAACATAATAACGGGTAGTGAGACCAAGTGAAAGCTAATCAAATCTAAGTCCTTCTCATGTGTGGTTCCTCTATGTAATAATCAGATCCTTTAGAGTGTGTCTAGACCTCCAATTGAATGAAGTTAAGACTTCAGAAAGCACTCTAGACAGTGACCAAAGCTCCAGTAAATACTATTCAGAATTTCAATCGATTCCTACTTGTGGGCTGCCGGATATAAATCTCTTTCCCTCTGACTCCAGGACGAACTGTGGATCCCTGAAGTTCTGAGCACAATCCATGCCCAGCCCCTTCAGTTCCAGCCTTATATACCCCAGACTGCCGGTGGTTTTGATCTTTTGCCATCCGACACCTTTTGGACTTTAAACCTGGTGGTATTCTAACAGATCATCTATAGAGGACACACCCATCCACTCATAAGGACAAAATCTCCACTGTTGCCACCGGGACCCCCAAGACCTACATGGGCAAAGTCCAATACCTGGCATCCTATAGGACCATAACATGCCGCGCCCACTCTAGGCTTCATCTTGTCTAAGGCCTTATAGTGACATTCTTTAACTGTTCCCGGTGACATATCGCATTCAAAAGTTTTCTTTCTTTATAACATATACTTTATAACAAATATTCATGCAGTCTACTGGGATATACCCACAGACACTTAGTATGGAGGAACCCCGTGTCTTTGTATTATTTCCAGGATTACTATTGAAAATCCTCAAACAATAGCGACCGAATTGTCGCCCTTCTTAATTCCCTATAACTTAAAAGTAATATACTTTGAGCTGCTGCCTGAAATGACCTATAAGCCACACATTATACAGGGGCTTCATCCAAGTTCTGCAGACCTAAATACAAAATCAACTGTCACTACTTTGGCTCAAAATAACATCAGCAAAGTATTATTGAAAGCAGCTTATGTATTAGGTTGAGGTGACAGGTTAGTCTGTGATTTATGTGCATCTCATGTGAGTCTCAGAACACAGAGAATATCTTACTATTTCACTGCGTGCAAACACAGTCTGCCATACCTAAGTAATTGCTGTTATTGAATTGGATTTCCTGAAATACAATTCATTTGCATGTGTGGGTCTGCACTAGATTGAGACCACTATAGCTCATCTACTGAAATCAGCAGACTTAGGGTACTTAGGCCTTGTCCAAAACATTACACTTTGATCATAGCATTGGTTTAGTACTAAGACCCTCGCCAGATAATCATAGCAATAGGCCTATTCAAGGCTACTGCCAGTATATGACCATTTGATGACTATAAAAAGATCATTATATACCAGCACATGGCCTAGACAGAGTGCCATAGTCCTCTACAAAGAGGTATGAATGCTAAGTTATGCTATCTGCGCACCCTCCCCTCAAATACTCATGCCTCTATCAACTTATATTGATGCCTGCACTCACCTGCACACTGTCTCTATATACTAAGATATACAAAAATCATTACAATGCCCCATACCCACTTAGCACCATTGCAATACAAATCATCTCAGCTATGCTGAGCTTAACATAAATATTCCTTACCCATTAAGTACAGGCCTCATTGAAATAAGCGTGACATAAAGTCTATGTGCTTGATTACCCACTATCATTGGTATCATGCCATTCCTGTTAAGGAGATGTCAAGGAATGCTTCCAACATTAACATATCAAGTCAAGTTGCTATCAAGAGTTATATTTAACATAGATCCAATCAACCACAAGTCTTATACCTGTCTATACAAAGTCATATCAAATATACAGACTGATTCAAATTACCTACTGATAATGATCAAAGCTCTCCCACCAAAATGGTAAGGCTAATTAGCATGTAATGTATGTTATGGGAACGCACGAGTGGGTTTATGGGTTAATAATCCACGACCCCGAAGGGGGAGTGGATTATTAACCCATAAACCCACTCGTGCGATCCCATAACATACATTAAAGCGTTTATCGAACATATTTCTCCATTTTGTATTAATTTCTTACCTCATAACCCAAGAATTAATCCAGGAGAAGACATTTTGTAAGTGCATCCGATTCGCACGGTTTGACAAGCCAGCGTAGCCATTGTTTTTACTCCACCCATCAAACCCTCGTCTTTCCAAACACTTTTCAGGTATAATCCAAGCGTGTCAAGTCTTGTATTTCTAGCACCGCCAAATATACGATCTCTAGTTGGTGTTCGCATACATTTTGTCTCCATTTTCTTCTAAATAAATAAGAATCCATTGATTTTTCATAACGATCTAATGCACACGGCCCGGTACACGGCCATTTCGTCTTGTTGACAAAGCGGGGAGGTGTCCGGATGTAAGAACTAGGTCAGCCACACGTCGAGCAAGGAATGGCCGGATGGGGCAGGTCCCGACTCGTATCAATGTGGAAATCAATGGATTCTTATTTATTTCGAATAAAATAGAGAAATTAGGCATGGCATGTTCATATAGGATATCTAAGGATGGTTCTCTGTTAATAACTCCACCAGGCTCCATTGAAATCTATGCTAACGAGCTCTGTAAACTTCAGGTATGTCGGACAACTTTTCGATATCTTCCATGTGTATTGGGTTCTACCACCGGTCGCCTTGGTATAGTGGACAGCGAGCTCGCCTCCTGCCCCAGCGGCCGGGGATCGATTCCCCGTTGAACCTAAAAGGTTTTAACAGGAAACGTATGGAGGAGTTGACATTGTATACTTCTCCAATTTATTAACATGTCCGGATTGAACCTAGCAGCCTCTTGAAGACGAAGAAAAGGTCTCAGAGTGCGTTATGGCTGGATAAGGAACTGGAGTTATGAGCAAAAAAGCACTGTTGAGGCCCAGATAGTTAGATAACATTAAATATTGCCCCTATGTGATGCCATCATACATAACACATATCACTATCTTGAACCCTCCCATTCTAAAGCATACAAAGAATACCCTGGGGAATCTCAGGCTTAGTAAATACCTTGCCTCTAATATGTATCTATGTATCAATTAATCCTTTTGAGTGATATTTAGCAAAATTATTAGAATAAATTAATACCCAGGATTAGAATTATAGGAACTGTAACAAGAAGGCATTCCTTATGTACCTAATGCTACCACAGAATCATGTGTATAAGGCATGGCATCTACATGAACCCAACCCTTGTCTTGTCTTATACAATTGTCAACGAGTCCGTAAATGATGAATAAGGATGAATACAGACGAATCAGGAATCCAGTTTGATATCCACTTTATTCATAGAAGTCCATGAGGTATAGATGGTGATACAGTATAAAGGTGCCCAACAGTGTCCAAGCCTAGCCCTTGAGCCAAGGGCCTTGGTCTCACATGAGTGTGTGAGGTATGAAGTATGAAGGTGGAAAGATGAGTGAGCTGCTCCCTCCACAGGTATTTGTAGTAGGAGCTGCTCACCCAGCTCATCCTAAAAATAGTATCAGGTGAGCTAAATATAGTAACTGGGGAACTCCAGTGCAGGTATGTAGGGGGGATCCCAAACATAGCACTGGGGTTCACAGAGTTCAGTATGGTTCTAAATATAGCTGCTGGGAATTCCCGGTATGCTGTGAGCTGCTCATGATCAATGGGCATGTCCTCCAGCAGGAGGAGTTGGTCTAAACATTGTCTGCTAGGAATTTCCAGCATGCAAGGAGCTGCTTGTGATTGACGGCGTATCCTCCAGTGGGAGGAGGTGGGGTCACTGAGTGCAGTTGACACCGCCAGCCTTTGGTCTATGGGTATGGCTTGGCTTGTGGGTAGACTCGGACACTGGGTTACATGGTAGAGTCGAAGGTGAAAAATAAATATGATAAGTACAATACCTATAACGGTCTACTGACACAATGTAAGATGCCCCTGTTCCTTGTAGCCTTAGCCTCAAGTCAATTACCTTAGGCCAATACCTAGAGTATTAGTGTGATAGACTTATGAAATGAGGCAATGGCTACTTAGTAATGTATTAAGAAAAAAGGTCTATGACTGTGGGTGTGTGTATAGGGTGCTGAAACTAACTCCTTATGGTCAGGCAATGCCTTCATATGTGTCATGATTCTCCAGTAAAATGCTGGTCAGTCCTTTAGCAAATACTGCATCAATGTATCATGCCAACCCTTCAGAGTGTCTTAGTACCAACTGAGAAGGTAGAGCCCAACAATGAATATTCAAATGCTAAAGCATATTATGAATGTACATGTGACAATGCCCTGAAATATGTAGACTACAGTAGTTCCATTACTTCACAAGCACCAGATACTAACCTCTGAACATATCTGGATAGAATGCTAATTGTTATATGGATTTTTTCCATTGTCTAGATGATGATCATTGGTGACAGACAGATGTACCTATGTCTTTTTAAGAATATATCTATGTCCTAAAATAAAGTCCTAGCTAATATCTTGTAACATGACCTTCCAGCATGGAGAATGGTCACCTGGTCACAGGTATGGGCTTTTGGTTAGTTTGCTAGGCACTTTCTGTTTGTTGGATCATATGTCTGGTACTTGTTGCCTTATGCTGAGTCCTACCATTAAGGTTCCGGAAACAGAAGTGATCTTATAAAGCAGTCAATGGGATCACCATTGACGGAATGATGATAGCAATAGCAAAATCCATGCAATCACAGTTATCTGATGCTGCTAGATTAAGTTGTAGTTTTCTTAGTAGAACTTCTACATTTTAAGCAGATAAGTTTTGAGTTTTAACAAGTTTATTGGCAGAAATCATACATGTACGTTTTTCAGATCGGCCAAAACACGGCAACAGGAAAGAAATAGTGTAGCGCTCAATCAGGTTGTACAAAGTTACATCAGGCAGGCATCATTTTGGGTGTAGATCATTACGATATTACTAAAGACATAACTAAAGCCTCTTAGGGGCTGTATGTATCACCATGATTTGCACAAGTCGATTATCCGCAGGCAGCATGTATATCACATCTATATACTTCAATTATATTTAATTCTGATCAAAGTCTATATTATTATAAATAACATAATTTAGAGTATGGCTACTTAGAAAATATTTAATTGCTAAGTTGTAAACAGGTCTAGCAATAAGGTTTTTGCAGCACTGAGAGAGAGAAGACACAACTTCAGCTTTATTTTCTTTTTAAATCCATAGATTCCATAATCATGTTTTCATATCTAAGTATAGCAGCTGTCAGTTGGTGAAGTACTTGCTAAACAAAAGCTAGCAAGGTTTATGCAACTGCCAACTCTTTGAGTATTAGACAACTATCTGACACATTTCTGATTACTCCAGTGATATTTCTAACAAGATCTACTCAGTTCTGAATAAATTGAGTCCAATGATAGTTAACTCTCTTCATAATAATACATATTTGTCTATAAACAAGCTCTTCTGTATAAGTTGTTACCTAAATTTGTTGGTAAGGAATCACTGCCTACAAGTATGGTAAAATCTTCTCATTTCATCATTTTCAGGATATAAGACACACTACAATTGTCCAGTAAAGAATATTTTGCCAATAGAGGATAATGCTAAAGTCACATGTTTTCATCATAATTGCTATATATTTTTTTACATTCTCTGATCAGCACACTGTATTTTGGTACAATATTGCCTATTTAACAATTGCATGGAGGTTCTCAATAGCAAAATGAGAAACAGTATCCATCATCTCCAATCTGTAAGTCATTCCTAGGAAAGGTCTTTCTTTGTCTCAGAAAGGGTACGTTGCTAGCTAAAATCGGCTGTTGCTAAGTAACCGCTTGTCCTAGCAACAAATGGTTGTCTGCAATGTGATCGTTGGGTCCAATTTAGGGGGGTAGGTACCATTGGAATTGTTGTAAGATGAATATTAGTGCCAGAAAAAGTAGATCAATATGTATTTTAGCTCTTAAAAACGAGGCTAAAATTTCAAGAGATGGTTGTATAGAATTGCAGATTTCTCAGTGACTGCATGAGCTTTCATTGGTCAAACATCACTTTTCCATACCCAGACACATTGGACAACATAAAAAAAACAAGTTATAGCTATCAGTAAACTTATGAATTAAACTCCTAAAATATGGCTCTTTTGAAGGACTTGCTGCTCTACTAGTAGGTCCCATGCTGTTCAATATCTGCGTCAACGATGTGGTGAGCATCATCCAACACAGCAGCTATCTCTATGCCGACGACCCGGCCATTAATTGTGTGCTCAAAGACCCTAGAAGGATACAACTACTGCTACAGCACACCCTAGATGCAATCAGTCAACGGTGTAAGGCAAATAAGCTAACAGTAAACACTGGCAAGTCAGTTGTCTTTTGGAGCTATTATCCTACATCAATCCCTGACCTTGATGGTTTAGATCTTACACTGAATGTGGAAGTCCTCAAGGTCATACGGGATTTCAACTATCTTGGTGTGACATTAGACACTCCCCTCACTATGAGAGCACAGCTGACTAAGCTGATCAACCTAATGAGGGTTAGGCTGAGTCAACTAAGAATGTTGAAAGTCAGGACCAACAAAAGCACTGCTCCACTAGCTTGTACAAGCAAATGATCAGACCCATCATAGACTACTTTTGGTTTGTGGTTGACAGTGTCCCTGGCTGGGCAGTCTGGAAAATACAAACACTACAAATAATGCCCTTCGTATAGTTGAAGGGATTAGGGACCCCAGAGATGCCAATGTTGATGACATGCATCGGCAGAACAATGTGACAAAGCTGAAACCCACGTGCAATAAGCAGCTGTTGTGTCTAATCTACAAGTGGACGCAAAATTCCATGAATGTGTTATCTTTCATTATACCACGATTTCTGGCTTACACAGTGCTTTTTGGTGGATATTCCCATCCACATATCTGTCGATATTGCACACCCTATAGGCTGTAACATCAATTTTGTAAGGCGTGCTGTTATCCATGTAAGGCGTGCTGTTATCCAGGATAACAGCACGCCTTCCTTGTCACATGTGACATCCCTTCCATGTCACATGTGACATGTTAAAACCCACGAAATCTTCCAGGCCAGGGTAGGGATCGAACCTGCAGTCTCACATCCCAAATCCAACTCCCTATGCAGTGCGCAACAGGGACTGACGAGAGGTCTTTGGCTAGAACTAAACCAAACAAAGGATGCCTAGCCGAGGCGGGTGTACCGATCGTGTATACATAACCGTGGGACACATTCAAATATATCCAAGCCGACACAGCCGCTGAAGGAGGAGATGCGGTGGTCTAGCGGTTAGCACGTTGCCGTCAGAGGTACACGGCTCGAGTCCCGGCCTGGGCGCATCTTTTTTTGCCGTGTGCGCTGCCGCTGTCCGCTGCCGGGCGAGGAGGTGTATTATACACAAACATAACCGCGAGAAGCTTCTTTTTTCGCCGTGTGCTTTGCCGCTGTCCGCTGCCGGGCGAGGAGGTGTATTATACACAAACATAACAGCGAGACGCGTCTTTTTTCGCCGTGTGCCCTGCCGCTGTCCGCTGCTGGGCGACGAGATGTATGTACCTGTGTACACACACTGTCATGACTGGCTTCGAGTCCCGGGAAGGGGGAATAATTTTTGTTTTCAACTTGAATTTATTGGTATAATATTGATTATTTATTGGTTTCGTGGTATAAAATAAGTAGTCAATGGTTACTTGTTCAATAACAGGGGATGGGTTTGTGATTGGACGTGTGGGCTCAAACATGCCCTTTTTACCTAGAGTAGCACACAGCTTTTTCACTGAAAACAGGTATAAGGGCACTTAGCTATCCCTGTATGGAGGTCTCCATTTTTGTTTTTAGCTCCCGACGCCATCTTGGATTCTGTCAGGGAATTATGGGTAATCTCTTATCTTCACTATCATCCACCACAGAACAATGGTCACTAAAAAGACTGATAGGGGTGACAAGCTGCCCCCTGCCCCTATCTTAATCACCCTAAGTACCTGCCTATTGTTTCAGGTGTGAGGGGAGTGGATTAGATTGATAGAGACACAATGGCCTGAGTGTACTCAATCTGGGTGACACATGATCTCTTATTGAAATCTTAAAGTTTTATTTCTAATGTATTTGAATTATTTGGTTTAACCAAAGCTTATCTAGTTAAAGTTGAAAGTATTTGCTATACATAGATATAAATTTGCGAAAATAGCTATAAGTAGTTAATGAGGAAGATACCACCAAAGTAAACTATACAAAGAGGGCAAATGATGATCTTGCCCCTGACTACATAAGCCACCTAGCTAATTCTCTCAGTACTAGTAATATGCTAGTGCCGTATAGTGCCCCCTCTATTCAGAGGGGTTGAAAAGGTTTTGTCCTCACGGTCATAGGCCACAGCGTGAGCAGCAATAATGTCCTTAGAAGATGAGTTTCGTTCCAATGAGGGGGTACTACAAAATTATTGTGGATTTGCATAGGGAATGATCCTAGTAATCATATACCAAAAGTTCTATGCTGACATTCCTGCAGTTTTTGCGTAGGTCAAGGTCAAAGGTCAGGAATGTCCCTCTAGATTCCTATATAAAGCTGTTAAACCCAGGAATTGATTGCATGTTCGCTCTGAACCAAGCTAAAGGGCTGAGAGGGAAGTTTAAGGTTTTGTCTGGACCAGAAAATCATGCTGATTACAAATATACTTTGCATACTGGTCTGAGTATGCTGGAAGTGGCAAAAACTTGGTGTTAAAAAATAAAATGAAAAATATGTGAAAATATCAAAAATCAGTAAAACATGAAATGGTCTCTATCAATGCACTAAACACCTAATTCAAGTAGGTGGTGGGTGAGGAGAAAAATGAGTATGAAATAATTATGTAATTAAGCCTTGACCTACTTTATGAGGTCAAAGGTCATGGAAACCATATATGTCATATCTCTGGTTCTAAGAGGCCTTTCTACACACTTTTAAGTTCCAATTAGGGGTTTCTCACGTAGAGGAATTGATTGGAGTAGGTTTAAAACTATAGAATGTATTGTTTTATGCATAAATCAGAAATCAGCATTGATTGTCTATGCGAATGCAGATTTACGAGGGGAAGTATTAGCTATATATTGTCTGAAGGAATACTTGATCACCTGCCCTAATGAAACAATTTGTATTTGGGTATGAGGCTTACATAAATTAATGTAAGTGTCTAAACCAGGTTGCAGAAATTAGTTTGATAGACCATGACATATTCAATTAGGTCAAAAGTCATAAAAAGCATTTTACAGTTCTAGCAGGACTTTACGAAATTATAAGTTCAAGATAGGGGTTTCTGACATAGACAAAGTGGAGTGCTAGCTTTAAGCAACTCAGAGTTGTACCATCCAAATAGTGTTGTGAGGAATAATAATTATTTTGACCTCCTAAGATGCATTGTTGTGTGTATAAATCTTAAATGAAAACAACTACTGGAATGTCTGCACTGATGCAGATTTGTGGAGTAGGGGGAATGAATGAGCCAAATAAAATGAATTGATGATGGGATATAGGGGCTTGAAATATTCAGATTTAGGTGACTATTACTCTGGTGTATATAAGGCCGTTGTACGGCCTTCCTCAGGGTCAGTCCAGTCATGACGAACCATCGTGAGCGATGGTTGACGGCTGCCCGACTACCATGTTGTGATACTTCTCTGTGCTGTTGCACAGAGAAGGTAAATGTGGGTTGATAACTATAGACACTAGAAGGCTGTGCTAGTCGTCTAGTGTCGAGAGTAGTTCAAACACTACTACCTGTAACTGTCATTGAGAATGGCTGATGCCTATGCGTTATTGACAATAAAGTTTTAACTGGAACCTGAATAGTTGTTCTTAGTTGTTTATCGAAGGATTCGATTAACCTCGAGGGGTAGAACACTACACTACTAAATTAGACATCGAGTAACAATGTTGAGATTTTATCATAGTTTGGAAAGCCTTAGATATTCCCTTTAAAATATGTGCAAATCAAGGTCATCCTAGTAGTTATAAGGTGACTTCACCATTCCTATTGCAGTAAATGTGATATAAGGATCAAACATACTATCTATACAGACACTATGAGCTTAACAGCTCTGGTCTATGCCCTTTCATGGTGCATCTATGAAGAGAGGCACTGAAGATGGCCAAGATATCACTAGATTAAAAGTGGCTTTCTTGGCTTATTGCATGCAAACTGATATATGTACTCTTTTGATGCAATCACCAGTGCAGTAGAATAGATGAGTACTACTGGGTATTGGTATACTTGGTAAGGGGGGGGAGAGTCATGTTCAATAATTGACTTGGCCTAATTAAATTCTTTTGAATTTGCTTTAAAAAAATATGGCCGAATCGGGCAGCTTGGTTCATGCCACATCAGAAACCCATGTTGAACTCAACCTGGGCCCAAATTCATCAGCCCACTTTAAAACTGATCTGTGCCTAAAATTAATTGGCTACCCAAATGTGGCCCAGCCACTTTGCTGAGGACAAAACCCATTGGGTGCCCATCGGGCAGCCCTTTTTGGCCCACACTGGGCACCCACTGTAATCCACACTGGGGCCACACATGTTTTGCTACCTGCAATCTGAGCCCCAATTGTAAATATGCAGTGCATTGTCGTGTACTGGGTACGAGGAAATCTACTGTAGAGTCATAAGGTTTGTAATTGCTTCTTACTGTTTTCTAAAAATAAAAGTGATGTGCTGTAAATAACTTTGCCCGGTATTACAGTGTGGGCTGTTGATATGTATATATATTGTATAAAAGCCTTTTTTTAAAAGAAATGGTATATGGTAAACTAGTTGTCATGGTGAAACGTGAGCCAACGGACAGCTGTCTCTAACTGATCATCACAAATTAAATGGGGGAGGGGTCACCAAAAAAATGTGTGAATTCATATACTGACGCTGCCATTTGTTAATGTGGAAGTTCTTTATTGTCACTTAATTAGAGCTACGACAGTGACTGCTATCTATTGAGTACATGTGCAACACTGTAAACCTGCTGCTATATTATCTATAGGGTCGTCATAACTGACAAGTTTAGGGTCGTCAGGTCCTTGTGACTAAGGTTGTCATTCTGACCACCCACTGAACAAGATTTTGAGAATTACTCAGGAATTTCTCGAGTCCTGACTTGTGAATACAACAAGAATAGAGAGCGTGATTTTTCCTGAAGTGAGTGAGTAATAGATGTTTAACGCCATTTCGACAGCTAAGGTCATATTCATAGTGAGAACTACATTACACAATTTCACAAAAGAATCTGTCAGTGCCCGCGCATATGTGCACCACACACATCCCGAGGGGATAGGAAAGAGGAGGGATATAGACCCTTTTAAGTGGGATAGGGATGCCCAGATTTTTCCTGGAAATTTGGAAATGCTATAACATCTTATACCCGAGAAAGTTCTCTAGTCTAGATCTCAAGAATGGCTCAGGAGTTCTCGGAAATACTCGGGATATTCCCAGCAACCGGTCATTTTTTCCCAGAAGTTCTCTTGCCCAAGTTGTGAACATTCCCAACTCGAGTCCTGTTCACCCTACATGGTCCACTATAAATCTCCCATTTATAAGAGGACCAACGATCCCATACCACAATGCATATAATTATGTGGTTTACTCCGGGATTATACACGCTACAGTATGCATCAATATCTGCAATGAACTTCTTAATCAAGAATTATTGTTGAAAGCTTTTACAATGTATATGATTGTAGAGTATTTTGCAGTTGTGTGATTTAGTGAAACTGTTTAGTCAAAGTATTGGCTTTAGGTCATATATGACGACCTAGTAACGACATAAAGCCGTAGATTTACACAGAAAAAATAATGATACTCACCGGGAGCCTAATGTTAGCCTCAGGCAAATGTTGCCAAAATGAGTATATTTTGATACTCAGGGTGAGCCTAGGGTGTAGGCATACTCCAGCAATACCTGACACTCCACTCTAGATTGTTTATGGCAGGAGTCTCTTAAGAGACAGGCTCAGGGTCAACTGGAGTAACATAATAGAAGAGAATAGGACATTGCCTGAGTATCTCTATAAAGAGGGTCAGGCAATGCTGGATCCTACCTGAACAGGCTTCACCATTGCAGGAGTCTTTCTTACCTATAGTGTAATGCACTGCCAGAGTATCCCAATACATAGGATCACACCTTACTGGATTCTATCTTCAGAGTGAGTCCAGCAACACTACCCAGTGGGCACAACCCCACTTAAAGAGTTACTAATCAGCACTGCATTGTAGGGCTTACAGACAGTCTAAATTGTAATGGTTATGTAGCCCTGCATTTGTAGCCCTTATTGAACTACTAAGCTGTAGGGTGTATTAAGCCCAACACATAATTGGTTTATTAAACATTATAAAGAAATATAGAAATTAAGGTCACTGTTTGACAAAAGCCCATAATTTCATACACACAAGGATTTCAGATGGTCGAACATTCAACTTCCTAAGGCAGTCTAATTAATCGATGAATAGTTTGTGCATTCCTGGTTTCAGTGTCCTTTTTGCTCCTTGGTGGGATTTGAACCGGGTACCTCCTTATTGTGACTCCTTTGTGCTCCTATATGTGCTAGCGGGTCAGGTGTTGAAAGTGGCACTATCAATATGATATTTCAACCATAGACCTACTACAGTGAGATGTCATTGGTCATATGAGGCCCAGTAGACTCATAGGGAACACAGACTGGAGTGAACATAGTAAGGAAAAATGCCCATAGTAAGGACAAATGTCCACAATGTCCTCAGTAAGTATTGCACAGTCCTACTTATATGCCTATTGCAACCTGGCTTACCAGTTGTAGCGGTGGCACAGCGTTAGGATTCTTGCTTTGCATGTGAGGGGTCTCAGGTTCAAGTCTAGGTGGTGCTGAGAAACATTTTTCTTTTTTTCAGTTTAAAGGAAACATCTCATCTATTACAGTGTATTTTTCTAAGACCTAACTTTGTAACTAATTGAAATAGATGCTTGCTTGAAAACTGACAGAATCTTCAACGTCTGCCAAGTCAGAAAATAGCAAGAAAATAAATCGTTTGTGTAATGTATGACCGTTGGTGGTTCGGAAAGGATCACGAATACAAGGGAATTTGGTTTCGAAAGGCAACAAGTTTTTATTCAGTATCCTAAGTTACAGGGAACTAAGTGGATTCCGTGTGGTAAATAGACTGTTCGGAAAGCTCGGATTTACGACTACCAGGTAAGGTCTCGGAGTCAGTAAAGTTCAGATGGTATCCCTGGAGAATCCGGTAGGATTCTCTCCTTCCTAGGTTCCGACCCGACTATTATATAGCCACAGGGGTTGGGTGGCGACCTCTCGTGTTTAACCCCCGCAGCCCGGAGGGTGGTGCTGCCACCGCCCGCCAGGCGTACCAGGCTCTCAACCCGGAAGGTCGCTCCGTTCGGAACCTAGGCAACCCGTAAGCCATAAACACTACTACTAAACCGTGCCCCTACACTACTCCCACCAAGACTATAACAAGGTGATACACAAAGGGTAGAAACTAAGTTATAGTATTTACAAATATAATATAAAGGGCGCACGGCTGGCTTACAGGTTGTCTGACTCTACATTAAAGTATAAACATGGAAATATGATGAGTATTGATATGGTTATATAAACACATTTACACCATAGTATGTACGTTATTAGTGTAATAAATACATCTAATCAGATGTTTTGCTTCAGTGTTATTATTTACACAGTACATATAGAGTTTAAGGTGTTACCCATCGTAGTTTATACAGTAAGAAACGGAAGACTTAATACAGATGCTTCCGTATATACCATGTTAACCTGGAGTGTCTATTTGACTATCCGAACTAAATTAATGAGTCGATACCATGTTTTTAGTATTGAAACTTTACGGGATGGTATAAATAACATATAACCCTTAGGTCCGGAATGGAAGAAGTTTTAGCTATGAACCTGATATTTATAATACAGATTCTAAATAGGATACATGTGTTATACGAGAAACCTAGGAAACCTTGGTAAGTATGATATGTGAATAATAGTAATAGCATTTTAAATAGTTTATATATTTACAGCACCGGAAAACACATATACAACTTTGAACACGTAGTGGTGATAACGATCTGGTCTTAACAATTGCCAGATATATGTAATTTAATTAAATAGTAACCTACCAGTGTAGTAGGAAACTGTACAGATACGTAAAATTAAGTAGTAACGTAGTGTTCATATCACCCTTGGAGTTTTCCGTCTGTATGGCCGTCCCATTGTCTCGATATAGTTGTATAACGGTACTGGCCCAGGGCCTCTCGGGACCTTTCAGGGTCTGAGTACGGGATCGTCCATCTCCTAGGTTCTGGAACGTCCATTCCGGTCGTGTTGAACTGTCTCATAATGGAGTCCACGTATCGTAATCGTCTGCTGCCACTCCTTGTATCCATTCCGGGTGTCAGCACTCATCATACCATTCAGATTCATGTTAAAACATATTACAAATAAAATTCTACCGATTAATCTTAAACTTATTAAACTTATTGGCTTCCGGAATCTTTGGGTTTTTCTGGTTCTAACCCATACAGAACAATCTGTTAGTCAATCATATCTTTGGCCTCACGACGAGTGCCATCCCAATCTGAGAGTCTCTTTCCGAAGGCTTCAAAGAATTTCTGATTCAGGAAGTCCACTTCACTCCTGGCCTTAGCTACCTCAACGGTCCAGAACTCGGATGCTTTCTTCTGACGTGCCTCCTGGGCTTCCAACACTTTCATCTTCTCACTATGTTCCAAATCACGTTCTGATTCGATCCGACTTATTTCCAGAGATTGGACAGATTCAGTCAGATGCATTACCGAGCCTACGACATTTTGCAGGTATTCTACAGACATGGCATGATGGCGTTTCTGCCAGTCAATCATACAGCTCTTTTGAATCTGAAAGCTTTCCGGAGAGATATTCACAATGTCATAGTTAATCGGGTCCTGAATATACGAACTCCGCGTGGGTAGTGGCTCGCATTCGGAATAGTCTGAGGATCCAGAGTGTTTCCGACGTCTGGGATTCTCAGACAGGCTTCCGGATGGCATTGAAGAGGTTGTCACATCTCCCTGGGGGGTGGAGATTTTGACTCCCCTGCCATTTCCTACTTGTGGCGGGGCTGGGTTGGCCCAATTTCCGACTGTACGTTTTCCGGATGATGCAGACTTGGGTGTTCCCCTTCCGACACCAGTGGGCCGTTCCCTACCCCGTTGGTTAAGGGTCTGGCTTTCAGGTCCGGCTGGTCCCATTTCCGGAAAGTCCTTATCTCGGTCCTTATTCATATCAAACACCGGTGGGGCAGCGCCTCTCAATACAGACAGAGGAGACGATGCTTCCAGACTACGATCCCTACGATCAGGTGCCGGGCGTTGGATCCCACGGAATGAGATCTTACCCGGCTGCGGCTTCATACGCTTTGCGGACATGGCCTTATTGGAGTCCCGATAGGCGCTGTCGCCCCGGTACTCCCTCATTTCTCCAAACTGTTCATTGGTAATTCTTAACCTTCCCGGAGTGTACTTCAGTTGAAATGCCGCCTCCAGTTTGGAATTGACGTGCGTTTCAACTTCGCACAATTTACTGACTTTTGAATTCAGACTCCGGAAGTTGGTTTTCTTCCAGGCTTCCCACTTATCAATCAGGAGTTTGTGCAGATCTAAGGCTGCTTTCAGAGCTGATTTCACACCGACCAGGTGTTCATCCTTCAGATGTCGGACCAGCTCGCTCTTTCGGAACGTGGTCAGTCCCGAACAGATGGCGCTGTTCCTTCCTTTGTTCATATAACACATATACACCGGGTGATGGTGCATATGCTCCTCAACAATGTGACGGATGAATCTCATATGGGTGCTGAACTTTTCGGGTTCATCGCTACCCCTAGCACAGATAATAAACGGACAGGTTGTGTTATTATCCTTATCCCAACTATCGATAGCCCACTTGATCTTACAGTAGGCATCGAAATCGTAATACTCCTTATTTCGGTTGTCGATAGTCTGCTCGACCCAATTCACATAGAAGTAGTTCGGATTCCGGTCCTGACGAGTGTACCTCATCCACTCTTCATCATCCTGCTCCCCATCCATGTTAATGAACGGAGGGCAGCTGTAGTACCGAGTATTTCTCTTACACTCCTCCAGACATTTGGGAATCATGTGCATGAATCCACTCCTGACGTTGTTCCAGATTTTCTTTTCGTCCAGAGAGGGAGCCTCCTCGTCATCATACAATTCGGGATGGTCTATGTCCGTAGACCAATCCCAAGTCGCTGACTCTGCGGTCTCCTGTGAGCCGGAAGCCACAGGTTTCGGGACCGCAGTGGTCTTCGGAATGGCCCCAGTTGGCTTCGGACTTGTGGCTGCCGGGACCTGAGTTGTCTCGGTTCCGGCTTCCTTCTCCTCCGCCTTCTTATCCATCTTCTCTTTCTTCTTAAGCTTCTCCCTCTCCTCTTTCTCCTTTTTCTTAATCATGGCTTTCGCCTTCTTACTTAGACTCTGCTTCCAACCTTCTTTTTCCTTAACAGTGCCCTTCGTACTTACTCGGGCCTGCATCCGGGATTTGGCGTCTTCTACTGACGCACTCAGCCCGGTACTTATTTCAGCCAATGGTTCTCTTTGTTTTCTTAACACTTCTTGTTGCTCAAGCTTCTCCTCGGCTTCTGACTGCATTCTTACGGCTTCTTTCTCAATCCGGCTGTCCTCAGCTCGCAGCTCGGATTCAGAAAGAGTGTCAGATGAGACGGAGGATTTCCTGGGGGTAGACTTAGCAGCAGCCATTCCCACAGCTTCACCTCCGTCATCGATGTCCATTCGGTCCGATCCTGAATCAATCTTAACAGGGCTCGGTGGGTTCCGTGATGGCTGCATCCCGTACCAGAACAGGGATGCATGCTCCTCAACGGTGGCTTCCGGGTGCTCCCAGCTCCACTTGTCCTTAACGTATGCCACCGTACGGTAGAACTCTTGGTTCACACTCATACCGGTGGCAAAGTCCATATAGTTAAGTAACCATATGTCCGGAATCGACAGATCTTCAGGGATCGCCTTCTTAATCAAGTTCCTCCACATCTCAGGAATCTTTTCCGGTTTTGATGTTTTCGGTTTCCAGATATAGTCTTTCTCGAGGAAGATCGTATCGCCATTCGGCCACACGATGCTTCCCAACGAATAGTCAATCTTACCATGACTTTCCGGGGGGTCCATCATGGCTTCGGTTGATTCTGAATGTGCGGATTTTGCTGGGGAGGGGGGTGGAGGCATCTCCGTAGTTCCCACTCCACTAGTGTTCAGATCCAGACGTACAAGCGTGTTTGCTGCTTCCAAATCTTCCAAAGCGGCCTCTTCTTCGGGATGAATGGGGCTCATTCCCGAACGGTCCTCCATATCTACCTCCATACTGGATTCGGACAACATCTTTTCCGCCATTTAGACGGAGTTCAGATGCAGCAAGTTAGCCCAGTAGTACTTCAACGTACTCCTCGACTTTATAATCTTAGTTAGTGTTCGTATTTAGCGCTTGCAGCAGGGAAAAAGCTACCGAGCAAAATCAAGCACGTCGAGTTTCCTCGGCGTGGTCGCTTGATTAAACAAGATGGCGTCAATTCGCGCGAGAAACCCCGAACGCGGGGTCAAGGGTCAAACCCTCGTTCCCGGTAATTGGGTCACGCGGCACCACGTGCTTTCCACGCATCTGAAAACAAAACGGTCTGTCAGAGCTCGTATTGTCTTCCCGGCTCGATATCATCTGGAGTACCCATGGAGAATACGTATAGCATTATGCTGATACGCCGGATCAATCCGTCCATTACCCACCGGAACTTCGAGGAGCCGACAACAGAGCAGGTTAGAGCGGTTTCATTACACACTGACGAGCATCCCGAAGGTGCTGTCAACATGGTTGACACCACGCTTTGCCATAACAAGTAACGACACAAACATTCAAAGACACACACAAAAACAGGACAATACATTGTTGTGTTTCAGGATTCAATACTTATTAGAATCTACTGTTGGGCTTATTTAGGTAATACCGCTTCTCTGAGCAATCCTAGCACTACGGCGAACGCCCTCCTTAATAGTTCTATTTTTAGCATTGGGGGACTCCGCTCCATTCCCGCGATCCAAGCTAGCCTTTGGGTTCCCGGTCCGCTTTGCCCTCCCTACTCCTGCCGAGACTTTTTTATCCTTAACATCGCTCTCATTTGATTCGGTTTGATTCTTCTTACGTCTTCTTCGTTTTCGGGTGCCGAGCATCGGCATCCTTTTAGGTTTCTTCTTAATTTGTTTTTCTTCATCTACAGGTTTTTCCGGATCTTCATCACGATCCCCTGTACCAGGACCTCTGCCTAGTTCAGGTAAGTCGACAACTTCTGGTAATTCCATAAAATTCGGACCTAACCCATACATCTCTTCAGCTAACTCCCTACCTCGGTACGGCCTTAGTGCTTCGACATGACATCGTCGTACGTTCCCGTACAGATCTTTTATAAAGCAGGTCGTTTCTGAAATTATCTGAGTTATGATGTGTGGGCCATCCCAGCTCGACACCACTTTTAATCTATCAAGGGGTTTATAGAATCTGAGGACCCTATCTCCCACCCTGAAAAATCTAGGTTTCAGTCCAGTGTCGTAGCCCACTTTCTGCCATTTCGCTGATTTCCCTAGCTGATTCGGAACTAGTTGATAGGCTTTCTTAAAGTTATCCCGTAAGGATTCCACAAACATAATCGAACACGGGGTTTCAGGACTTATTCCAATTACCCCAAATACTAAATCCGCTGGCATTATGATGTCTTCACCATAAACCAACATATTCGGAGTACAATTAGTAGAGGCATGCACTGTGCTGTTGTATGCATGCACCACGAAATCGCATTGTATGTCCCAATCGTCCTGATGCTTATTCACTAGTGGTTTCAGAACTTGTAGTAGGGTTCTGTTGAACCGTTCTACTAAGCCGTCCGATTGGGGCCGGTACGGATTAGTGCGCGTCTTGCAGATAGCTAAGTACTTGCACATTTCCTGGAACAATTCTGATTCAAACTCTCTTCCTTGGTCACTGTGGAGCATCAGGGGTACCCCGTATTGCAACACCCAACCTCTCACGAATGCTTCCGCACAGGTGATGGCTTTGTGATCTTTCAGAGGGAAGACTTTCGTGTATTTCGTATAGTAATTGCAAACAACCATCATGCAAGTGTTATCCCTAGGGGTTGTATTAAACCCACTAATGATGTCAATCGCAATTCTGGCGAAGCGTACTCCGAACAATTCCTGAACCAATGGGTTCTTTCCTAATCCTTCTCCGGGCTTATTCTTACAACATTCGGGACAAGTGGCGATCCACCTTAGCAAATCTCCACTCATTCCCGGCCAGTAGTATCTCCGGGTGAGTCTTTCCAGAGATCTACTCTTTCCGAAATGACCACTTGTCACGTGGCCATGGCAGTAATACATAATATCCCGACGCATAGCGTTCGGAATAACAATCTGAAGAATCTTTTTAATTGGACTAATTTTCCACCTACATAAGATTCCATCTCTGACCTCTAGCTCGGCCCATTGGGCTAGAAGTCTTCTCATCTCCCTGTTCTCCATGCTGATAGCAGGAATGACAGGTTTGATCCCTAACGGAACTGTTTCCAGGAGTTTCTTGGTAATGGGGTCCTTACCCTGGAACGCGCGAATGGCCTCTGGTGACCATTCTATTAAAGTTCCCGGATAGTCCCTGAGTGGCATATGGGCGGCAGCAATTACTGCGTTATGCTGCCCGCAATCATCACAACTCCCCCGACCACACTTCCGGATTGGCTTCCTAGATAGGGCGTCTGCATTGGTATGCTTCTTCCCGGACCTATGTTGGATCTGGCTGTGCTCCAACCCGAATTCCGAAAGGTGCGCCAACCATCTGCCCATCATCCCCTCGGCGTCCTTGAAGTTAAGGAGCCATCGGAGAGAGGAATGGTCGGTTCTTAGTGTAAAATCGGATCCCCATAAAAAGTGTTTAAATTTCTTAGTGTACACCACCACAGCCAGAAGTTCCCTCTTAGTGGTGCAATAATTCCGTTGGGCTTTATTCAGAGTGTTGCTAGCAAATGCAATCGGGACTTCCACGCCGTCCTGGACCTGGGACAGTGCGGCCCCAATGCTATCATTACTAGCATCCGTATCCAATATGAAGTGACCTGAAGGGGTTGGGTATTTCAGTACTGGTGTATCCGTAAATAGGGCTTTTAGTTTCCTAAAAGACTCCTCCTGTTCATTCCCCCATGGGAATGGCTCCCTAGCTCTCCAAAGTGTCCAATGGGCGATGCTTTGCATAGGGAAACTTACTCAAGAGTATCCCGGAATGAAGTCTCTGTAGTAACTACAGAACCCCAGGAAAGATCGTACCTGCTTAGCAGTTCTTGGTCTCTCCCAGTCCCGAACACTCTCTATTTTTTCCGGATCAGCTTTAATCCCATCGGTGGATATAATCCTACCCAGGTAAGTGATTGATTTCTGAAATAATCTACATTTCTTAGGTTTCAGACGTAATCCATTGGATACTATCCTCTTGATCACTTCTTCTAGATTATTCAAGCATTCACGGAATGTCTTTCAGAAGACAATTACATCGTCCAGGTATACTAGACATTTCTTCCATAACAGATCACTCAGGAGAGTCTCCATCATGGCTTCGAAGGTAGCAGGTGCATTACATAACCCGAAGGGCATAATCGTATATTCAAACAGGCCTAAGTGACTGGAAAATGCTGTTTTCTCCATGTCCTTGGGTTCCATTCCGATCTGCCAATACCCGGATTGGAGATCCAGGGTGCAGAACCAATTGTTCCCTCCCAGGGCGTCTAATGTTTCGTCAACCCTGGGTAAAGGATACGAGTTTTTCTTAGTTAGTCCATTTAGTTTTCGATAATCCACACAAAAGCGAATGCTTCCGTCTTTCTTAGTAGTCATGACTACTGGACTAGACCAGGGGCTGGTACTAGGCACAATCACCCCCTTTTCCAACTGATCTATAATTTCCTTCTCACAAATGATTTTCTTCTTAAGCGGCAGTCGGCGGTACGGAATCTTGAAGGGCTCCGCCTCTCCAGTATTGATATGGTGCAGTACCTTATCATTCCGGCCCAAGGGACCACCGGTATAGCCAAAAGCATCCTCGTATTTCCGCATTAGATTCCGGACTTCCATCTTCTGATAGCTATCTTCCAGAGAGGATTCCTCTATTAGGTTATCCAGTTCCATGTTCATCTTCTCTTTCCCTACCAGTTTACATTCGGGTTCCCGAATGTCATTCCGTATCCCATTTACCAATGTCATGGACCCAAGCCTGGATCCCTTCTGTAGATAAATGGTTTTATCCCCTCGGTTCATTACGGGTAATACGCTCCAGAACGGGTTTCCTACCAGCGTATCTACTGATTCCAACCCAATGCTGGCTAACTGAACCACATCTGGCTCAAATACACCTTCCTGATCTTTCAGTTTTCTATCTGAAGTACAAAGGACATCACAGGAGACACCCGGGGGTATCTTTACTGTATCCATCACGCTAGCTACCGCGCTTATCTGTCTTAATACACACTTCACGTGGATATCGTATGGCTTCCGAATTCTCAACTTTCCCGTACACGGGTTCAATTCTGCCTCGAATAGACTCGCGAAGTCCAGCCCAAGTATCCCATCATCATTCATATTGGCTATAGTGGGAGAGAGAACGAACTCCTTCCCGCCAATAGAGGCTTTCATAAATGTTCTACCAAGAACCTGCATATGGGTCCCATCGGCCGTACAAGCATTTACCCCTTTATGAGGTTCTCACTCTTGTCCGGCAAGAGGCTGTAGAATTTATTGGAGATCATCGAGTGACTAGCCCCCGTATCGACCAAAAATTCCCCAGTCCTACCCTGGGTCGTAACAGACACATACCATCTCCTACCTCCCAGTGGGGAAGGGTTTCCGGTAAACCTATCAAAATCTTCCGAAATGCCGAGATCCAATCCATGGTCTTTCAGGTGCTCCAGACATGGATGGTTCGGGGGAAGGTGTGCCGCACATACACGTGTGAATGCCTCTATCCACCCTTCCTCTTCTCCAACGCGCGTACTTTCCCTTACTACTGACTTGGTACTTTTGCTTATGTTGGAGTCCCCGGCCATAGGAGGGGCGAGGTGATCAATCTCGGATCCCTCCTCCTCAGGCGTAATCATTTCGGATTCATCAGACGGTTTATCGGGGACAGTACTCTGGCATACAACAAGTTTCCGGGTTGAGCAATCTGCCACATCCTCAACCCTCCTTAATTTTCCGAATTAGATTCTACCTCTTCAACTGCCGACATATTCCGAGGGACCGGCTCAGCGGCCCGGCACTCATAGGCTACGTGACCCATTTTCTGACAGCGATAACATCTGATTCTGGACTTATCATACCTCGGCCTACTATACCGGTGCCTCTCAAGGTCCTCCCGGAAAGACTTCAGCATGCTCTCCATCATACTTTTCATATCGAGGTTTCCAGATGGTTTAATCTCATCCTTCTTAACTATAGTTTCCTTGGGTTCGGAAACACTCTTATTGTGACTTTCGGGAACTCCCTGCCTTGGCTGCGTAGTCAAGGTCCTTCTGGGAATGAACTTCTTGGCATTCTTAGGGAACCTCAATGCTGAGATTGTTCCGTCCTCTTCCTCATACTCTACTATTTCATATTCTGTTTCAGCTTCCGAGACAGCGGCTGCTGCAGTAGGAATTACTGGTTTCAGATCAGGGGTCACCACACTGGCGGTTTCCCGAGGGACAAATCTGGAAAGAAAAGTTTTCTTCTTATCCAAGTTAGCTATGGCATCACATAACGTTTTCATAGTCGCACCCGGGCCCCATGCTCGGTAAGCACAGTCCTGGTGATCTTTATCTCGTAATCCTCGCACAAAGTGTGAGATCAACTCATCGCTTGCATAATCGTCATCCATCATAAGGTTAGGTCTAGCCTTCCGTAGTAGTATCTGAAGTTCTAATCCATAGACCTGAACCGACTCCCCCGGCTTCTGAATTCTCTTCCTATATTGAGTCATCGGATCTTCCGACACTATACTCCCTAGATAAGAACTACAAATCTCAACTAACTGAGTGTACGTTCCCTTATTCCTATACTGTTCTCTCCAGTGATCGACTGCAATCCTACCCGGTCCCTTTTTCAGGCATCTGACCAGTATAGGTAACGACTCGTCTTCATCGTATCCATCTACCTCACGGTCGTCCGTGAAGTCCGAAAACCAATCCCTCCATGGTTCTGATCCATCGAAGGACTTAGTATCGATCTGATTCTTCTTAGCTGAGATCTCCCTACTTTTTATCCTAGTGCATTGCTCCAGGCTCCAATCTAACATTTTCTGATCCTTAGTCTTCTTACCACCCCCACCGGATCCATTGGGTCCCGGACCACCGGATCCCGGATGGCTGTTATTCGGACTATTCCAGAAGGTAAACCCATATCCGGTATTCATAACGGGTTGGGATCCTATGTCCCCAGGAGCTTGGGCACTTGTGTAGCAAGCCCTACCACCACACAGGGTGTCGTTATTATTCTGATCTGTGCTACACACCTGATTGTCCACCCTATGGGTCTGATCGTTCGGAATAGACTGACTGCTGCCCTGTAGTTGGCTAGGTATATTGATTGGTTCCCCAGCGCCCTCTGGAGGGGTGTGGTCGAAATGACTCGGGGACGGGGCTTGCTCCCTGGTGTCAATGTACTGATACTCACCATCGATGGTGAAAGTGGCATCTTTTTGACCTACGCTTAGCCGGACATTCTTATTATGGCCGGGAACATATCTGTTCCCCACCACATTCCGAGCGGCCTGGTCGTTCACAAAGGGGTCATACCCCTTCTTCAAAATGGGTTTTGGGGTAGAAGTGATCGGTGGGCCTTCCTTTCCGTCATCGCTTGGGATGCAACTGATGTTAGGGTCCTCCGAGGGTCCCCTATTCTCGTCTACTTCCTCGAGATCCGGTTCTTCCTCCTTGGAATCCTCGGATCCCTCCTGCATCATCCGCAGCTTAGTTATTTCATATATGAGATCATCCCTCTCCTGATACAGTTCCCGATTGTTATCCTGAATGTCAGTGATCAACTGATCATTTTCCTGAATATGTTTCTCCCGAAGGGCCACACGTTCCCTCTGCTGTTTCTCTATGATTTTCTGATTCTTCTCATAAATCTCATGTTGGGCCTCAATTTGGTTTTTCAAATCGGTAAGGCGCTTACCAGCGACATCCAGCCCCGTTCGGTATTGTCCCAAAGTCTCGTCCTGCTCTGAAGTCTTAGCTTCCAGGGTGGAGGTTGCCAGACTCAGTTGCAGTTTGACTTCTTCGACTTTCTTCCCGTACCTTTCATATTCAGCTTTCTTACCCTGAATCATAGCCTCGATCTCCCGGAGTCGAGTACGGTGGACATCCACCTCTCGTTCCAAGGTTTCCGTGGTTCGTTCCAACAGTCCCTTACTCTTGCGTAAGTCCCCAATTTCTTCTAAGAGGTCTTCAATCTCCCTTTCTAATTCTTTCACCTTATTCTGTTTCCGCTCAGTCTCTTTCTTCTGATATTCCAGCAGCTTTTCACCCCTGGACTTTTCCTGATCGCTCATCCGCTTCCATTTCGCATGAGCTGTCCTTTCTGATTCATACCTATTCCTCTCATCCCGGTACCTATCCACGGGTGCCCCACTCACAGGAGCCGGCTGACTAGACCCACCGGGATTGAAAATGGAGTCAGAAAGGGATGCCGAGTTTAAGTGATTAAAAAAAACTCCCTGGCCAGCCAAGGGCACCAAGTGAATCGGATCTCCCCCTCGTCCTCGCGGCTCAGTACCAGGGACTTGGGCCAAAATGATGGGACTACCGAAATCCCCATCTCTCAATAAACCTGATGATCTTATATTAGGCGCGGTTTGGTTAGCCGGCGCGATCGGATGGTCATCGGTTGTAGTGTCCAACCCTACCGTAGAAACCTCACTTCCGGAATCCAATGCCTCGGTCTCATTCCGGGATGGATCCCTATACTCCTGATAGGTTAGGCCCGGGGCGCCATGGCTTCCCGGGAGCTCACCTTCCGGACACTGATTCTTGTCTTGTTCAGACAGGGCTGCACACTTCCGAGAACCAAATCCTGGTCACGGCACCAGTGTAATGTATGACCGTTGGTGGTTCGGAAAGGATCACGAATACAAGGGAATTTGGTTTCGAAAGGCAACAAGTTTTTATTCAGTATCCTAAGTTACAGGGAGCTAAGTGGATTCCGTGTGGTAAATAGACTGTTCGGAAAGCTCGGATTTACGACTACCAGGTAAGGTCTCAGAGTCAGTAAAGTTCAGATGGTATCCCTGGAGAATCCGGTAGGATTCTCTCCTTCCTAGGTTCCGACCCGACTATTATATAGCCACAGGGGTTGGGTGGCGACCTCTCGTGTTTAACCCCCGCAGCCCGGAGGGTGGTGCTGCCACCGCCCGCCAGGCGTACCAGGCTCTCAACCCGGAAGGTCGCTCCGTTTGGAACCTAGGCAACCCGTAAGCCATAAACACTACTACTAAACCGTGCCCCTACATTTGCATAACAAAATATTTCGGGTTGAAAACTTGCAACTTTTGAAGAGCATCCCTGGGCTGGAATCGAACTAAGGACCTTCTCATATGAAGGTAAACATGTTACCACTACACCATCTTGACTGTGCTGAAATATCTCCACTGAAATCTCATATGATCTGCTCACTCTGTGTGTTGAAATCTGGTATTCTACTTTTTTCCAAGCCCCAAAACATTAGAAATATGCCTGGGACCATATGTTACTTTTACATTTACTGCAAAGATATGATCATACTCTAAATGTTTTAGTGATTAATTCCTATTATATTCCTAAATAGATAAGATTATATTCTTAGATATCATGGTTCTAAGGACTAGAGGATAATAGAAAGGATATTGAGTATGTGCAAGAATGGGTGAGGGGGGCATAATAGGGAAAAATCTTCTCACAACCCCATAATGAATGCATATTCATGCTCACATTGTAGCAATAAGATTGACTTAATGAGAATGACTTTACAAAAATTCTCAATGGGCCTTGAACTCACCACCTTCAGATGCAGAGTTCAGTGCCATATCAACTGAGCTAATGAGGCACATGGTGTGGTTGGTGCTAGGATATGATATAATCTCAGACATCAGTGTAAGGGCTAGACCCCTGCTTTGTTGGAGTATTCAGTTAGATTCAGACTGAGTATGGCACCATGCCTGAGCCTTGTGCCATACTCATGCTGATCCCTTTTTCCAATGTGTGGCATTGAAGCAGGCTCAGCATGAGTATGGCATGTCAGAGGAGAGCCTCTAGCAGAGGCTCTCTTGATACTCAGACAGCACAAGAGACTAGGTGAAACTCAGGCTGATCCTCTTTTTTCTGTCAGTGTAGGTATTGTCAACCTGCTGACCCACAGTCATCAGTATTGACAAGATTATGGCCCACAGAGGTTTTGAGTGTATTATAGAATCATATCCTAGGGGGATGGATAATCTCACCCCCCGCAAACCACTCCATTGGGCTGCTTATGAGTATGACATAACTGTAAGCACCCCAGCATCGATGCAGACCAGCTACGGGCTTCAGGCCCAGCATCGAGTCTCAGCAGGCAATTTACTGTGGAAGGCCCCCAGAGTGATTTGACCATAATACTGCACACAGTGCTAATTAACCATTCATTTTTTTTTCTCTGATTACGAAAAATGTTAACTGGGCATGCAGGACAGACAAGAAAATAAACTTGTGAATTCTTCACGGAATGCTGCTCAAATATTCACGAGAATTCAGGTGATTAATCACATAAATTATACCAGATTTCTTTCGTGATTTACCTAGGATTCATGTGAATTCAGAAGAAATGATTGTTACTCTTGGTTCAATGTCGGTATATCAATATTGAAGCAACTTACAACTATCAATGATGAACAATGTCATATGTAAAAAAAAAAAGAAGAATTAACTAAGAGCACACATCTTGAATCAGCAATGCTGCATAGATGTTGTATCACACATATTTTGATTCCACTCAAAATTCAACCTAGCATCAACCACAGATAGCCAAGCTACATTGATCCAACATTACATACATATGCCCACTAGGTAACGGAGACAAGGGGAAAAAGTCTGGTTGCAACTATAGATTTCCTATTCATTTGCATCTAATTTTACAAAAGAAAAATGTCTATACTTGTTGAGGCTTTACTGAGTAATTTTTATCGACAGATTGCTCAACTCAGTGAAGATAATATGTCAACAGTGATGGGTATCTTCATAGCTGGGATTGACACATCATTCGCCTATTCCGCTGTAAAGGTATATCACATTTTATCTATTAGTGCTGCTGCAGCTGTAGCTCAAACGATTATAGATTTTGAGTATCTAAATACATGAATTGTTACTATATTCTTTACAGTTCTGCCACTAATCTATGTGTAAGACTATATATACCCAGTCGGCACAGGACGATAAATCAATGTTGGTATAACGTTGATCAACCACGATAAATGTTATTTCTTTCCTGGCCCATCTCAGAAAGGGTCTTAGTGTATCTCCTCTATTTTGTCCCCTCTCTTGTGAATTTGATGCTTAAATACACAGACACAGACACATGTGGTCATCTATCAAAGCGATGCCTGGTGTAAATGTCTTGCCATGAATATGGTCTTCTGAACTGGCATTAAACTTTGATTATCCTTTCCTTCTATATATGAGAGATGAAAATGAATTTTAAAAAATGAAAACAAAGAAATGAATTCTGCATCGATTGCTCGTGATCATGGAATACCACGGATGGCCAGTCTTGTTTTCATTGCTGGACTCTGGGGCCTTGTACTTGTATCAACATGGTTTCTTCTACCCAAGTTTAAGGTCAATCATGAGATCAATGACACACAAGACACAGAGATGACGGGTGAGTTATTTTCTATTCACAAAGGTCCTTGCCAACATTGTCTTCAAGACAGGAATGCCTCTTAAATTTGGCTTATACTGTTGTCTGTTCATAAATGCAGAAAAAGGCACAACCATATCACGTAAAACATTCCTTAATTGCTGTCAGAATAAAGGCAAATCTAAAAATACCAGGTATGACTTTGACTTCATGAGATTCGTACTGTCTCTCAAAATATTTCGTTGCACTTCAAAGAGAGTATTTCTTTTGAACAAACCTGTCTAAAATATATCTATGTAATCTTTTTTTTTACCCCCTTCCACAATGTATGAGAATACAATTTTGTGTTGCCCCCATGGTGTTGCATTGAAAATTAACTTTTCTTCATGTTATGAGATTTTCTTAAAATTCAATTCATATTCTTTTTTTCTGGAAATAATCAGCTTCGGTGGAGTTCTACAATAAATCATCAGACAGTATGTCGAGCTCAGATACGGTAAAGGAAACACTGAGTTCGCGGGATTCGGCCCTCACAATAGACCTTGTGTTATTCATATTTTGGTTCTCTGTTAACCACGTCAGATGTCAAATGATGACCAACATGTTCAATGCATGGACGAGAGATATCATGGCGGGTGATCTGAAAAAAGGAAGGAATGAAAGAAAAACAATTTGCATGTTCACTGCTGCACAAAAGAAATAATCATAACGTTGTTGTTGAAATAGTTTTATTGGCATCAAATGTCACACAGTTGCAAGCTTTTCATAATGGCCAAAGTCAACCTGCCATAATAACAACAGAGGGATCATAATCCAAAACATTATTTGATGCAAGTCATAACTGGGAACTTACTGGTCGATGTAGATTAACAAGCAGGTCGTCAGATGACACAGCATAATGAGAGTCAAAACGTGGAGGATAAACCATCCGCTAGCAAATGTAAATTACATATCAAAGTAACATGTAAAGTACTTCGCAGTTTATTCATAAATCTATCTTTGTCATCATTCCTATCTTTGGGTTCCCATCTAGTGTATTCCACACCAAATACCCCCTACCCCTATAAAGGGGACTTTTCTTGTACAACGCGGTCTTTATAGACTTTGTGGTTTAAAGGTACCTAACCATTCTTTATACCATGTTCTGCACAATGTTTAAATTTGATCTTTCCCTTCCATTTTTCTCCTTAAAATATCTTTTTTTTAATCAGTTCCATGCTCATGATCAGTTTGTGCCCAGTGCAACGATTCCAATGAAACTGAGGGCTAAAGTTGGTTTAGTAAAATCTCAACTAAACTGAAAAAAAAAATTATTGTTTCATTTTTGCATTCCCTTGACTCATTTACAATGCTATAAATTCCTAATTTCCTTTCATTTATTTTCAGTTGGATTTTTCACAAATGCATTGGCTTATGGAAGCGTTTTTGCCACTGTGCCTTCTTTTATTAGTGGTCTTATGATAGATGGCATGAGTGTAAAGTTTGGTAAATATGTGCTTTCTATACAAATGCTGATATATACAACACCCGAAAGAGTAGAGCAAACATTTGCTTATGAGAGCACTATATGGAAGCATAACTTTCACCAATACCATGTTTGTTTTCTTAAGGATTTAGATCAGATTTTTTCTTAGTTGTGTTTTACTTTAAATTTACATGTTGAACGTGCATTTATAAAACTGATGATATATTATAAGCTTCCCCGAGCTCAGTTGGCATGACACTTTCATCGGCGTTACCTGTGACACTGGTTTTTCCTTTCGTCAAGTTGGAGGAATAGAGCTAACAAAAGCCTGTCCCAATTTACATTTTTGAGGGTATGATGTAAACATAAACAAATTGAAAAAAAGGATTTCAGGGGTCACAAGTAACTTTGATGTATATAATGTGCTAGATGAGCTCTCGCCCATAACTCTTTTTCGAATCATTAACAGGGTCTGAACTTGGGGGCAATGGTCTAGCCCTCTCTCCTGCATCAAGTATTAATACGATTGAGACAGTGTTCATATTACTTCATTCTGAGCTAGCCATCTATGGGACCATCATCGCCTTTGTTCCCTCAAACCCTATTTTATATGCAACAGGAGGATCATAATGTTGCAATGCTGTAATTATTATTGGTTTAATATGTAAATAATTTTCACACCAATTCAAACATGATTTTCAGAATGGAGGAAAAATTAATGGTTTATTTTTCAATTGTTTTTATTGTTTCCGAATATAATGATTTTGGATACTGGGGAGATCCAATCAGACAGCAACATTTTTGATTGCCATGGCTTATCACAACCAAAATTCCTATAAGTTTTAGTGCATCGTTTTCAAACTAATTCGGAATTAATTGGTAATTCGGAATTCAGATTATGTTGCCATTTTATGCGAAATAAGCCTTATCTTAGTAATTTAGATTTCCAAACATTAAAGCCGTATTTTACAAAGACACTGTTAACTAATCCAATGATAAATATTCGTAAAAACGATCAGTTTTCACGTAAGAATGACGTAAATTACACGAGTAGTGCTAGCTGGGTCAGAACTGAAGAGAGAGCTCAAAAATCCCTCTGGAACCAATTTTACTATATAAACTTCACATTTCTTTGGTTATTTTTTGACAAAACTGTATTTTTTGCATTATAAGTACCGTAATACCTCGCGTATAGGGCGCACCCCACGTATAGGGCGCACCCAGACTTTGCAGATGTGAGAAAAAATTTTAAAATGTAAAAACTTCTTTTTCTAATCAATGGATTTTGAAAATTCAAAGACCTACAGCCATTCCAGAGCTTCCCCTATCCATTTTCACCCATATATAGGACAAGGGGAGTAATAGGGACACCATAGAGAAAAATCTCTCCTTGAAAATTCTGGTCCTATAAGGCGCACCAGGGGTCCATCCTTGTGTATAAGGCACGCCTTATACGCGAGGTATTACGGTATTTATGATAGGATATAATGCATTTAGAGCTTATTTGCTATTTTCAGTTGCACATTGCAACCTATGTTTGACAATAAATTACAGCAAAACTACTGGGGATATTTTAGCTCAAGATATCTCATTTTAAAGCCTGTGACCTAAACCTTAAAAAACGATGTCCCCCATGGAGGCATGTTTTCCCTCATCTGGCCACATATTCTGAATACGGACCCTGACTATAAAAGTGATATTAACTAATACATAGACAAAGGTTCACGAGAAGTGGGTTTGACTGAGGGTTATCTCACGAGGCAAAGCTGAGTGAGATAACCGTCAGCTTCCTTATTATAGTAACCGTTTGTCTCAGACGCTGGGATCACTCCAGCGTCAGTGACGCACTTATCCCTATTCTGCTCTGGCTCGGGCTCCGAGAGAACCAGACTTTGCCACCCCCATCCAGGATGGTTTCAGCCTCGTCTCGCCTCCCTCGGCCTTACCGTCACAATATATATATATATTGTGACAGTGTAATATATATATATATATATATATATATATATATATATATATATATATATATATATATTGTGCCGGTAAGGCCCCAGGAGGGGTAGGCCTGGGAGGAGCAGAAGGATCGACAACCACTTATGCCGGGGCTCGGCATGATGCAACTTCCGGCCGGAAACCAGCGCGCGTGGGGCAAGCTGGGTCAGACAGCTCCGATACAGATGGCAAGAATGGAGACAAGCAAGGGGACAAGGAAGGGGACGACTGGTCCAGAGAGGGGTATACCTGGTGAATGCAATAACCCAACTGGCCAGGGAGGCTTTGACAGGGAGACGGAGACACAAGCCATCGGAGAGTGGGGATGGTAGGCATGGAAAGCCTGTGGTGAAGCCCACTAAGTTTGACGGGACAGCAGATCTGACAGACTACCTTCACTTTGACCTCTGTGTCAGCGCTAATAAATGGACACCAAAGGAGGCAGGTACCTTCCTGGGATTAAACCTAGCAGGACCAGCGAGGCGGCTTCTGGCTGGGAGGGATCCAGGGATGAGAGACGGGTATAAGGATCAGCGGAGGGTACTGGTGGCAAGTTTCGAACCAGCAAATCAGGAGGAGACGTATAAGGTGTTCCTCCGGACCAGAGAGATGAAGCCTGGAGAAGGTTTACAGGAGCTACAAGAGGATCTGGCCAAGTACACAAGGTTGGCTTATCCCGATGCCGATGTAAAAACCAGGGATACCCTGGTGCTAGACCGATTTCTCTTATGCTTACCCATCCAGCTGCGGCAGTTGGTTTATCAGTCACGCCCCAAGGACCTCCAGACGGTGGTAATGACGGCCATCAATGTAGAGGCCTACTTCAAAAATGATGAAGAGTCCCGGGGAAGGGCACGGGAAGCTGATGCCACAATCTCCGAGAGACTGCTATCCACTGACGAGAAATTGGCTAAGTTGACCGAGATAATAGCGAAGTTGGCATCCGGGGAGAGAAAAAGGAGAAAAGAGGAAGAAACCCTCTAACACTGCATGCTACGGTTGTGGGAAGGAGGGGCACTTCAAGAGAAATTTCCCTGATTGGAAGAACCGTCGGGAAGGTACCTCATAGACCAGGAGGTGGATAGGATGAAGCAGAGGTCTTCGAGGAATACCAGAGTCCCTGGGCCTCGCCAGTGGTCCTTGTAAAAAAAGATGGCTCCATTAGGTTCTGCCTTGATTATAGGAAATTGAATGCGGTAACCATAAAGGATGCCTAGGGTGGAGGACTGCCTAGACACAATGGCCGGAGCTGCCTGGTTCTCCTCAGTCAACCTGGTGAGAAGGTATTGGCAGTTAGACATCAGGCCGGAGGATCGGGAGAAGACAGCCTTTAGCACACACAGGGGCTTGTACCAATTCAAAAGAATGCTGTTTGGGCTGTGCAATGCCCAGGCACTTTCGAGAGGGATATGGAGGTGGTGACAGTGGCGGACCTGTCTTGTATACCTGGATGATGTGGTGGTTTTCGCTTCAACCTTCGAGGAGCATCTCGTGAGACTAGAGGAGGTCTTACAGCGAATGATTGGGGCAGGGCTTCCAATAAAACCCAGCAAGTGTCAGCTAGCTCGGAAAGAGGTCGAGTTCTTAGGTCACATCATAAGCAAGGATGGAGAGTCGACGGATCCGGGAAAGGTGGCGGCTGTAAGAGACTGGGGTACGCCGGAGACTGTTACTGATGTGAGGAGCTTCCTTGGCCTGGCTGGTTATTACCGAGGGTTCATCCAGGATTCGCCACCGTAGCTAAGCCATTGAGCGCACTGGCCGAGAAGGGAAGAGCGTTTTGATGGACGAGCGTGTGTGAGACAGCATTTACACGACTTATTGATGGGGGCTCCTATCCTGGCCTTTCAGCAGCCAGAGGGCCGCCTAACATTGGACACAGACACCAGTGACTTCGGCCTTGGAGCAGTCACTGGCAGAGGTCAGGAACAGAGCGGGGTGGAGCGAGTTCTGGCCTACGCCAGCTGTACACTGTCGAAAGCAGAAAGGAACTACTGCATCACTAGGAAGGAGTTGCTGGCTATAGTCTTTGGCTTGAGGAAGTTCCGACACTATCTGGTAGGCCGGCTGGTATTAGTAAGGATGGACCACGCATCTTTGAAATGGCTGCTCTGGTTCAAGCAGTCGGAGGGGCAGCTAGCCTATTGGATACAGATAATTGATACCTATAACATTAGGGTCGAACATAGACCGGGGAGACAACATGGAAATGCTGATGGCCTGTCTCGGGACCCCTGCAGGCAGTGTGGGTGGGGGGAACCCCTGGAGGAAGAGCTGGCTACCTGCAGGGTCCTCACCTGCAGCCAAGAAGCGTGACTGCAGGGGGAACCTGCTCTAACGGCTGAGGCGGAGACGGAGACAGAGCCGACAGAGCAGGAAGAAGATGCAGTGCTCCGGGAGACTGGGTTATCCTGGGGCGTCCCCCCTCTGTGAACAAGGCCAGAGATTTCAGCTATGAGCAGCATGCTTGGAGGGCCCAGTTCAATAGGCTGGAGCTAAGTAATGGTATCCTGGTGAGAAAGTGGCGGGAGGTGACAGGACAGGAGACGGGGCAGATAGCAGTGCCAAATGACACTCGGGAGGGAGTCCTCTATGAGGCTCATTGGGCTCCATTGCCAGGCCACCTGGGACAAACTCGGACCACTAGGAGGCTCCAGCAGGAGTTCTATTGGCCGGAGTTTTGCCGAGATGTGACAAGATAGTGCGCCAGGTGTGAGGTCCCGCTGTCGCATAGGGCAAAGATGGGGCATGTCGGAGCCATGCTGCCCCTGCAGAGGATAGCACTGGATGTCATGGGCCCCCTACCTGTCACAGACAAAGGAAACAGGTACATCTTAGTGGCGGCTGATTACTTCACCAAGTGGACATAGGCCTATGCCATCCCGAATCAGGAAGCCAGCACAGTGGCCTGGGTATTCGTGGAAGAATTTGTGTGTCGACTGGGACCATTGGAGGTGTCCTGGTGAAGGTCAGTCTTCCTTTCTTCTAGTGTAAGAGGAGAGGCCAGTGGACTATCAGTGTCAACAGAGTACTCTATGCAGGGGGTACTAAGAGGTACTGCTTCTCCAATAGGAGTAGAAGTGAGAGGGCCCCTAAAGGTTACACCCTTTGGAGTACAGGGCGACATCTCCAGTTGCACTGTGGATTTCTCCGGAGAGACAGAAGGGAGACAAGGACTGTCCTGTGTTTCAGGAGAGGACTGTAGAGTGTTCTTTTGAGAAGGACAGCTATCTGCCTGTTCACTCAAGGTGACAGAAGTGTTCCACTCATCTTCAGGAATGCCATGAAGAAACATATCTGCACAGTCTTTGGGGTCTGCTTCAGCAGTTTGAGCATCAGAGGCTTCTGCTACTGCATTGCTTGGTTGTCCTTTCCTCCCCTCTTTATTTTCAGGACAAGAGGTCTGCAGAATAAATAATGTCACATATATCAGTTTTCAATGTCAATACGGTTCAGACTATAATCTTTTTAGAGGAAGACATACATGTAAGGTCAGGTTCTTTATCACATTGGATAAGGAACAAGGCACTGTGTTCATAAGCTTTTATTTACTTATTTTCCAACCCTTTTGTTACATATTTAATGCCGGTCAGAGACCTCAGTAAGAAACCTGTTAGGATGATAAGACGGATCTATTATACATCCTTCAGATGTCTCATTGATTTGCAGTCCGTCTTCTTATACACTGTCTTCGTGCATGACATCCGTGATATTACTTTGTTCCCTTTTCCTTCTGTTTAACACATCGTATAACCCCTGAAACCAAATGTAAATGCCGAGCAGAAACCTTGTCGGTCAGAAACCTTGTCGGTCAGAAACCTCGTCGGTCAGAAAACTCATTAAACTACGTCAAGGGCATATATATTTCTCTTGACTTTTCATTAATTGCTTTTCATTTCTTTGCTTTCCTTGGGAGAGAAGGAAATGTAAGAGGATAGACCATGCAGGAAGGTACCGCTTTCCTCTTTGAGTTACCCACATGTCTCCCCGCTGTGATGCAACTCTGAATGTGAAGGTTTCTGACAAGCCAAAATCTTTGAGAAAACAGCATTCATAAGACTGGCAGAACAATAGTTCCTGGATAATTCATGCACATGTTTCAGGGGAAAATTAGTGTCCGATAGCCTTTTTCAGGCTATAATTGGGTCCTTTGTCTTATAGAGATGAAGGTTTCCTGCGGGAGATTTCTGACTGGCAGAGTTGAATCTGCCCTAGTTTTGTTTTTAAACTATCGATAGGGACAGTAATAGATGGAGTTTACTATGAATTACAATAAATTCACTCAAAACTTGACCTGTATTTCTTAATCACGACAAGGGAATTTAATGTCAGCCAGTCAGAAACCTCCTCAACAGGTTTGATTACAGCCTCATAGATGGTATTACCATAAGATTTATTTTCAGTTGCAACATGTGCAGGAACAACTGTTCTGTTAGTTCCTTGTGGTTTCCAACCTTCACAGTCAAACAGAGGTGAGACATGGCCCACATCATTTGGCATTGAATTAGCTGTACTTGTGAAGTTCATTTCTTATTGACCCTGAAAGAAGTTTGAAGTTTTAAGACATTTCTTATAGACTAGACAAGACACATTCAAGAAAAGGCCTACTTTCCTTTTATTCAAGGCTAATTAAACTGATGTGGAATGATATGGCTGTCATGAATTAAATCACTCTTTGTTTGTTTTACAGGTAAATGTTATGACTGAATCCAGTGTCAAATTTAAAGGTCACATTTATAAGCAATGAAAAAGTTTAGAACACAGCCAATGAAGAATTATTTAACCTAACACTTACAAGTTCTTTTTTTATGAAATGTCCATGACGAATTATACTGTAATAACATAAAAGGCAGAAAAATATCCTGACATGCTTGAAGACATAAGAATGATGCACCAAATGCCTTGATAACTTAACACCTGTTACACATTCATGAAGCGGTCATCTGGATGTTACTCTATGAGTGCTTATCATGTTACGAAGTATCAGGTAAATCTTCACTGAACAATCGGACAGGAATCTGGTCACAATAACTAACCATATATATCAAAATTAAAAATCTAAGCCACAATATAAGGCTATAGGAATGTAGAAATTGTACCTTTTATTCTAACTAAGTCATAGTGAGAGATTCCCTGATCTATAGTTCCATGGAATAAAAAGTCCTGAAAATGAACAGCTGAGAATCCAATACCTTCCTACTTAAATCAAGGTTAGAGACACAAAATGAAGACGCTCTGTTAAGTTTGATCTTCTCCAAATATAAAGACATATAGACTTTTCATATTAATATAAGTTAAAACATACATGGAGAATATTAAAATACTCTTAATCACAGACAAATTATCACCCATTGTAAAAAACAATGTGAAGAAAAACTCAATGATTACCCTGAGTTATCCTTAGATATATTAACAATTCGTAGACTAAATATATGAAGACTAAATCTGCTTCCTCTTTTTCGATACCCTGTTAAATATGGTATAAATTTCTTCTGGTAGTACCTCTTCCATCGGACCCCATGTTTCACAGTCAAACAACTATGTAAATCAGCAAACATGAAGTTCTTGTACCCGTCGTCATTGAGGACTTTTAAACTAGCTGTTACACGAACAGAAGCATATCAGGTGAACTCCTGTGTGTCTAAATATACCATGACAATATCTCGGAAAGACACAACATTTGCAATCTGGAAAGAAGGGGAGAGATACTCGTACGGTAAGAAAGACATTTGGCAGAAGCTTTACCCATGTAAGGGATGACTGTCAAAGTACACAGGGTACATAGTAGCACATATTTCACAGAGCTTTCTGACCGAGCAGAAACCTTGGTCAGAAACCTCGTTGTAAAAGTCAGCATATAACCATGTTTTATTTGAAACGCTATGCTAAAGGTGAAACAAGGAATAAGTTGAAATTTAGCTGCCCTTTCTCGAGAGGGAGTAAATCCAAAGGTTGATAGCACATAATACTCGAACGATGTACATACAAGGATTACTTTTCAAATATGAGTTTTCTGACCGAGCAGAAACCTCGGTCAGAAACCTCGTCGAAAACACATGCAAAACATGTCAGTGGTTTCATTCTAGTAACTTTTTAACATTATAACAATTTAACTTTAACCTTTAATTCTGATGAACACTCAGGGATGTAGGCTGAATAACCGCGCTCGCAAGACTCACGGAAAAAATATGATCTCTGAGTAATAGATGATCCAACATCAATATCCTTAGATTAGAAAGGCGTGAGTCATAGTCCTATTGTACCTGGACGTCCATCTTCCGCCTGCAAAGGGAATTTCAGTTCTGCGGTTTATGTAAGTTAAAAGTTAGTGTTCAACTTTTAATTGTGTTTCTCTTTCAACAAACAGAACTGTCAAACTGTAAACTGTGAAACTCCAAAATCAACGGCAGTTATTCATACACACAGTTCTGGGTCTTCGGAGACCTTCATTCTTGTTCCTGATAGGGTGTAATAAGGAAAGACATTAAAGGACTTAATTCTTTTGATCATTTAACACAAGATGGTTTCAGTGAAAAGGAAAATTTGATGGGGAGCTGTTGTTTTCTTACACAACTTTTAAATTGAACTAGTCAAACGAAGAAAAACAACTGCTTTCTGCTAACCTGACGCGGGATCGCTGTTGGCCAGGTCGGGTTCAGTGGCCTCTGAAACTACAGGCTTGTCCACCTGGACACGGAGGTCTGACGAGGAATCCTTCTCGCCGGTGGCCAGGTCAGTTCAGTGGCCTCTGAAACTATGGGCTTGTCCACCTGGACACGGAGGTCTGACAAGGAATCCTTCTAGTCAGTGGCCAGGTCAGGTTCAGTGGCCTCTGAGACTACGGGCTTGTCCACCTGGACACGGAGGTCTGACGAGGAATCCTTCTCGTCGGTGGCCAGGTCGGGTTCAGTGGCCTCTGAAACTACAGGCTTGTCCACCTGGACACAGAGGTCTGACGAGGAATCCTTCTCGGAAAGCACACCCGAGGTAGGATTGTGATCTTCCACGCTGAAGGACCGCTCCGAGTAACTAAGGTCCAAACCTATGACGTCTGCATCTCCTGAAAAGATAAAAAGGTGAGAGATGAACATTTACACAGGTAGGAGTACAGTCCTCCATGTCAACAAGGAAAAATAATCTGATACTAGAGATACAGGTTTATTGAGGGTCACAAAGCTCCTTTTTGAGTAGAAGGCAGGACAACAAATTTGAGTGAGGGAGTGAGGGAGTGAGTGAGTGAGTAATAGATGTTTAAAGCCATTTTGAGAGATAAGGTCATATCCATGGCAAGAACTAGATTACACAATTTCAAAGAAAAATGAATGTGTCAGTGCCCACGCATATGTGCACCACACACATCCCGAGGGGACAGGAAAGAGGAGAAATAGACCCTTTTAAGTGGGCTAGGGAGGCCCGAACAAATTTAACAGGAACCTTGTACTTACTTGACGAGGGGGGCCTCTCTGGAGAACTAGAAGGGGAGGAATCTGGAGATTCACTAAGGAATCTAACAACAGAGTATGTCGGTTTGTACACTGGGGACATGCTGTCTTCTTGTGTGAATGGTATGGGATTGAAGGACGGCCTCTCGTCATCAGATGAGTCCGGCACTACCTCTGTGACTGGAAGACAGAAGAAAGTGGACATTCTATTATCCAGTCAACAGAAGAAGAGGTAGAAGGGCCAGCAATAAAATATATTTCTTTTAAGATCTTCTCCCACTTAAGAGTAGCATCCTTAAGTGAGGAACCTATGGGAAGGAGACAAAGAAAAAGCAGAAGGAAGGAGATATGTGAAGGTCATGCATATACCTGCTTGTAATATGTGGCGAGGAAAAAATTGACTACCAACCTGGACACAAATCCATGCTGTGTGAAGAGGCATTATCCTTCCTGTGGTTCTCGTCATCTGGCAGGATTTTATGCTCGGCTGTCACCTGAACGGGCTTGTCAGAGATTTCTGACCAGGCATAAAAGAGAACAGAGAAGTTGAACGATAAGATTAAAAGACAAAACAGATTTATATGGAGAGTACCTACATGTGAACACAAAGAAAAAGGAAATTAACGTCTCCTCTATGAGTCTGCCATTAGCTTTAATCAGTAAATAGATGAAGGTTTCTGACTGGCGGTCATCAAATCACCTGCCTGTTAATAACTATAGCACTGAAACATCGAAGATAATAAATTGTGAAGTGTGGAAAAGTCTATGTGGTTAGGACAACAAGGATAATTCAAGTACGTGACTAAGGCAGGAGAGAGGAGATTCAATTTCTGTGGCCGGTCAGAAACCTCGGTCAGAAACTTCGTTTACCCAAGAGACATTCGCTGTTAAAATATATTTTGCGTTGGACTTCCATCAACGGAGGTTTCTGACCGAGCAGAAACCTCGTTGACCAGAGAGACGTTGGCTGTCATTATAAGTACATGTTGCGTTGGACATCCTTGAGCGGAGGTTTCTGACCGAGCAGAACCCTCGGTCAGAAACCTTTTTTATTTGTTTCATATGCTTCAGGTACATACTGTATGTATGTACGACAGACAGTCAATGAGGTCTATGATAAAATTAAGAGCTGGCCATGAGACTCGCACGGACTTCACAGCAGGGCATGTTACATACATTTCTTCTTTTGCATTTAGAAGACAAGAAAGGACTACTGACCTGGCCCTGTCTGGTTGTGTTCCTCTTCGTCCGGAGAACTGTCATGGTCATGAGAGGGTTTAAAGAAGGGGCTTTTACGGGATACTTCTAAAGCAACGAAAAAGAAAAGGAAATAATTTTTTTTTGAAGGAAAGGGGAGAGGTTTGCAGAATAAATAGATTGATGGGAAAAAAGGTCATTTTCTAAGAGCTACTTTCATGGGAGATTTAGAAGAGAAAACAAGGTGACATGCCTCACTAGTTTACCTCCAGGTCTGCACTCATGTATACATCTTTTATTAAACAATGGTCCTAACTATGTAAAGAACTCTGATAGTCTGACTTTTATGTTACATACATGTACACTAGTAATGGAGTTATTCTCCAGGAGGACCCATTAAGTTCAAGAAGAAGACTGGAGACGACAAAGTGGAACAGATGAGAAATGTAAAGCATGGTTCCAGAAGACTTAACTTTAAAGTCAAAACTTTAAAAACAGAACCAACCTTGATATGTTTTCCTTCTCTTCTGGTTGGGTAGAGAAGACAGCTCAAGAACTCGGTGGCCCGCTGATCGCCGACGTGTCACTCGTGCTGCAGACACTTCCACTATTCCTGGAGATGCACCTCCCTGTTCCTTACAGAATGCAGCTGACTCTCTGTTCTCTCATTCTTCCGACCCTTTCACCGGACGGTGTTGCTGAAAAAAGAAAGCTCTGTTAGACTAACATAACTCTTAACTGGAGGTTCATGCTTACAAGAAATACGGTATATATATTGGCACTACAGGGTCAGCATGTTGGGTGAAAGCAGCCGTGGGAAGTAACTTAATTCTGGTATTCACTCCTCTTTTTAAGGCCGGTCAGAAACCTTCTGGTCAGAAAACCAACAAACTCAGAGTTACACCACACTGGTATATCAGGCCTATAAGAATTTGTGTTCAGGTAAAGCTACCTACCCTAGTATATTGGCCCTACCCTACCTTTCTTGTGACAGTTTTAGGGCAAAATAACATTTCAGCTCTTATCGAGAGACGGAAGAATCTTGCCTTTCATTGGTGCGAAATATTTAGAACTGGCCTGAAAATAGTATTTCGACCCCCTTACGTGAAAACAACAATTCTTTTAGGCATTATAAGTCAAGAACTAAACTTTTCATAGAAACAGAAGTCTAACCTGTGGACTCTCCCTGTACATATTGTCTTTTGGCTGCCGCTTTTTCTTCGTCAGGATGAGTAACTGCTCGTTTATAAGTCTTGCGACTGTTGAGGAAACTGCGGGCCCTATGGTACACCCTGTCATCTTCCTTGTTCATTAGGTGCAGATACTGGGCCCACAAATTGACAGTTCTTTCCAGCTCGGGGAATGGGATCTGAGGCCTTGGACTTACCAAAGGGACAGGAAAAGGGAAAAGCCTCTGATAAGCTTCCATCGTGTACCTAGTGAAAATAAAGAAAATACGTGTACATGGAGCGAGAGATATAAGAGACCGTATTCAACAACAGAAGACGCTGTAATTGAAATATTGCATGGGGAAAAGAAATTTCCTGTGCATAGGAGAGTGGTCAGGGGGGGTTGAGGGGGGAGGGATAAAAATTTGAGGCACTTCCCGACGACGGGAGAAAATGTTTATCCCCCCCACCTACCACCGAGCTCCCTTAACCGAAAGTACCGTAAGAAAAAACAGAGGACTACTTTCTCGTTTCAGAAGGGAATACTACCTGGTCAGAAACCTCAAAAGTCAGGAGACTCCTAGTACAACATACATGTGGCTTCCCCTTATACCAAGGAAAAAAGGGCAAAGAAGAAAGGAAAAAAACCAGGGAAACAAAGGTATCCATGTCAAGGAAGGGGGGAAGAGGGTCAGGGTCAAGGTAAGATCCACCCTGGCCCTGTGTTCTTCGTCAAAAATTCGATCAGAAAGCTTTGAGCAGAAACCTCTCGGCGAGGTTTCTGACTGGGCGAAAAAACGAGAGCAGGAGGGGAAAGGCTGAGCTTAAAACAACTAAGAAAACTTTCGGAAGCAAGGAAAACCCTTTCTAAATACTACATGGACGATGGACCCCCCTACCTCTATCCTCAATGTGAGTCTGTTTTTGAGCCGTTTACAGCCTCAAGTTAGAGGAAATATGGCTTCGTCGAGCAGAAAAGATGAGAAACACGACTTAACTTACCGCCAAAAGATGACCCAGGAAGCGGAAAAGGTAAGGTCTGTTGCTGCTGACCGGCGAGCGGGGAGGTAGTTTCAAGTTGAGACTGTAGGGGCGGTTTCGCAGGCTTTCTGCCCGAGCAGAAACCTTGTTGGAAAAGGAGTGGTCGAAGAAGGGGGGGGGAAGGGAGGGCGGGAGAAAAAAAATCTCTTCAGGCTGAAGGAAGGGGAAAAATCCTCTTCCTAGGGGACCCCTGACACAGAGTTTAAAACTGGAATGAAACAGGCAAAGGGAAGGAGAAGGAGGGGATTTGGCCCGGTCAGAAACCTCTTTGGGAGATAGGGTTTTCTTGAAAATTTTCTTTTTCAGTCTCTTCCTTAGTCTGGAAAGGAACAAAACTAAGAGGGAACAGAAGCAAAAACATGGGCCCATGTGTTCTGAGTGGAAACCAGTGAAAGAGGGAACAGGACAGCCCAGGGAAGCAACACCGAGACGACCGGTCAGAAAAAAAGAGAAAGGGACAATAACAAAGGGCGTCCTGTCCTGCCAATAGAAAACAACCACCTAAAGAAGGACAGGAGAAGTACCCCTGGACCTTGAGGAAGAGGGAGGAAGAAAAAAAAAGTACCTTCCTGTGACCAAATTTAAACTAGAGGCTGAAATAACATTCTGTAATGGTCGGTCAGAAACCTCGGTCAGAAACCTCGGTCAGAAACCTCCCCGACGGAGTTGCATCACATTGGTGAGACAGAGCCACATGCACAAGGTATATTGGCCACCCCACTCTCCGGACCTATTGGGAGATGATCTGCTCCCAACCCAACTTTAGTCCTGATATGATCATTGTCACCGGAGGACATCAAACCATGGACATTGTCTCCCTGCCTGGTGGGGAATTTGAACTGGTCCAGACATTCCGGAGGCGGTACAGCCCAGCGGAGGTAGGACGCAACTTCTGCACAGAGTGTGGGCGGCGGTTGGAGGAAGGCAATGAACCGTCTACCAGTCGCCATGCGGGTAAGTGTTAAAGGTCACAATCGTTGGAAGGGTCTTCGGAGAAGGAGCTGCTGAGTATACGGAGCTTGGAGAAGAATGGTAGAAATCAGGGTCTGGAGTATACGGCCCAGAGTCAAGTACGGGGTAGACTGTTGCCTAGGACGAGGTCGTCAAAAACAGGGTACTCAACCAGTGTCCTTCTGTTGTACTTGCAGATAAGGAGCGTTGAGGGGGTGCCAGAGATGCAGGAGAAGCGGGCGCCAGGGGGACACAACAGTCCTGAACGATGTCGGGGCATCGGAGTAGCCGGGCGGAGCTGCTTGCATAAACGTTGGCGGTAAGGCCGGAGTTAATCAAGTACGGGAGCCTCACGAGGAGGTGCAGCCCATCGGAGCGGTCAGAGTGCTCGGAGCAGCAGACTGGAGCTGCTTGTATAAACATTGGCAGTGAGGTTGGAGTTAATCAAGTACGGGAGCCTCACGAGGAGGTGCAGCCCATCGGAGCGGTCAGAGCGCTCGGAGCAGCAGACTGGAGCTGCTTGATTAAACGTTGGCGGTAAGCCCTGGGTTAGTCAAGTTCGGGAGCCTCACGAGAAGGTGCAGCACATCGGAGCAGGGAGGTGAGACGAGGCCGAAACCATCCTGGATGGGGGCGGCAAAGTTTCGTTCTCTCGGAGCCCGAGCCAGAGCGGAATAGATATAAGTGAGTCTCCGACGCTGGAGTGACCCCAGTGTCAGAGACAACGGTTACTATATAAGGAAGCTGGGAGTCAATGACAAGTTATTTCTGGCACCAGAGTTTATTGAAGTCACAAGTAATAGCTTTGAGGAAGTATCTCCGAGGACCAGAGAGCTCCGAGTAGATGGTGTGGCCCGATGCCAGGTTAATAAATAGTATTAAACCATAGTTTGAGTCTTGTGGTGTTTGCTATCAGAGGTAGATTTGGATTTAGCTACAATATATATATATATATATATATATATATATATATTGTGGCGTAGACCGAGCCGACGTCGGTGGATCCCGAAACCATCCTGGCATGGGGGTGGGGGAAGCCGGCGGAGGCGGAGTCACGTCAGCATTGTGTAAAGTTGTGTTATTCGGAGTAGCGTCTCCGGCGGCGGTGTATGTTGTACATACACCAGCGCCGGTGGACTTGCAAGTGTATAAATACTGGAGGTGTCCCACCGGGCAGTCAGTCTGGGTTTGGGGTGGCTATAAGACACACCTGCACTTGCTCCAGGGAGGAGGAAAAGCGGCATATAACGAGATATACTTAGCTGGTGTGGCAGAGCAAGCCAGGCAATAAAGGATACACGTTAATTATACTTGTCCGAGTTACTGGTCGTCATTCTCTTATCCGGAGGAGCTTAAAATACGCTACATTGGTGACAGCGGTGTTTTCAACGGATCCACGCGGGACTAGAGATGGCGGTGGCAAGAATAATGGAAACAGACTCATTGAAATTGGAAGGAGAAGGAGTTGGTCGGGGGACCCTCCTGGAAGTAGTGGACGAGGAGGTGACAATCAGAAGACCCACAGAAAGCAGACCTGAGGAACCATACCCCGAAAGGCAGGAGGAGCCTATGGATCGGAATTGGACGGGGGAAGGCAATCAGGTAGAGGTGGGAGGAGGGCGTGCAAGTCCCGTAAACGACTTCAGATGGCCTTGGGAGAAGGAGGAGGTGGAGAGGGAGATACCCCGGAGGCCAAGCCGGGGGAGGTGCCAACCCAGAGTCAAGACAGAAAATACTTCAAGCATCACTCGGAGGAGATTGGAGGAAGGGTCAGAGGATTGGACGGAGGAGGAGTGGGACCAGCTCCTAGAGACTCTCTCAAAGCATAGGAAGGTAAAACCGGCAGCGGAGAGACGGGAGGAAGGAAGAGGGACGGAGGGCCCTGACAACAAGGGAGAGGGGATGACTGTAAAAAAAAGAGGTGGCCGGGGGAGAGCAACCATCAGTGGATGAAACCCGGTTACCTGCTTTGCCATCCCTACCCGGCGGAGCTGACGGTGAAGTGAGTGCAAAAGGAAAACCGGTGGTTAAACCCACAAAATATGACGGGACGGGGGATCTAGGCGATTACCTCAACCACTTCGACCTGTGTGTGAAGGTTAATGGATGGGACGAGGCTGAGGCCGGCATGTTCCTAGGGCTGAGTTTGGCGGGGGCCGCTCGGAGGCTGTTGAACGGCAGAAAACCAGCAACGCCGGAAGGGTACACCGAACTCCGGAAGGCGCTGGTCGAAAGGTTTGAGTCCACCAATCAAGAGGAGACCTATAAAGCTGTCCTCCGCACCAGGGTACGGAGGAAGGGGGAGGCGTTGCAAGAATTAAGGGAGGACCTGATGAAGTACACCCGGCTAGCTTACCCCGAGGCCGACGCCCGAACTACAGACACCCTGGTTTTGGACAGATTCCTGCTATGTTTGGATAATCCTCTGAGACAATGGGTCTATCAGTCAAAGCCAAAGGACCTACAAGCTGCCGTCATGACAGCCGTGGGGGCAGAGGCCTACCTGAAGGTGGAGCAGGAAACATCACAGAGGGTTAGGACCGCTGACGCGTCGGTAAATGAGCATCTCAAAACCAACACCGACAGGATGGATAAAATGGTGGAACTAATGGACCGCCTGGCTAAGAAGATGGAGGAGCCCCTCTCCACCGAAAAGAAGAGGCGGAGTACTGCCTGCTATGGGTGCGGCCAGGAAGGGCATTTCAAGCGGGAGTGCCCCAACAGGAGAACTGACAAACCTGGGGGGGCCCCCGAGACCGGAAAGGATCTTATTCCATCGGGAAACTAGAGCCGACCTTTACCCAAGGCCAGGTACAGGTCGGGGGGATTGGGCCTAGGAATATTGTGCAAGGAAGGCGAGAGAGGGGCGGCAGAGGACTAATAGTGAAAGGCAAGTTGGAGGGAGCCATTATACAGATGCTGGTAGATACTGGCGCCTCACTAAACCTTATCTCCCACGGGTGGTGGGAACGACACGGGGGTGATCGGCCGCTCCAAGAAACGGGGGAAGTTGTCTTTTCGGTGGATGGAAGACCCCTGAAACTTAAAGGGGAGGTGCAGGCTTCATTAGAATTGGGGAGCAGGAGCACGAACGCGATATTTATCGTGGGCGACACAGGGACGGAAGGAATATTGGGCGCCGCCTTTCTACGAGAAAACCAGCTTGTGGTGGACGTGGCCAGGGGGAGATTAATCTGGACCCAACCAGAATCGGTGTGTCGAGTGGTGAGCACCCGCTCAGCAGTGGTCGGAGCGGGGGAGGAAGCATTTCTGGAAGGCGCGGTGATGGGTCGGTGGTTGGACGGTGGGAATGGTATGATAGAAAGTATGGCCGGGCACAAAGGTGAACCCCACTTCCTGGTGGGCAGAGGCCTGGTCCAGCCAATAAACAGAGA